>JALKAD010000167.1:350337-361665 GCA_024500015.1 Ulva compressa
GTCGAGGATGAGCACGTTAGATAGCACAAAGAAGCGTAACAAGAGGTTAGATGCAGACTTTTATCACATTGACATGCCCCAGAATTGGGACCTAGCCAGGGGCTAGTGGGATATCGATCTTGCGCAGGTCCCGTCGACGTCCCTTACGTCTTCGGTTTAGCCTCTGCAATACAGGCGACTGCGGGCATGCTTCCTGCCGTGTGCCTCGCTGGTAAGGCCTTCAGCTCAACGCCTTCAGCTCAACTGACGCGCAGGCCTGCCCAAGACAAATTCTACGCGGTGCCTGCCTGCCAGTGGCCGGTCAGATGTGTCAAATGTTCCAGGTTGCAGACGCGAACACATAGCAGGTTGTGCCCTAGGCCAGATTGACGCTGCAGCTGTTGATTTGGCGACGAATGCGGCCTGGCCATTTACCGAGCGGCAGGCAGCACGCAACCGGGGGGTCAAGCCAGCTGTCTCTGGATTCCAGAGTCTGGAATGAACTAGAGCTGGATCTCGCAGTGCAAGGCGATGTTGGCCACTCATAATTACGAGGCACAAAAGGTGGACTGGTCTCATGACGGCCTGAGGTGTGCACAACTTGTTTCCGCGTGGTTGGCGGCGATGCACAACAAACGAACAACCAGACTTTTATGCTGGGCATGCGGTACGTGGGGCTGCGCCAAAGTTACACAGGGGAAATGTGTTATTGTATTATACAAGCACACAGCACACAGCGCCCGCTAGCAGCTGGAGGGGGTGTGCTGTCAGGACAGAGAGCCACAGGCTATCTGTCTTGCATGGGCAGCAGCAACCGCAGCATGCATATGCACAAGCGCTTGTGAAGCAGCAGCCAGACACGTGCATGCCGCTACATATGCCTCATCAGACGGAGCTGGTACCAACACAGTGCTGAGCACGGGCATGTAGCCGTGTAGGAGTCCCACCCGGCCCGCGAGATCGGGTGCATGGGGTAGACGGCGTGCTGGGCGAGCCTCCACCAGCCACAGCACGCACGTACAGGGGGGTGTGCACTCAGCCCTATGGCACGTCCAGTGTTCACGCGGAAACCCGGGACTCCCCCAAACAAGTTCGGGACGTCCATAGGGCATATGTACATGCTCCGGGACTGCCTGTGGGGGTTCGGGGAAAGCGAGTCGATTTCCCCGACAATGGGGCAAGTTTTCGGCGAAAAGTGCTCATTTCCCCGATAGTCGTCAACGGACCGTCATTTCGATCCCAAACCACTCCCGATGGTCCCAAAGCACGCACAACACCTCAAAAACACTATACTTTCACCTCCTGGTGTAATGTGGGTGACACCTTGCTCTGCCTCGTCAGCTCTTGCTGGTGATAGGCGCTAGCAACGCGACGCGTCGCAGCGGCACCATGACGCGATACCCGTGCGTGGCCATGAGATGTATCGATGACCTGTCCAACTGGGCAACATGCAGGCTTGCGCAGGAAAGCAAAACACCGCTCCACACTGGAGGCCACAGTGCTGACCTCAACTTCCTTGCCCCATGGTTTCATAATTATACAATTGTTAGTTAATTTAGCTGGGAGTGTTCATTTTCAGCCATTCCATATTGCCCAAGGTGTCTGTGGCAGCCGTCCTTGAAGAACACAGTCAATGTTGCTCACAGTGCATCATCTGCTATGTCATCTGTACTGGAGGAGGGTTTTAGACTCGCAGCATTGCCATGTGCATGACAATTATTAAATCAATGCAGCATGCAATACAAGCAGTCACATCCAAAGCCAGTGTAGGCTCTTCCCCCTTGCTCCACAGACCGTGACACACGTGCACATGATGGTGCACATGATGTGCGTGCATGAGGAGATATGGCACTGTGCCAAGTAGGAGCATAGGTACTTACAAGTGGCCTGGAGTGGCCACAGGCACCCAGTGGCTAGCAAGCATTGGCAACAAGTGGCGATGGTTGGGAGGCACCCCGTAAGGCCACTTTGAGACATAGGGGGCTCCCCTAGACCAATTGGGGGGCCATTGGGAACGCCTAGATAGGTTTGGGAAGGGTTTGGGGATGTTTGGGAAAGCAAGGTCCATTTCCCCGGAGATGAGGGTCCATTTGGCCCTGAAACGCCCGTTTCCCCGATATCACAAAACAAGGCTACAGGCAGTCCCGGAGCATGTAGATATGCCCCATGGACGTCCCAAACTCGTTTGGGGGAGTCCCGGGTGTCTGCGTGAACACTGGACGTGCTATAGAGCTGAGTGCACACCCCCCTGCACGTACACAGCCTGCATATGTACAAAGCATGCTCTGCATGCCACACGGGGCACAGGCTGTCACTCATCTTGCCGGCATCATGTTGTTGCATCAGTCGCGCAAATCGTCATCTCTCTTATGTAAACCTTGGCACGGCGCGTGCTCTGCATGCTCTGTGCCGACCCAGCTGCAACCTGCGCGCTAAAGACACCCCAGCAAGCCCGCACGCACACCAATCGCTGAGAGGCTTGCCAGGCTGTGCAGCTGGCACTGCAGTGGCGATCAGCCCCTCTGGTAAGCATCACCAGAGAGGCCCAGGCACAACCCTTTTGAAGATGCACAACGCGGTGGGCAACCTACGCTGCATCGGCACGGGGCCGCATGCGCAGCCACGAGGTCTGCGCAGCACGCAGCGTGAGCATGGACAGCGTGTCCTGAGAGTAGTCCTCCACGCTGCGCAGGTGCGCCATGCGCTGCGCGTCCAGCGTGACATGCAGCGAGCTGACCACCATGGCCACCATCAGTTTCAGCTCCACCTGCAGGCATCATGGGGATGTACGTCGTGCACTCGTGGTGCTTCCAGAATTCGGCACAAGGGGGCTACAATCACAGCATTCATATTGGTTGGCCAGCGACTGCTCCTGAGAAACGTCTCCGCAATACCGATGATGCACACATGCAGCTATCTCAGATACAGCGACAATGCTGCGCTACGCACTGTGCTGTGCTGTGCGCCTCGGCTGCCACGCAGCACACGCGCCCGTCGCAGCCACTTGCCAACCACGCCACTGCGCAGCAAGCAATTTCGTACACAAACAAAAGGCCCGCAGCGTGTCACAGCACACAGCGCACAGCGCGTAGAACACAATCAGAGCACGCACCAGCGCGAGGTGTTGTCCGATGCAGTTGGAGGGGCCGTCGAGGAAGGGCATGAAGCGGAGGTTGCCGTTGGCGTCCTTACGTGCTGATGCGACAGATTTGCCCTCTAGCCACCGGTCGGGCCGCCACTTTGCCGCGTCCTCGCCCCAGACGCTCGGGTTGTAGTGCAGCGCAAACGCGGGGAACATGATGGTCGTCCCCTTTGGCAGCAGGTACCCTCCCAGCTGCAGCACAACGTGCCATGACTCGCCAACTCTGCGGAGCCGGGTCTCGTGTTGTGCCAGATACGCTCAGCCTCAGCCGGACATCAAAGCATGAACCATGTTCGGATCGTCCGCAGCGGCACGCGGGAGAGCCTCAGGCAGGAACAGGTGTGGCTAGATGTGAGGGCACCATGCATGTGATGCATGCATGCGCAGCACACCTTAGTGTCCTTGTTCAGGTCGCGGAAGCCGCCGCTGGGCGCGGGCGAAAGCAGCCTCAGGCTCTCGTGGCACACAGCGTCCAGCACCTGCATTCCCGCCAGCTGGTCTGACGTAATTACCGGCGGGCTGGGTTGCTCCGGCGTCGCCAGCAGCCCGGCGTCGGCCATCTCCTCCGCGAGCGCCGTCTGCGAGTCCTGGTCGAGTGCGAGGCAGACCAGCGTGTGCCGTACTGCGTTTGCTGTGGTCTCATACCCGGCCGCATACATGAACGACGCATTCGAGATGACTGCCTCGCGCTGTGCTGCGTCGGTCATTGCGTCCGGGAACGCAGCACGCAGCGCAGCCCACAGGGAAGTGTCCCCAGGTGCTGGCGCCGGCTTGCTGTAGATCGCGTCAATGAGCTCTGCATGCGCGCAGCCACGTCACGCACAGCGTGAGGGCGCCCAGCAGCACGTGTGTGCCTGGCAGTCTGTACACATGGGAGTCTCAGTTTGACAAGCACATCAACGGAGCAGCGCAGCAGCGAGGGCAACAACGAGCAAGCAGGCGACCGACCGCCAGTAAGAGGCTGGCAGCAAGTAGCAATGTGTAAGAATCTTCAAGCTACGATCCAGTGCAACCATTGCACACCAGCGCACAGCATCATGTCGTCCACGCCACACTCATGCATGCCGCCCGGCCACAATACGCACCATCGCACACATGGGAGTCTCAATGTAAGAGGCATGCCACATGAAGCTAGTAAGTGGACTGGGCCCTGAGCAACAAGCAATGTACCCGGAAAAGTGCCTCATGTGGCATGCCCTTAAGACACAGGACTCCTGGCTGTGGTCGGAGCGCGCACCTCGGGTGCCATGGTGGAAATCAGACAGTGGCGTCAGAGAGCAGACCCAACAGTTGCCATGGCATACGCGCTGCGCTGTGCGCAACTCTGCTGTGTTGTGCTATGCTATGCTGTGCTGTGCCGTGCCGTGCTGTGGCGTACCGTGCTGTGCTGTGCTGTGCTGTGCTGTGCTGTGACGCGTTCTCAAGCACGGGAGCGCACTGTTGTGAAAGGAATAGAGGGTGTCAAAGTTGCGTCGGTAGCGGCGGCCACCGGGGTACAGGCCGTGCTTGAGTAGCCAGTATTGCGCGGGGTGCATGCTGACAGTGTTGGCCTGCGCCATGGTGTCGTTGAACTCTGCGAGGGGGGGTGTGAGGGCCACGTCCAGGAACACCTGTAGCCACAGCATGACAGCGTGACAGTCCGATGATAATGGTTGTAAGCGCAGTGGCGGTGTGGGGGGCATCACCATCTCCCCATAGATGCGTCCACACATACTGTGCTGTGCTGTGCTGTGCTGTGCTGTGCTGTGATGGGCTGTGCTGTGCTGCAACAGGGGCTGCGACAGGCGCTGCTTGGGCAGACTGACAGAACAGATCATGCTTGAGCAATGCATGCTGCCCGTCCATTGTGAAGCCTGTGAGGAGGCAGGACAGTTGTACCCACCCGTAGTCGATGCAAGCTTCACAAGCAGGTGCAGACAAACTTGACCCGACAAACTTGATGCTATAGCATGCTACCTCTGCAGAGCTCCGGCCACTTCATCATGATACATCATGCATGACATGCCATGACATGCAAGTATGGCTACCGGGGCCCTCATGTGGGTCCCACCCGGCCCACAGGTGGCCAGCGGCTGCGTGCAGCGTGCAGCATGGCAGCGTGCAGCATGGCAGCGTGCAGCATGGCAGCGTGCAGCATGGCAGCGTGCAGCGCAGTGGTGGGAGCGCACGGCAAAAACGACACTCATGACATTGCACCCTGCAAACTCAAAGGCATCCACAAGCACTCCATCGCCGGTGACATCGTCAGGGTGAGCTCCAATCTCCTTGGCCGGCCGCCCTGCAGCCACCACATGGCCCCTCAGCCACGTGTCGGACACGTCCCGCGGTAGCGTTCGGTGCAGCCCACACCAACTGCGCCCCCTTCCAGAGCGTACCACAGCGGAATGCTGCGACAAGCACATTGTGTGTCGCCCAATGCAATGCAATGTCGCACATTGTGTGTCGTGAACGAGCACAAGATATCGCACAGCACACAGCAGACATCCCGCAGCATGCAGAGGTCAGAACAGCAGGCACACCGCAGATGGATTCGCACCGGGGGTGGCCGCGTGGTCGGTTGGGGTGCTGCCAGCGGAGGGGCATGCGGCGGTGATGGTGGCGATGGAGGCGCTGACCTGGCGGCCGAGGGTGCCGACGGCGGCGGCGATGTTGTCGGCATTGAAGAAGCGCATGAGGTGCTTGCGAACGCGCGCGTGCTCCGCGCTGTCCGCCGTCGTGAAGAACGAGTCCCGCTTGACGCCCTGCAGCAGACAGCATGCGCGCTTGTGTCGTTCCATGCTGGACCCGGTCAAGTTCCATAACGCGGTGAGCTTCGTGTGCGTGCGGCATGTGTAACCACGTGGTCCGCCACGCCGCCGCTTGAATCTGGCCGGCTGGGGCCCATAGACAAACGCGGGGGCCGGGCACAAAAGGAAAGGGCGGGGGGTGTCTGGCAGAGGAACGGCGGAGGGACATACGAACATTCGGAAGACGCAGTAGATGCCCGCGGGCTTTGGCAGGAAGGTGGTGGTGCGCAGCGCAGCGGCAAACGCGGCCGGCGACGTGACGAGGAGCTTTGTGTCTCCCGCGATGCACAACCGCAGCACGCCGCTCTCTCCGCCTGCCGACGCAAACTGCGCCCACAGCTTGTGGACTTCATGCTTCGATACCGCCTGCAGATCGCAGCACGCAGCATGAGTGTTGCCAGCGCGGCAGAGTAAAGGACAGTCACCTGCGACTGCACGACAGGCAGGCTCGTCTGAGCAGAGCAAGGAAGTCAGGTGTTTAGCGGTGACCGCTTGCAACTACTAGTATAGTATGTCGGGTTGCATGGCATGCGGCCTATGCATCCCGGTCACGTCTGGCACAGAAGCGTTCTCGCCACCCCGACAGAGGTCAAAATCATCGTGGTACGTATGCTCTGGTTCTTACGCCATTTGAAGCGTGGGATGCCTGGCTCCACCACGAGGATGCCTGGCTTCAGATGCCGATACTAGTAGCACAGTTGCTGACGCCATGCTCTGGCTGATGCAACGTTGCCCACCACCTGCCACCATAGTGATGTACACCTTCAGAAAATGTTCGTTGATGCCATGCTCTGGCATGAAGATTCGAGGGGCATGCATGACTGCCGCTGCTTTTGCAGCCAGCTGCTACGAGTTGGGTCCAGTACTGCCAGTGACATGCGGAAGCTTCAGCAGAAAGCAAGAAACGCAGCTGCATGCCGGCGGCCGCAGGCACGCGGATCTGCATGGAAAATGCTTGGCTTGTGAGCAGTGTACTGTCAAGGAGGTAGAAGATACACTGGATGCTGCTGGTTACAGAACTAACTAGTGTCACCGATTACGTGACGATGGTAATTACCACAGGCAGATTTACGATGACGTGACGACGATTTTTGCGACCTTTACGACAAAATTTTGAGAATTACGATGTTTTGTTTTCCCGAGGCAGGTGTGGGGCAGTTGCGCGCAAACAAGAAGACTGGCGACCGCCACAGGGCGTTGATTGCTGCAAAACTTCCCGCTCACGGGAGGAAATGAGCAGTTTTGCACGGCTAAGGTTGTAGTATACGTGAATGAGCGTGGCATATATATCTGTACCAAGCCTGTGCGGTTGCTGGGAGCGGTGTGGTCTAGATGTCGTCCCGATCGTGCGCCGCTTGCGGCGCAGATTTTTTTTAGGGTGGTAATTACGTCGTAATCTTACGACGAGCAACTTTACGTTACGATGACGACGTAATTCTGCTTTTTCGTCGTAATCGGTGACACTAAACTAACACAGGCTCCCGTGACTAGTTTCGGCCGGTGCCAAGGGCCTCATCAGACGGATCGTGTGTAGCTCAGCAGTCAACGGCGATCACGAGCGTAGGGCCCCTAATGTAGTCCTCGAGGGTGCAACTGTCTCAACCTGCTTTTTTCCATCACTAGATTGAGAACAACATGAGTCTGGATAACGGGACTGGCAATGTCCACGTGGCTTGCAGGTGCAAGCAATGCACGCAGCACGCATGCAACGCATGCATGCATGGCCGCATCTTATCCGGGGATACATGCAGCATCAGCTACACGATTTTTTAGTGTCTAGGCCCGTACATAATCGACAATTTCACATAGAATCTCATGCATGTAGACAGCAGTGCCCAACCCATAGCTCAGACGTGAGCCAAGGGTGCTGGAAGCAATCGGAGCCAGCATACAGCGGCCTCAGCTTGGCACACAAGCACACGATTCCCGGGCACACAGGCCAGCGAGAATCCATACTATGTACAAACAACGAACAAATCGGAGAGGCAGGCAAAGGGGTGAAGCCCAGACCCGGCCATCATGTGGCAGCTGCGAGAACTCGCAGAAATGCATCCCTACCCCGGTGGAACCCGTCCTCAAGTATGCCTGGTTGGTAGGCGAGGATGGCCCGTCGCGTGGCTGTGGCGCTGTACCCGAGGTGCTCGGCCTCGAGCCAAACAGCCAGGAAGCCCACGGCGTGAAGGAGGCCGTTGAGTGTGGCGGATGTGTTATCACGGAGGCGGGCACACGTGCCCATGATCCAGGCGCGGAGGTACACCCGGCCAGTCCGCACCACGCGCGGGAAGTACGTCAACCGCGGCAGGGCTGTGTTCATCAGCAGCGCGGGGAAATTCTTGGGCCGAAAGAGCAGGTGGATGTGCTGTTGGTCGATGACGACGCGATGTTCGAGAATGTCAATGACATTGCCATCGGCGGTCTCCTCGCAGACCATACCAGTCGGGTATGCTGCGTAGACGGCTGCTTTGATGGCCGCATACGTCGCGTGCGTCTCTGCGCAAACAACGATGACGCCGTCGTCGACGTACCGGAAACCGGCAAAGCAGCGCGTTAGCTGGGGGCCAAGCCGGGCGTGCATGCGCAGTTCAGCGGCAATGCAGACCAGCATTGCCATGGCGGGGCTGATGTAGCCACCCATGGCGGCGCCGCGCGTCTGCTGGAGCACCTGGTCGCCCACGGTGATGAGGGTGTTGTGCAGCTCGAACTGTAGGGCAGGGAGGAGCTGGGACGGGGTGACACGCGTGTTGCCGGCGGGCCTGGCGCCAGAGCCAGTGCATGGCAGTACCGTACGCCTGCGGAGGTGGACATGCCATGCAGCGTCGCCGCCGTTGGCGGCGTACAGAGCGAGGCCCAGCGTCGCGGCATCGCAGATGGCGTCGTGCGGGAGTTCGGTGAACATGTTCTTCACGTCGAAGGCAAACCCGCGGCGGCTGCCGTGCAGGTGCTGCAGGCGGATCTGCGCCGCAGCTAGGCGGCTCTTCAGCTCCTGGGTACTGACGCCGTTGAAGTGGTTCGGGATCGAGCCCAGGTGGCGCACGATGTGCATCCACACCAGGCCAGCAGTCTGGAGTGCATCGCGGGCTGGCGATCTGTGGCATGGCACAAGTGGGCGGGATTTGACATGCGGGGCCTTGTTTTTGGGCAAAGCATATGGGGCGGGGAGGGCACCGGAGTCAGACCACGGCCCAAGCGCGCCGAGGGAGGCTGTGGTGAAGCGGGAGCGGAGGTCAGAGAGGGACCGCTGGGCTGTGCCGGGGACGGCCATGTAGTGCTGCGGGTCGCCGATGAACAGGGCATGCAGGCGGGAGGCGTAGTGTGACGGGCACTCGAGCCATATGGCTTTGCTGTTGCGGTCTAGCGGGACTGGGACCAGGCGGAGCGCGACGAGCTTGTCGGAGTCTGCTTGCAGCGCCGGTGTTGTGAGCAGTGCACGTCTGAGAAGCGTTACGTTGTGCGACAGAGCTGCAGGGACGGCACTGCAGCCGATCCCGACCGGAATGTGCGGGTCGCGGTGCTGATACGCGGCTCTGAGAACACTCGAGCCGACTCGCATCGCGGAACTTTAAATGCTACGAGCAAGGAATGGGTGGCTCTGCAGATGAGCGCACTACACGCTCAAAACCCCCGAGAATCGTGACGAGTGCTTGTGCGTCGAGCGGAAACCGGCTTGTGGGAGATGCCATAGCGAACAGCCGGGTCTGATTGCGGCCAGCACGGTGTTTTGTGTGAGGAGAGTAACAACGGATGGTCTACTGCAGCAGATGTTCTGCCAGTGATATTACCGCTCCTTTTGTCCCACTTGATGCTGGGCATTCAAACGTATACGTACATGTGGCTGAATTCGAAGCTCGCAAGCCCTCGCGGCTCTTCCTCGCGCTGTTGCGCGGATCTTACCTTGACACCATGGCTAGCTGCCCTCAGATCTAGCTACATCGACAGATATGTCTGCTTCAGCTTTACATAGCCTGGTTTGCGCGCTCGGCGCGCGTCTGGCGGTGAGGCCAACAGGCAGATCGAACTCTGTGTGTCGCGACACAAACCGGTTTCCCACGCAAGCGTGCAAGGGCGTGGCTGCAAATCACTGACCACGAGAGCATTGCGTACCTTCACAAAACCAACGTGGCCAAGCACGGGGATTGACCCGGGAGCCAGAGGCACTTTGTACAGGTCTTTGCCCTTGCGCCTGCGATTCAGTCTTTGCAGCACAAGCGCGCATCCGGCAACGATCCAGAAGACAGCTGGCATCCTTTCAGTGCACACTGCCTACGTCAGCTCCTACCTACCGAAGAGATAAGTTGCGGAGACAAGATTGCCACTGCAGTCTACACTGTACCCAGCACAGATGCGTCCACGTCGTCTTGCGCGCTAGCGAACAAGCAGACCAGTCGAAACAAGCAGACAAGTTAGATTAGCAGACCATCTCACCAGATCTACTTTCGGGTCCGATGGGATGCCTGACATCATGCATCAGGCACCCAAGGCGACTGTATGAACCTCCCATGTGTGCGCAGCAGTCCGCGGTGATCAGGTGTGCACGTTCGACCGCGTCTATCCAGCCGGCTGCAGCTGTTGCATCGTCATGACGCCTGCGTACGTGTCACACCTGCTCTGCCGTGGCGCTTGCAAGGATCGCTGATTGAGACATATATACAGCAGCTCCTTGAAGGCAGCAGCGCGCAAAATATTGCCTGCAGCCGGCATGCTGCTTGTTCAGTGACCATATGTATACTATAGTACAGTCACGCGTGTACATGTCATCAAGCGTGTACTGAAGTACACGTACGCGTCCGGAGATCTCTGCAGCTGCAGCAGCCCTGGGCCCTGTGATATTGAATACGCATGTTTTAGGCCGACGCAGTATCAGCATCATCTCTAGCAGGTTGGCAACACTGTTTTGGTGCGAAGCAGCCGCTGTACATGCACAGGAGATACGTTACAGAGGTATGCTCCACAAGGTAGAACACACAGGTACGACCCATGGCAACGTATCGCTCATGATCATGCATCGAACACATTCACCATGGCCGATTGCCGTACGCAACCAGTAAAACCCAATAGCTTCATTAACGCGCTACTGTTTCCTCGAAACGTTCTCTCACTATAGTGTAGCTACGTTTGCTGTACATGGACATGCACATGCCGCGAGTCCTGTACCTGAACCTCACCAGTGACCGATGCCATTTGGCATCCTTCGGCATCACGTTATGTAGACTGCACAATGCTTTAGCCAAGAGTTGGCGAATATCCAGTTGTTGAGGCACGCTTGTCTGCAAGCATGCCCGGCGCGGTGCTGATCGCAACGGCTGTGGCCATCGTCCTGCACCAGATTCCGCTGGCGCCTGGGACTTTCCCAATTGTGGGGAATTTGAGCGTTCGTAAAGGTGCGCTGCTTATGCATGGTGTGTTCTCGGCCTCAAAGGTGGC
>JALKAD010000167.1:374640-385816 GCA_024500015.1 Ulva compressa
GCTGCGGCGGGTGTACGCGCGGCCGATGCCGGAGGGCAGCACGGCGATGTGGGCGGCACTGCGGCGCGCGTTCCCGGCGGCGATGAGCGACGAGGCCGAAGCGGAGGCCGCGATCGCGAACCTCGCGTTCATCTACGGCGCCGGCTACGAGACGACGGCCAACGCCGCCATGCATACGCTCGCCGCGCTCGCGATCGACCAGGACTCCCAGACCGCCCTCGCCGAGGTGCGCTGCCCGCTGCGCGTGCTGCGCGGACCCGGCGACTCCCATGCATGTGGCGCACACGACCGCTGCACTGACGATCAGCCCCTCTCCTCATCACGCGCCCGGCGACAGCCGACTGCTGCCATGAGCGCCATGCGCGGTGCAGGCGCTTTCCGGTCAACCCTGCCACTGCAGCCACCACAGCAGCAGCCGCCATTTTAGGCACCCAGTGTGTGGGCTGCCGGTCACTGTGGTCTTTCTGTGATTGTCAGGCACCCACCAGTGTGTATGACTATTATCGAAGCTGCAAACGTTTCATGACTATTTTCGAAGCTGCTTGCAGGAGCTGGATGGCGCGGGCCTCCTCGCGTCTCCGGAAAACCCCAAGCCGCGGGCCGTCACCGCCGAGGACCTGTCCAACCTGACGGTGCTCGACGCCATCACCCACGAGAGCCTCCGTCTGATGCCCACCGCGCCCAACGGCGGCCTCCGCGTGCTCCTGTCAGACACCGAGGCGCGCTCCTACATGCATGCTGCACATGCATGTTGCACAACGTGTGTCTGCGACAGGCTTTCGTGTGTGCGTCATGCCGCTTGGATCGATCCGATTGCACGGCGAACGACGGCACCGCTGCTGGCAGCTGCGGAGGGGTTTCATCGTGCCGCTTGGTTGCTGCAGCTTGCGGCGCGTGGCGGCATGCATGACAGCACACACGCGGCTCGTGTCCAGAACGCTCCTGCAGCAGCGGCATGCTGTTCAGCGCATGTGCCGGTCTACAACCGCCGGCGGGTGTGTGTCACGAATCGTGCGTTTCCTTTTCATTTTTTGGGAAACATGTGTGTCAGCTGCAGATAAGTGGCTACCTGGTCCCCAAGGGCACAGAGGTGCTGATGCCCTCCTGGAGCCTGCATTACAACAAGCACGTCTGGGGGGCCGACGCCGCGTGCTGGCGGCCAGACCGGTGGCTAGAGGGGACATCGGTTGCGGCAGTGCGCAAGGATGGCGATGGAAACCTCCGCTACCAGCCCTTCCTCACGGGACCCTCCAACTGCGTTGGACAGCACCTCGCCGTGGTGCGTGCTTTGCTTGCATGCTGTGTGCCCTGCTCCTTGTGCTGTAAGCATTCCCGTGCGTTACACGTGGCTGTCGTACATTTGTCAGCATTGCTACATGTCTGGTCGCATTGGCTTCGATCAAACAGGCAATCCATGCATGCTGCGCGCTGTGCTCGTTGATGCAGTCACGTAGACATGCGGGCAGCACCTCGTGGTTGTGCGGGTACACTATTTTTTCAGTGCTGTCAAACTGGTGTTTTTCATGGACGCGCCTCATTCCAGCATCTGTTGCTTCAAGTGCTGAGAGCCAATGCATGGGTCTGCATGCATGGTACTATGCATGTACAACATGTGCCGGGAACCTCGGCATGCTGCAGGGGCTGAGGCACCAGCACGGCCGCAGCTTGCCGTGAGTGTCTACACGTGCACCATGCATGGCTCGCCCGCGCCAGACTGCAATCAATGCGTCCGGTGGCGCCACCCACCGTGGCCACGACCGCCTCCAAGTCGCCTGTGCCACGGCGCAACGAAACACTTTCAACCTTCTAGTGCTATCCGTATCATACCATGTCCATGCGGCAGTGGGAAAGGGCCGCGACCAGTTTGCCACGGCATGCATCTTGGGGGCTTGCATGGCGGCCATGTCCGCAAAGGGAGCAAGCATCCCAGAGGCATCGTGCTGTGCTGTGCTGTGCAGGCGGAGCTCAAGATGCTGGTGGCGTCCCTGGTGAGCGCGCTGCACGTCACGGTCGACGCGCAGCGCATGGCACACCTGCGCAGCGTGGAGGACTACGTGGCGGAGGCGCGCACGCGCATCACGCTGCAGCGCGCGGCGCCCTGCTGGCTGCGCATGAAGCCCCGCGCGCCCGCGTAGCATGCACAGCACGCACCTGCCTGTGCTCCCGCCGGCTTTCAGTGAAGTTCCCCGCACACTCTGCAGCCGGCGACTGATTTGCTACAGGTCTAGTGTGCTCGCATGCACGTTGATGGAACATTCTGTGCTCGCGTGCACGTTGATGGAACATTCTGTGCTCGCGTGCACGTTGATGGAACATTCCATCAACCATCGGTCGCTGGTCATGGCCCCTGGGCAGTGCTTGTGCAAGGGCGTTGTATCAGTCCGGTCGCAAGGATGTGACGGTGTGCTGTATGTAGCGGTCCCGTAGATCTCAGCGGATGCTTCGTGCAGCATATGATGCTGTCATGCAGCAGAGCGTGCCGCAATGCCAGATGCAGTACACGGGCAGCGCCGCTCCCGCGTGTGTTGCACACGCGGCAGCAGGCCTGGTGCTGCAGCAGCGACAGCAGTAGCGCACTTGTGCTGCGACAGCAGGCCTTGTGCTGCACTTCTGGTGGGGCAGTGGGCTGTGTGCTGCGTGCTGTGTGTTTGCGATGCCGGTTGCATTCCTCGCATGTGAGATTCATGCCGATGTGTGGGTGAACCGTGCTGCTTGTGTCGGTTTCGTTCAGATGCCTCCTTTGTCCCCTCAGCGCTGCTGGGAGCTTCATGCATCACTGTGTAACACAATTCTGGCGAAGGCCTGCAGACAGTCTGTCTCGGGTGCTGATTTGTGGTAGACGTACACTCCTGTACGCTGTGCTCAAGTATCCCGGGCAGATGGCACGCAATCCGAATCGTTGTGTTGGAGGTGCATGACCGGATTTTCAGCTCGTGCAGGCAAGCCTAGGCTCGATGAAGCAGTGTGTACCACTGTTACAGACCAACGCCCCAGCGTGCTGAGGGACGAATGGATCATGAATACGCGTCAGCTCCGCGAGGGGGCGTTGGTCTCGCCAGCAGCCACCTGGGAGTCCTGCTGCGACACATGGTAATGCCGGATGATTTATGGGCAGATGTTCACCTACCAAGCCCCGTTTGGGCAGCGCTGTGCCAGCATGCACATGCACATTGTAGTGCGAGAAGCAGGGCATGGGCTGGGGCAGTCACAACCCTTAGGACCGTAAGCACGTATGATTCGTGCAATCAGTCATATGACAGGTAAGCAGTACACCTGTTCCGGAATATAGCCCATGCGGGCTGAGTACCGTTCTGCAGCCGCAAGACGCCCATCAAACCCCGTTCTGCTGCGCCAGTCTGACCAGTTGAGACACGGGAATTGATCAAGAATTGCATAGAATTACATCTCGATGTCCAACACCAGCACCAGCAGCCTGAGCAGGGCAGACGCGGGCACGCACTACAAACCAGTCGGCAGCCCACACCGAGGCCACACATCAGGGCAATGCCGAGCCGCGGCGGCACGCTGCTGCACACCGTGCCTGGCCCACATCTGTGCTTGCACATAACATACACTGTCTACAGCAGATCGTCAACACATAGTCTACTTCAGCCGCTGGCGCTGCCTCTAATGATGCATGTGCATCTCTAAATGAATTTGCGGGCGGGCTGCAGCCGTCTGCCCTGCTCGGAGTAATTACTCATAGCCCTCGAAGCCACGCAGCCCAGAGACCTGCCCCTCGTCGTCGCTGTCCGTGGCAGGTGGGGAGTCGCTGCTTGAAGCCTTGACGGTCTTGGATGAGGTACTGCCTTCCTTCGTCACGAAACTGCCATCGTTCGGACTACTGATGGGAAGGTCCGGGAAGGAGGCCGGTGGGAGGAACGGCGGTGGGAGGCCATCAGGTCCAGGGGCGGTGTCAACGGGTGGGGGCCGTTCGAGCGCTGGGCCGGGCGCGCGGGGTGCGTTCGGCAGGGCCAGTGGCGGAACGTCAGCCGGTGGGAAGGAGGCGGGTGGGAGGAACGGCGGTGGGAGGCCGTCGGGTTCAGGGGCAGTGTCAACGGGTGGGGGCCGTTCGAGCGCTGGGCCAGGCGCGCGGGGGGCGTTCGGCAGGGTCAGTGGCGGAACGTCAGCCGGTGGGAAGGAGGCGGGTGGGAGGAACGGCGGTGGGAGGCCGTCGGGTCCAGGGGCAGTGTCAACGGGTGGGGGCCGTTCGAGCGCTGGGCCGGGCGCGCGGGGGGCGTTCGGCAGGGTCAGTGGCGGAACGTCAGCCGGTGGGAAGGAGGCGGGTGGGAGGAACGGCGGTGGGAGGCCGTCGGGTCCAGGGGCAGTGTCAACGGGTGGGGGCCGTTCGAGCGCTGGGCCAGGCGCGCGGGGGGCGTTCGGCAGGGTCAGTGGCGGTACGTCGACAGGTGGGAAGGTGGCAGGCGGCAGCAGGGGCGACGGTCGGCCATCAGGACCCGGGGGCGCTATGACTGGAATAGGGACGTCCATGCCGGGTTCATTAGTGGGGGGATCGATCGTGGGGGGGCCCGTTGGGGGCGTGTCGGAGGCGCCGGGTAAGAGAACGGCATCGATGATGTGGAGGACTCCGGCGCAGGACATGAGGTCAGCAGTGAGCACGGTGCCCACGCTGCCTCCGTCACCGGCGGTGAAGGACACGGTGCCGTCTCTGAGGGACACGGTGAGGGAGGCGCCGCCGAGTGTGGGCAGGGTCTGGCCGTCAGAGAAGTCAGCAGCCTTGAAAGCGCCCTCGATGACGTGCAGGCCAAGCACCTGCATGAGTCAAGACGCTGGAGTGCACGCTGCCGGGACGGCCTCGCCCGTGTGTCTTCAGACTGTAACAGCGGGCACGGACAGCACGTGGGCAACAGGCAGCATGATGCATGCCAGAGGCTGCTGCAGTCAGAGTTGGCGAAATGAGGCTGAATTGGCAAGGCTCCCTGCTGCTGCAGCAACAGCTGCTGCGCTCCTTCTCTGAGCATCGCTCGCAGCGGTGGGGAAACGGTAACAACGCACAGACAGGTTTTGCTAGAGTTCAGGCAGAAGCCAGGAGGCAGAAGCCGTATGGCAGTCGGGTGGGGAGGCCGCACCTCCTGAAGGTCCACGTCGGGTCCCAGTTCCTCGAGGGGCAGCCCGAGGTTGGTGGGCGCCAGCACCGTCAGAGGGGCGGCCGCGTCCTCCAGCGCCGCCGCGAGGCCCGCCTCCTGCAGAGCGCTGCCGCGGTCAGACCCCGCCCACACTGCCGCACTGATGTCATGACATCATGCTTAGCTTGACATGCTTTGAGTGAGGTTATGCCGGCGCACAGATGTCGCAGAAGCACTAGGGCGGGCGTGGGCGTGTTGCAGCAGCACACACGTGTGTGTGCACTGGGGCACACACTGGGGTGTAATGTTTAATGCACGGAAGGGCATGTTGTGATGCATGCAGGGAAGCGCGCTGCGGCGCACACGCATGGAGCGTGCACGCCGCCACTGCACACGCAAACGCTTCCGGCACGATGTTACCATTCACAGCAATGGTATGTAAGTATGAGAGTCGGCCGGGGCATGGCTCGTTGGCTGCAGGGGCGGAGGGACGCTGAGCTGAGGGGCCCTGGCGGCACGCACGCATGCATGTCACAGCGCGCGCACCACGACGGCGGCCGCGAGCTTGCTGAGCTCTTCGGTAGACTCGATGATGCCGAACAGGGAGCCGCAGTCTGCGGGAGCGTCATCCGGGCCGCGTGGCGTGCCACCGGTGCCGGAGTCCGAGCCGTCCACCACCGGGGGATCACCAGAGGGGCCGTCCTCGACAGGGGGGTCCTCCATGGCGGGGTCCTCGACAGGGGGGGGCTCATCGGGGGTGGGGCCTGTGGTGGGTGGTGTCAGGACGGAGTCAACAATGTGGACGACTCCGAAGCAGGAGAGGAGCTCGTCGGCGACGACAGTGGCGGGGGGGCCTCCATCGGCGGCAGAGAAGGCGAGGGCGCCGGAGGAGAGCGCCACGGTGAGCGACGCGCCGCTGATGGTGGTCACCGTCTGGCCGTTGGTGAAGTCGGCGTCCCGGAAGGCGCCCTCGATGACGTGCAGGCCGAGCACCTGCAGCCACACCCGGGGCGGTGGCTGCTTGGACGGGCTCGTGTGGTCCGAGCGTTGAACCAAATGCGGCATGCATGCGAACTGCGGTGTGGATGCCAACTGTTGTACAGAGTGCTGAATATACCGTGTGTGAGGGGCCAGAAGGACAGTGGATGGCGCAGAGCTGTGCACGCTTGACACATCAATGCATGGAGTTCTGACAGGTGTGCCGTGCGCGCTCAATGGCACATGTTGGCCGGAGTGCAAATGAAGTCCCTCGGCTGTGCTTACGTGGCAATGCAGTGAGTCGTACCAGGCTGCCTTCAGGCGTTCAGCATGACTGTGTGCCACACAGAGGGCACACTGACCAGCCGGCATGCCTAAACCAACGAATGCTGGCCTGGTGAAGGTCCTAGTAGTTGAACTGGGAAACAGTGCGATACAGAGACGGCATGGGCAACAGTGGTGAGGGCGGGCTGCAGCGCACCTTCTCAGGGTCTTCCGGAATGCCTGCAGCAAGCGCCAGGTTTGTGGGAGCCAGAATGGTGAGCCGCGACTTTGGGTCGAGCAGCTTGCTGTGAACTCCTGGGGCCCTCTGCATGGCAGTGGGCGCCTGTCAGGATTGGTAGCAGGGGTGCCCTTTGCAGTGGCGCTCGTCAGCAGGACCAAGCAGTGCCAGGCTCGTGCAGCATCGACTCGTGCTCGATCTGCAAGTGACAATCGCTCCACCAGTTCGGGCGCTGTTCAGGCGGCAGCGTGGTGCGACGTTCAAGGAGTGAAAGTACTACTCACGTGGCAGCGTCAATCACGATGGCTGTTCAGGCGGCAGCGTGGTGCTGCACTGTCCGGTGCTACACTGTCCTACACTGTCTGTGTACGTTCAAGCAGTGACAGCGCTGCTCACGTGGCAGCGTCAATCAGGATGGCACCTCCATGCCTCCTGTACCATTAATGAGGTACAAGATACACTGGATGCTGCTGGATTCATGGCTCCGGCGTTGCAGTCGACGATGCATGGTGGATCATCCACAGTGCAGCATGCAGCACAGTAGTAGACTAAAGGAGTGCTTTTGCTGGTGTTGTGGTGCATGTACGCATGACATTGGCATGAACTTGGCACAAATGTGGCATCACAAGTACACACGACACGCGCAGCATCCACACTTACGGTAGCTGCTACACTGTAGCACCGTAGGGCAGCCGTGCTCACCTGCAAGTGAGCCTGTGAGCACGAGTGCAGGTTTCACAGCCCTGTAACCAATCAAACTTTCTGTTGCCTGTTTCGGCACACAAGTGCGCACAGGTGTCACAGGTGCTACGCGCATATTTAAATACTGCTAGTGCGACCTGAGGGATGTGCAGGAGGCAGCGCACGTCAATCAGGTCCTTGAGGCTGAGGAGCTCCCCACTCAGCTGGATGACGTTCATCAGCGACGGGCACGCAGGGTCGTCCGCTGGCGAAAACGTCATCAGCCGGCGGCCCTGGTTGCCCTCGGCCGTACCGCCAGGCGGCAGGCGGCCCTCCTGGCCATCGAATCGGTCACGCTCATCATCAACGAGGTCGGGGGGCAGCCCGTACTTGCCGGGGGGGGGCCGGGCGCCGGGCGCCGCGCGTGCGACCTGCATCGTGCCACACGTCGGGCGCCTGCTGCCGTTCCAGCAGCTTTCATTAATGCGTGTGCAGGGTCGGTCAGACGTGGCATGTTGATCGAGGAGATGGCTGACTCAGTGCAGGGCACAGAGTTCGCGAACAGGGCACGCGCAAGTGGCACGGGCTGAAACCTCGCAGAGAGAGCATGTGGCTGCTTGCGGACAGAGGCGGAGGCCCGGGCGGGGAAGAACAACGTGGGTGGTAGGTGACATGAACATGACCGGGGAGGGGGAGGGAGGGGGGCACCGAAGCGGACAGGAGGAGTAGCGCGGTTAGCACCGCCCCATGGGCCGGCTGCAGAGTCCGCATGATGCTCGAGTGGCGAGGTGCCTTGTTGCAACTCTTCTGCCTGCATGTTGGTCTTGTTGTTGTTCATATCTGGCAATGAAATATCAGCGTATGTACAAAGGATTTACGGAGCACTGTTGTATAACAGCAATGCTGCAACAGTCTCTGTTGCCTCTGCACGTTGCCTGTGAGTCAGTGTGCCCACAGCTTGTGGCAGGAGGTGGGTGGACACGTGGATGGTCAAGTGGCCTGAGGTGGTGCACAGACTTGCATCTGTCATTGCCTGGAAGTGCTGAGTTCCTGAGGTGATGTTATGGTATCGGGTACCAACAATCCTGGGGTGCTGCTTGGGAGACATTGCAGTGGTCATCCATGGCTATGGCCACAGGGCGGCTAAAGAGGGACAGCTGCACCACACGTACAACACACCGCCAGGCTGGCCAAGTAGGCTGGCCCAGCAGGAGTGTGGACTCTCTAAACAGGAGAGCCCAGGTCAGGCTGTGGGGCATCTGTGGATGGTTGCGGACGCTGTCGCAAGCAGCCACCACTGGCTCATGCTTCAGTGCTCATGCTGCAGTGCTCAAGCAGGGCTGATGCTGACAGCATGATACAGCAGCAGAGGTCTGGCTATCCCATCAGGCGCAGGCGGGCTCTATGATACCAGAATTTCACTTGATGCCTCTACAAAGCCCACATGCTTGCAGAAGCAGCAGACACGCTGAAGTGAGTGGGATCTACTTGGAAGTGGAAGTACGGATTGCATTATTGCGACGACCTAGGTACTGCTTTGCACGTGGCGCACCTTGAGGATAGAAGTCAGCAGTCCGAGTGCTCCTCACATGCTGCGCTGAGCTGAGATGTGTTGCCTCTGCTCCAGACATGGTCCTTATATAGACTGGCCAGCTCCGGCGCTGAAATCCAGATCCGGCGCTCGATGCATGTTCCGGAGCAGCTCCGCTACCGGCCTGCCTGCTCTACACCGCTGCGTTGGCAGGTGTGCATAGCCAGTGCAGGCACCAGCTGTAGCATTGGTAATACAGTGCAGCATCACAGCTGTTGGCTTGAAAGAGTGGTACGGACACCCGTAACAGCACCTGCGTTACAGTAACTTATTTATGGTGCGTCAGGTGCCACTGTGGAAGGCCGGCGCAATGCAGGTGGTAGCACGTTTGTGCAGTGGATGCAGAGCACTGGCACGTTGCTGCATGTAGCGTATACATGCCTGTCACACGGTGCCTGCCACCTGAGCGGTTCGCTATAAAGACATGACCTCGGTTCACATAAGCGGCCAATTAAATGACATCGAGGCCTGGCAATGCACTCAGGCTGACTGCGTCACTTGCAGCGCCCGAACACTGCGCCTGTCCTGTGGCACACGCATGCGGCGATGATCAGCCCCGTAAACATCGAATTGCAACACTGGAAACGCACATGACCATCCTGGCTACCTGAAACCGGCCAGTCTGGGCTGGACAAGGATGCGATGCAGACATGGCTTCGCCTGCGCCAACCAGGCCTATCGCTGCCGGGCAGCTGGGAATGCTCGCTTGCGTTACCAAATGCAGTTGCCCGGGCATTGGAGGTCAGGCGGTGTGACACGGTCATGGTTTAAGTTGGAACGTAGCTTCGCCCAGCGCGTTCACAACGTGCGCTGAATTACTGCTGCAATTCCGACAAGGTTGAGGCCTTCCGTCCCAACTGACGCCAGCTGCGTAGGTGGCGTTGCTAGCCGCTGTACCTGTGCGCTTCGCTTCCTCGCAAGGCCTCGTAACGCGCATGCCAGTGGCCTGAGGCGCGTCAACGCGCACAGAATCAGCCTGTTTCTACACTGCAGCGCGCTACAACACGGATGCGACATCACGACTTGCTTCCAAATCTCCTGGTATCACCGGAGTCATTGCGCACGTTGCTAAGCATGATAGCGTCTGTCGCATGGCGCAGCTTAGCCTGTGTCACTGGCTCGCTTGGTCATGGCGCTGCCGTCTTTCTTCGTCAAATATTCCGATGGCATAACGAATACGCTTTGTAAATAGCCGAAGCTATGCCATGATGCTGTATTGTTACTTTGCGATTATGCGATCGCAGCAAGGCTCCTCAAGTGCGGAGTGCACGCTCTGCCCCACGACGGATCCAGCGCTGGAATGAACCGCATGTAAAGCAGGCAGATATTGGCTGATATAGAGTAGCTGCATATGGACTGCGCATTGACACGCAGTTTCAGCCACAGCGTGCCTGAGCACAGCTGCGCACTGAAGCACACAGCCCCGCCATCGCCCACAGCAGCACGTCTAGTAGCATTCCGCACGCCCTTTTCCTGCTCATCTGCAAAATCTGGGCATGTTTGAGCTCTGTTTCACCTCGAGCTTGCGCGGTCGTCCATCAGCGTTCGGTGTGGCTAGTACCTGTTGTGATGCAGTTTGTTGTTTGGCTGGGGTGCAGTGCATCCTTCAGACCGGGCGGTACATCGCTATTCCATGAATCCATTGGGACGTGTTCACAAGGGTGGTGTTTCATCATGTTGTATAGTGGACCTGGCCGTCCAGGTCATAGCACAAACCACTACTGCTTCCGTGTCTAGACTGTACGTATAATTACATTGCCGTATTCAAAAGGACATTGAAACCACACCGGAACAATGGTAACAGATGTGTTATAGTAGTATGCTTTAGTAGGCCAGCGAGGTCTGAACGGATTCGCCATGGTGAAGCTCTGTGCTGTCCCCATCTGTCCAAGAAATGCACTCCTGCAAACGCGCCCACTGCCTCATGTGGCTGGCTCAACAAGCTCTTCTCCGCAGGGCAACCCCTCAGTGCTGACGCTGGTGTATTTGGCCGTCAAAGGCAAGCGCCATGCCGCACACAATCATGTACGGCACTCTGGGCCCAGACGCTGCATGTGAACTGAAGCTCGCCTCTCCGGCCGAACGTGACAGCCATGTCTGAGAACCGGCCGCACCAACCATTGAGTGATGCCCACTCCAACCCATGCAAAGGCCCCATCAGCAGATCTCCCGCCGCAGAATACACCATGAGCCGGTATGACAATATCAGTGGCCATACATTGTTTGCAGCATCTCGTGGCCATACATTGTTTGCAGCATCTCGGAAACCGCTTGCCCCTCCCAAGACAAAATGATTGATTCAAACACAGGTCCTCAATGGGGGCGTGCTGGACAGGA
>JALKAD010000167.1:427863-443604 GCA_024500015.1 Ulva compressa
GCGAATAGGGAGAAGAGTAGCTCTCCGAAGACAATAAAGCAGCCATCAGCGTGCGTGCTGCTCGGGGACGAGCGGAGCTGGCAGGCGCTGCAAAACGTGCACACGGGCACGGGTGTACTTGACGCGTGCTGGGACTGACGCCGTGTCGGGCGGGAACACGCATCCGACGTGTGGGGGGCGCCCAGGCGACAGCCACGGGGGGCACCCACATCGATCGTTCACAATGCGCACCACAGACCGCACGCGCAGTGCTGGATTCGGTGGCAGCTGAGCTAGATAGAGCAATGGCCGCGATGAGGAAACGATGCGTGCCAGCAGACCTGGCGCTGCCTGGCAATATTCAGTGTTTTTGCCATGAAGAAATACAAATTTGACTCAAACAGATGGCGGGGGCTAGAGATTCGATGTGTGCACAGCGATTTCCAGTTCTTCAGTCAGACCATCGACAGCCCTACTGCCAGCGGCAAGAAAACACACAGCGAGTTGAAGCGCTGTTGCACGACCAGTATTCAGAGGATTGAGCGAGCAGAGCAGAAGTGTATAATGCAGTCGGACCGTGGCCACCCTGAAGGTCTGCCGGCAGCTACTACAAGACAATATGACGACGATCCCGTGAAAGAGGGGGCATGTCTCCTTGTAAGCACCATGCGATTGGTTCATACCCCAAGATCACCCACGCTGTTATTGTAAGCCAGCATGGTTAGGTGGAACCCCCGGTTGTAGCAGATCCGCTACATCAGATTGTATGTTTGCTGTGAGCCGCCGTTTGAGGTAGTGGACTGTGTCCGTAGAGTTGAAGGGGATCGTTTCTCTCTTGCCGTGGGACCGTTTCCGTGGCCTAACATGCGACAGCCGGATACCTGCCTGAGTGCAGTATAGCATGCTTGAACATGACTTGATTCACGATCATTGCATGTAAACATCAACCACTGAACTCTGCTACTATGCTTGTCGGCTGTGATGAAGTGGTAATGAATCCAACACTCGCAGACCATCACAGCCCGGCACTCGCATGCACCGGCTGCCTTCCAACACCGTTGCTGCCTCTGTGGTAGCAGTTGCTGCTGCCTGGCGGCACCGCTGGGCACTGGCCGGCTGCCTGAAGAACAGCATAGAATGACATGGCACAAATTCATGCGAGACTGTCTACGAGGTACCCAACAGCAGCCTTCCTGCCCATGAAAAAGTAGATAGTCAGATTGAAAGACAATAGAGTAGAAGCCATGCAGCTGTACCTTGATGAGCGGTGCCCTGTGTTTGACAAAAACGACCCGGCAAGGGTGCTGGGCCGCACAGCTACTTCATGAGACCCAGGTGTTGTGAACGCCTGCAGGCCCCACGAACAGCAGGCACATGTGCAGCAGGGCGACGCAAAGGCTGCGCACAATCAGACATGCGTGTATTGGTTTGTGAGGCATGCATGTCGAGGCCTACGTAGAGATATGTTACAGAGGTATGCTCCACAACGTGGTGGAACACACAGGCAAGATTCATGGCAAGGCCGAGGCTGAGGTACACATGCATGCCTGCGGCAGTTCGGCACACCTCACATACGGTGGCAGTTCGGCACACCGCGGTGCTGTACCGGCACAATATGCACACGTACCACCACATGGGTTGGCGAGAGCTACAGCGACTGACAATACAGCAACTGGATTCATCTACAGCAAATACAACGACCTACAGCAACTCTATCCATCTGCAGCTATGGGTCCATATCCGCGCCTGTGGCGCCTTTGCCGGCTGTAAGACTGCACATAGCTACGCGGATATCCGATTTGATCCCAGAATGTGGAGCAGCCCAGCATGCACAGCGGCGGTTTCTAACGCCACTGTACCCAGCAGAGGGACAATGGCATAACGATGGCGCCTGTTGCTGGGCCTGGAGGCCTTGGGCGCCTCAAGAGGGCAGCAGAGGACTCCGGCAAGAGAGGCCGGCCCAGCACGCAGCACGGCTTCCGGGCAACTGAAACTCAGTCGCCGTGCTCCTGTGCAGTACGCCCAGACAGCACGCCCAGACAGCACCGGCGCGGCACAATTGCCACTTGCCACTGCACTCGGGCCACGTGGCCTGGCTATGGCACGTGCACTCCCGAATCCCAACATGGATGCACTGCCAGACGCCGACAGCCAGCTTGTCTGCCCTACGGAGAGACCAATGCATGCGCGCATGTGCAGATGCTGGACAGGAACGCTGCGTGCTGTGCCGCGACCGGGCCTGGAATAGCCCGGACGCTGTGTGGTGCCGTGCACTTCACATCGCGTCTCCCCATGCCGCCTGTAGCCACGGGCGCCTGTGCGGTGCCGTGCACCAAACTAGAAACCAGCGCTGACAGCACCACTACAGTACAGGGGGGACCACCCCTGGAGCGCGGCAGCGGCTGCAGCGGCAGGCCTGCTGTGCTGCGGTCGGGCCCGCAGCATGTCCTCTGGACCTGCCGCCCCTATAGGGCCCTAGCCTGCGCTGGGGATCTAGCAGCACCTGGAATCAATATGGGCAGCAACCCATGTGGACAGCAACCAGGGGCGGGCTTGCCGAGCCGCAGAAGACACAGCGGTGGAGGGCGAGCTGCCGTGTGGCGCTTGAGAGCTTAATCAAGTGCTTGATCATACGCAAGCTGTCAAGAGGGGCTGCTTCTTCCGATCATACTTCGTGGGTAGCACGCACCAGTGCGAGCTGTCGCGGCTCACCTGAGCGCTGCAAGGTTCGGTGCCGAGAGGCTCCGGACTGTTGCCCTGCACGCACACGCACATGCATGAGCCTCATGCATATGAAGTGCGGTTGGCAGCAGCACTTTCTGGCACGTCGCTGACTGTGCGAGCATACATCATGTCATGACTGTGTGTGTACCTGGCGATGGCTTGTTGTCTCAAGACTGCCACATCAGAGCGTGCGCAGCACAGAGCAGGAGATGCACAGCGCGGCACTGTTCGTGCATCAGGCAGCCGTGGCTTAGTCGCATGCATGCATCTCACCATCCTGCGACACACGTGTGCTGGGCCGCAGCACACCCAGCAGCACAGAGCACGCACAGGGCACGCACAGGGCACGCAGTGCATGGTCAAGGCCAGTGGAACCAGGTAGTGCGGCAATGCGCGGACGGCCGCTGCAACATGCTGCGCGCTGTGCGAGTCACGATTTCCTGCAACATGCTGCGCGCTGTGCGAGTCACGATTTCCTGCATCATGGTGCAATCCAGCGGGCAGATGCAGCAGCGTGCAGGGTCGCACAGGCGAGGGGGTGGGGACGGGGTCGGGGGGGGTGAGATGGGGGGCGCACGTTGTGGCCGCGGTGGCGCGGAGGATCAGTGCGCGGTTGGAGTCGGCATGCGCGATGACGCCGGCATGCATGCCGCGGTTGCCGAACAGAAAGTCGAGGACGTTGCGGTACTTGCTGCGGAAGATGTCGCGGTGGCCGCCGTAGCCGCCGCTGTAGCAATGCATCACGCACGCGCACGCCGCGCTCAGCATGAGCACGTCGGTCCGCGCACCCACGAGCCACCGCGGCACGGTCTGCCGTTGCAGCGAGTGCCGCGCCATCGTCAGGACCGCCTGCAGGGCAGCGGCTTGCATGTCAGTGCGGTGGCATGCGTGTAGCTGCAGTGCGGTGGCATGCATGTCAGTGCAGTGCGCTGCATGGGAGGGGCTACCCACGATCGGTGTCAACCTCTGGTGTAGCGTAAACACTGTCCCTGAGGGCTGTCGAATCGCAGTGCCAGCCACGCATGGGAGGGCGGGCGCGGTCGCATGACGCGGTGCTGTGCCTCGGCAGGGGCGGCCATAGGTGCCGACAGGTGGAACGCCGCATTCACACGGCGGGCAGATGCAAAAAGAGAGATTGGGAAGAAGCAAAGGGCAGCAGATGGCTCCAGCTACTGCTCCGCGGCGGGGTGGGCGTGGTGCGGCAAGGCACAGCAGGGCACGTGCGATCGGCGGGCCCCCAGGTGCGGGGGGGGGGGGGCGGGTCCGCACGCGGCAGGTGCAGAAGAGCGCTAGCTCCATGCGCCTCGACTTCTTCTCGACGAGTATGGCAAGCCCTGGCAGCCACGACATAGCGGCCACAAGCGGCACGCTGATGCCGCTGACGCCGCTGCGAGCGCTGAGCCGGTTGATGAAGCATGTGCCTGCACGCAGCACGCAGCACGTCAGCGTGGTGGCGGTCGGCAGGCCCCAGTCTAGACAGCACATCAACCGCAGCTTTCACCGTATCGAGGCCGGCCCTGGGGGACTGGTGTGCTGAAGCTGTGCAGTACGCATGCAATGCATGCATGCAGCACATGCAAGATATATGAAATGCAGAAAGACGCCATGTGCGGCTGCCAATCCTGTGTGCAGGTTCACATCATTTCAGCCACCCTGTGTTGCAAGACGGAACAAGACGGAACAGATGAATATGGCGAACCGGAGGGGGGGGGGGGTAGCGAACCACGGTGTGCAAGGGCTACATACAGGGCGAGGAAAAGGGCGGAGCGTGCTACGCCTGCTGCGCTGCGGCCGAGCAGGTCCAGCGGCCGCTTGAAGAGCGCGCCGCGCTGCACAGCCACCATGGACGCAGCATACACCGGGACGTAAACACCGACCGCTCGCCAGAACACCGACGGCAGCACCGAGACAAAGTGCACGTCGCACGCGCCGGTGTGCGTGCTGTGCGGGTGCAGCACGTCGCACATCGTGACGCCGGAGCGGCCCTCGAGCGGCGTGCCGCGCAGCAGCTCGAGCGGCGCGCCGGGGTCGCCGTGGCCGCTGCCGCGCAGCGCAAACTCCTGCACGCGTGGCAAACGGCGTGACGGCGGCAGTGTGCTCCGCCTGCAGCGCCCTCGCCAGCGCAGCATGCTCACCCACACCGCAAGCATCCACGGGTGCATGCGCAACATGCGCAGCACGTGGGCCCAGTGATGAGCACGGAGCAGTGCGGAGCAGCAGGCACAGCGGCCGCAGGAGCTCCGTTGCTGGCACACTTGGCTCCAGTCAAATGTAAGTCAGATGGGCTGTCGGAGAGACTATCGGAGGGCCTGAGAGGAGTGCTCCACACCCACAGCATGGCACCAGAGAACACCAAACGTGTACACACGCGTCCACGAGCCGCAGCAGCGTTGCAACTCCCACATGTCCTCGACGAACAAGGGGGGTTCGGGAAGTTTGCGGCAACTGTACTGCCAGGAGGGGGAGGGGGGCATACCCTCACGATGGGCACGAGCCACTTGTCCCCGATCATCTTGTCCAGAAACGCCACCATGGACGCCGGCAGGGCCTGCGGCGCCATGACGTAGCTGAAGACGATGCGCCACGACGCGATGCACATGAGCAACACGTCGCCGTGCTGCCACCGCGTCGGCGCGAGCAGCCGGTACAGAAGCTGCCCTCGCGCTGCCGCTTTCGCGCCTTCTTCAAGCTGGCCGCTGGCGACTGTGGGCTCGGCAGCCGAAGCTGGTGCAGCAGGCTTGACACCGGCGTGGTCGCCTGAGGGCTGTGTGCAGCCGTTGCGGCGTGTGGCGGGCTCCGGCTGCGGCTGGCTGTGCTCGGGGAGTGTTGAGAGGGCTGCATGGGCGTGGGAATGGCGGGGCGTCGGCGGTGGGACTGGGGGCGGAGTTTCGGGCGCGACAGGGCTCGAGTTACGAGGCGACTGGGTAGGATGTTGTTGGCTTTCCGGGGGCTTGTTTCCGATGCGGATGAGGAGTGTCAGGCCACGGAGGAGGAAGTACAGTGCAAACTCGTCGTGCCGCCTGGAGAGGCCAGTGAGCAGGATGCTTGGGCCGGCGGCCGCTCCCGCCAACGCCGAGCGAAAGTGAGCAGATCTGCATGCGGCAGTGAGTGTCATGTCCTTCCGAGCCAGCCTCTGTACAAGCTTTCCATTCCTCCTCCTATGCTATGCTTGACATGCACGCAGGCATCATGCAATGCGCAGTTTAGGATTGCTGCAGCTGGAGTGCATGGAACGCAACTCTACAGGTCTCCCCCACGCCTGCACGGCGGGCGCATGAAGCCAGACGTCGAGGAATGCAGAAACTCCATCGCAAATATCCGCATGACCATCCTCTGCCGCTCGACAGCGGTGTCAATTGCGCCTAGCTATAGCGACAGTGATAGAGCACGACTGACCTCGATCAGAATCACAATCACATGTGAATGCGGTACAGAATTAAAGCTAGGCATAGACGTGTCAATTCGTGCGACGTGAGGAAAAGCGCGTACCTGTTACATCCGACTAGAGTCCGAGTGGCCTCGTCCACCGAGACGTAAACAGCCCCGAAGCATCCCAGTGCCCCAGCCCACCGAATCGAATCAAACAGTCGACTGGATAGCTTCCCGGGCTTCTGCCCTTTAGCTATGCGTGTTGCTGCCGTCACAGAGTGCAGGCCCCCGCGTAATAACAAGCCTATGCCAGCTCCGCGCACGGCTGACCTGTAACACCGCTGGAACTGCCTCAACCGATCTGATGAGATTGAGGCGTGATGAGTCGCCACAGGCACACTCTCACTACCGTGCGAGACAGCCATCGCCATTGCGCAAGACGCAGTCCACAGTATCGTTTGCCCTGGCCAGACTAGATACAGTCGGTGACACCGACGAAGTGACGGATCTAGAAAAGCATGCCCACGAGACGATGCACTCTAACAAAGCGACCTTCTCGCCGCGATTCGATCACAGCCAATGTGGCTGCGATTGCACCAGACGCTGCATACGCGCATCATTAGATCGCGCAGCGCCAACTGTACACGATGTACGCGTCGCAACGGTAAACCTTGTCAACATTATTTCGGCAATGGAACAGCGACGGATACAGACCCGCGCAGTCTGCGCCATACAAAAGTGTGTACTCCAAACGATGGAGTGTACCACAACGCTGCGTGGCTACAGGGAAGGCATGTCCCAGCTGGCGATGCTCGAACAGTACAGTCCTGTTGATTCCCATGCGATGTCCCGCCACGCAAATTTACACTCGTTTTGCGTTAAATAGTCGCGGATGTGCCATGCCTGCATCGCAAACCTGCAATGGCTCACGGAATACTGGCAATTTGTTTGGAGCTGTACGCACTGGCCAGCACCTTTTGATTGCTGGGCTTGCCACGGCATTCCGTGCGCCACCAGCGCTTCCATATGCCTGTGATGGCCACACAAGTAGATCGAGAGAGTCACGTTCTGTCCTTTATCATGCAGTGGGGGCTCTTTTGGCGATGCTGCACACTGTGCTCATTGCAAGCATTGTCCAACACACGATACTCGACCGGCAAACTGCCCGACTATTGACCTGTTCACGGCAGACCGGCAACGACCGGCAATGACGGGCGCACTGGTAGCCAGTGGCCATCAACATGCACTTGGCCAAGCTTGGTAGTTCCTACAACCCACGCCCCCTTTAGACGCATGCAACACCAGCAGCCCCGACAGTCTGGTTGATCCAGTGTGGTTGGCCCCCAAGATGGCTCTGCTCACTTTGCGCCTTCCACGCTCGTGGACCAGGGTCTGTCTGCATATGTAATGCAGACGGATTGTGGCTCTCGGTGGTACATAATGCCCAGAGTTGCCCAGCCGATCTGGGCACAGCAACTGATTTTCCCTTCCGAGACCAGCGCTCAGGGCAGCAAGCAAGGCAACTGAAATCAAAGGGGGAACCGATTGCGCCGCCGGTAGTAGAACGGTGTGGGAACAACAGATATGCCGACAGTGTGCTGTCACACTACCTCAATTGGTAGGCAGAGGCTGAGAGAGGCATGGCATTCGGGTCAGAGTGAGCCATGGCTAGCCAGCTCAGCGGCCTCGTCTGATGCGCCTCGCGCGCAGCGGCTCATGCTGGCCCTGTGTGCGCGGCTCCTGCTTCATTGAAGGAACCTGTGTTGCTTTCATGCTTCCAGTATCTGTTGAAGCCCTGGGGCAGTTGAAGACCACATCCACACCTCCTGCCTTCTGCGGGCGTAGGGCAGGAGTGCGAGGGCACACTTGGTTGCAATATACAGCCCATTATTGCAGACGCAATGGCGTCATGGTCCCTAACTGCCTCGTACATGCACGACCATCAGACACCGGGCTCGCCCAGGCAGACACTGTTGTCACAGCATTGCACTGCTCTGCGCCGGTATGGTGACCACGCATTGCTACACAGGGCCTGCTCTATTCATCGCTCTGGCAAAGCAGGCGAGGTCAACTACAAGGAGCTCACGTGATAGTACATGGGCTTAATTGAACACGCACTAGAGCCCAAAGGAAGCGGAGCCTGCCCCTAGCGTAGGTCCGGGCATGCAAGTTCATAGCTGCACTAGGGCCTGCCTACCCGGATGCGCCCCCCGTAAACATAGCTTTCTCTACTTGCGAGGCTTCGCGGTACACTCGGGTCTCTACGATCTGGTTGTCTCTGATGGTCAGGGCAGACACCCCACCGAACTGCTCAACTTCTCCTGTCACTACTGCGCCTTCCCAATCCCCCGAATACGTCCCCTGTGCTGTCCACTCCACGAAACAGATGTTTTGTTGGGGGTCAGCACTGATATTCTTAATTGTAAACTTGAGGTCGGGGTATGCTCGCCTGAAGCCAGGGATTGCTTTTTGCATCGAAGCGCGACTGTCTGCGGACGCACCACTCCAAATCATATCGCGTTGCTGGTGTCCCTCCGCCATGATGTCGTCCAGAACTTCGACTTCGCCCTTGCTCCACGCTTGCTCATAAAGCTGCAGCACGCTGTGGGAAGTCGGAAGTTGGCCTGAGGCTAATAGCTAGATTGGCCCTTGCGCGATTGCCACGTTGATTCAGTGGGTCAGGGTCAACGGGTGCAGAGATCGACGGGAATGCATGCACGCAAGGCCAGTCAGCAACGATTACCTGACGAGCACAGTGCTCATAAGAAGCTGCGTCTGTTGCGCATACTCGCCCGAGTCTGACCGGCTGTGACGCGCGCCTGGCAGAACAAGCGTTGAACCGCCCAATTGCAGACGCCATTGGCTAAGATGAATAACAAGTCTTAGCCTAGAACAACCTATTTCTATCTACTGCAGCATGCAAACGAGCCTGATTAAAGAGCTGCCACCCGCGCGCAAATGCAGCCTTCGAAATCAACCGTCGATGTCAGATGTAGTCCGCGCGATAGATGGCGACTGAAGGAGTAGAGCAGGTTGGCTCACGGTATACGAAATTCATGAGTGTGCAGGTGAGTTTCTATGTATACGGCTCGTTCCGACACTTGAGTCGCTACGTGTGCGTGACTGTCGATGAAGCGGGACTCTGCGGGACGCGCAGCTCTAGCCGGACACCCCCGTGCATCCTGGACAGGCAGCCAGACAGTCCGTGTTGCACGGTCCGCTATGATTATAAGTATGTACTCGTCCTTCACAGATAGCATTCTGACTAGGAGCTTTGAGCTCGCTGTACGTGCCGCTTGGCCCGTACACACGAGTTGTGCCCAAATGAACTGTCCCAGTACCAGCCACAGCGCATCGAGCTGAATCCATGATTGCAGGATCACATGTCGGCAGCGCAGTGACAAGAAGTACTCTTTCAGCCATCCTGTGTGTGTCCATTTCAGATCATGGGCTGAGCAGTGACTGAGTTGGTTCATACATGACATGTACTGGGAAGGTCAGTATTGGGGCTCCAGTCGCCAATGGCGTTGCAAGGAATAACTTTCAGACATTCAAATTTTGGCAACGTTCCAAGCCACTTCACCGTAACTTTGCTCTCAATGGGCCTTGAGAGCCGTATCTAAGCTTGTAGCAAACTCGGATGACATTCCTTCTACACAGAAAACCACTGAAGCATGACCATTCCTTGGAAGAGACAGTTCATGAATGTGTCCCGCCAATGCGCTGTGTATCGGTATCTTTGATCTGTTGCCAGGTAGTTCCCATAGTGTACCTGTCAGCTGCAGACTGCTTGTTCACAGCAGGCACTTCAGCAAGTGCATTCACACATGCAACTGCATCAGACTGATGTGACATTGACGTTGAGATGTGCATGCACATGTTTACAAAAAGTTATAGCAGCTTCTCTTGAGCACCACACGCAACCCAGGAAGACATACGCAATGCGATAAAGAATCGCAGGAGCCTGCATTCAACAGCCTTGATGCCACAGCATCTCAGTGCCAATCTCGTCGCAGCCTGCGTTTGCAATGCCCGAAATGGCCCACTATTCTCTTTGTAACGCACACACCTAACTCTACCGTACATGGCTTCCATGCATCCAGCATAACATCTAGAAAACATCTGCATCATCCCGTGCGGCTCTCCGCTCTCCTCCGCCCCACTTCACCCTCCCAACCCAGCCGGTGCGCTGCACTCAGACAGAGAACCTTCGCCGCTTCCGGACATCCATCAGGCTGGTAGCTCTGCACAGGGCCGCCGCTTACCTCATCCCCTGGGAAACTGCAAAACCATGCGCCTCAACTGCCCCTCTGGAGCATGACGTCTGCTCGCAGGTGGCCCTCCCTGCCCTCCCCCTCCCTCGGCAATGCTGACCTGTGGTAGCCGAGCTGCCCAGGCTTAACTCAGTGCCACGGTGTCAGCATTAGACTCCACAGACGGCGTTGCTCAGGCAAGCCGGCTCATGCCACAGCCCCCCGGCTTGCACGCGTAAGCGCACGCTGAATGGTGTGTACTGCGGGGCCGCCGATCGCATTCGTAGCGTCACGCAGCACCGGCTGCTCGACGACCACACCAGAGAGGCCCTTGGCCATCGAGCGCGTGACCTTGCCGCGGCGGGCCACAGGTGCTTTGGCAGGTGGAGCTGCGTCCCTGACGGTTGCTGCCTGTTTTGCTGCGCCGCTGTGAGCACTTTGCTTTTTCTTCATGACACCACCGACAGGAGCAAGTGGTGGCCGGGCAGCGGCGCGGCTGGCTGTTTCATCTGCACAGTCAACTGACATCAGCACCAGATGTACATGGGAAGTGCCTTCAAGAATTTGGAGCTGTACCATATACGCTACACCGCAGGAGATACACAGCTTGCTGAGCATGCGGGAGACATCGAGACTCGTTACCATGGCATTTCACCGGAAGTGCTACAGTGGCGAAGCACACATCCAGAGACACACAATGCACGCAGCACCAGGCACACCTAGGGTTGCCTCAGAGTCAGCTCCAGAGCTGCCGCGCGCCACGGTGCCTTCGCTGGCCGCGCTTGCTTCAGCAGGTGCGCCACTGTTCACAACGGGGAGCTCAACACGAAGGGTGCCGGCTGCCTCCACGGTGCCTTCTTCGGACTCCTGGGAGGGGTGAGCGCAGGCCGCGATGGTTGGCGGTGGGAAGGGTGCGCCGTGCTGCTCGGCCCACTTCTCAGGGTAGCCGCCAGGCACGAGCAGCGTGCCGGCGCGCACGGCGTTGAGGGCATCGGGTGCGAGGCGGTTGAGCACCAGGCAGTGTGCGACAGATAGGTACCCCTCAGCCAGCGCTGCGCTGCATAGCAATATCGTACGTCACATACAGCCCTGCATGAATCTGGGCAGTACAATGAGAAAGTGACATGCGGATTGCACCGAGTCTGCATCTGGATGCTGGAGTCGCACAGAGCTCGCAAGTTACGCACAAGACCATCTGGCGTAGCTTTTGACAACAGCATACGACGGCCGCCGGCATGCACGGTGCCGTCAAAGGAAGCAGGGGTAGGCGCCAGCACTGGCGGACACAAACAGGGGAAAGCCATAAGGAGGTTTGATGGCACCCTTTCAGCGCTGCCTGGAGACTCTACAGCGGAAGGTGCGCACCGGTACATTGTGCCGGTGGGTGCCCAGCCACGACGGGACCTGTGCGCGGAGCAGTTGCAGAGGTCTCGACAGCAGGGGCAGATCCACTCCTCAGCCGCGTTGGCCTCAGTGACATTCTCGCCATACCTCATGAACAAGCAGTCGCCGCAGAGCTGGCCAAAGAGGGTGTGGCATCTGGAGCACGATGTCCGGGCACCCAGTGTCTTCTGGCGGCATTGGTGGCAGGTGACACCGTCGACCTTGTCATAGATCTGCACATGATGTGAAGGATCAACGGATTATGACTCTGTGCCACACGACCAAGGCAACTGGTGTTGCTAGTTGAATCTGGGGTATGTACAGTCAATTACAAAGCAGGCGTGATGTCGCTCGAACCAAGCTGTGTAAGCATTCACCTGGACTTCGCGATTCGAATCCACTATTATGCATGCATAGGCTTTGCAGTATCTTTGATGCTTCCGAGACGAGTCCCCAGGTAATATCAGGCAACACCATTGCATGAACAGTGCTGTGGGTGTCTTATAAGCTACAGAATGCATCTGCAGCTGTTTGGTGCAGCTGCATTGCAGGCAATAGTATTGGGACATGCATTGGCCTCATGAAGTGGCCATGAACAAGCATAGTCGCACCCTCTTGCCAGTTTGTGCGCAGTACCCATCCTTGAACAGTACCCACTCTTCTGTGGCAACTCCAAGTGCTTGCACATGCTCAGCGCTGTATGACTCCTCCCTGCATGCTTCATTAAACTTGCCAGAGAAAAGGGCTTTCTTCGCTCTTGGATGCTTCGCCTTCTCCGTCGGATCCACACCAGACAGGTGGTTTTCATCGTAGTTTATTGCGTTTCTGCCCGCAATTCGTCCAGACCTTCTGCCACTGTCTGCACATCAGTCGTCTGTGACTGCGCTGCTTTTCATTGCCACACACAACGCAATAATTTGTGAGTAATCTGAGATTGGTATATGGCTAATGGACGCATGTTTGTGACGAATGCAGCACTATGTGGAGCGGTCCGTTTGAATGTTTCGGCGGTGCACACTCTCGAGTCGAGGGTGCAAGAACTCACTTGATAAATACACAAACAAAACATATAAAAAGAGTACTGTGAGGCATTGATGACTGTTACGACACTGATTTGTTGCAATCGACAGAGACAGTGATGTACCGACAGCCGGACTGGCCTGCAGACACGCCACACATCACAAAACGCCATGCGAGAAACAGTAAACTGTCACGAGCCAAGAAAGGTGCTTTGTTTGACATTGGTGTACGTTTACCTGCTTTCGCAGACATTCCAAGCGCAAGGTGGGCGCCCGACACGCTATCGCCACTCAATGACACCAGCAATACAACAAGCAACATGAACTAGTGATTCGTTCACAAAACGTTAACTGTATTCTATTAAAGTGGACCATGCCTTGGGATGCTGCCATCCGTAGAGCTGGGGCTTTGCGAGGTCGGGAGGAGAGCTTCTCTGGCACTGCCACAACCTGCTGAAGGTCCTGAGATGCCTACATCAACATCGTCGACGTTAATGCAGGCATAACTGTGCATATTCTCGTGCGAGAGAAGCAGCTCGCCCCGGAACGTGAGCACTACTCTGTGCTCGAGGTCCGGCAAATTCAAACAAACCAAGGCCGCACCGCCAGCACAGACGCCATCTTCTCCTGAAGTGCCTCTATCCTTTTCCTCCTTTCAAGTTCGATGTCTGGCACCGCAGACTGCGTTGTTCCTGTTCGGGGCATGGCTGCGATGGGTATTATTGAGATGCGAGCGAACCGCTACAGACTCTCCTGAGCTGCATCATAGACGATCGACATACAGATGCTCCGATAATCCTGTAAGGCAGCCTGGCAATTATATCTTGTCAATCTGCAAGGTTCACGGCACGAGCACGCGTGTGTCCGTGCCAGTCAGGCGAGATCTCGACTTAAAGAGGTCAGTATCGGGGTTTGAACCCCGCTCAGCCTGTTCAGAACAGGGACCTTTCAGGCAGGCAGCCTCTCGTGCTCATTGCACACTGCGAGACGATAGCTGAAGGTTTTAGGCCTGCAACATGCTGTACATGTGAGCAGATATGCAGTTCATGAACAAGTAAGCCGTGCCGGCTTGAGGCCTAGGCCTAATGGTGCGATATCGATGGTGAAAGTATTGGCACCTGCAGCTGCTGCAGTCAAGACGTCTTCTGATTTGGACCTGTTTTCACCCTCAGTTGTCGCTACCTTGATTTCGAAAGCGTTTCAAACATGACACTGTGTCTCCTAGCGTCTCCTATCGAATCTTTCGTGCCCTCTGAGACTGTCTCCTCCTTCTTCTCCCATCCTTTCCGTGGGGACCCGGGGTGCTCAGCTGGAGGCTCTGGCTGTGGCCGATGCCCGACTGAGTCTGGCGTGATACCTGAGTTTCTTTTATTGTCTTTTCTTTTTGGTGCAGCATGCTTATGCTGATGCCCATGTGCACTTCTCTGAACGCCTTTGCCCAGTACCATGTGATGTTCACAAATTGGTGCTGTGTTGGTCGAGACCCATGCTTGGCATCGAAAGATTCAAGCACTCAAGGACAGCATGATAAGTATCAACAGATCAAATACTGAAGGTATATATACGTAATTTTGCACCGCGTGGTCACGAAGCGAGGTCTTATAGCTCAGTTGGTTAGAGCGTGGTGCTAATAACGCCAAGGTCTTAGGTTCGAGCCCTAATTGGACTAACATCCATTTTGTGCGGAACGGTCCGCCGCGGTTGGCTTTTTTCGCTGGTGACCTTCCTATTGACAGGCGCCCAAGGCCGGGCGACTGCGGAGATCTCGAGGTACCCACTGGGGGGGGGGGGCCCTGATCGAACGAGTGAATCGTGCATGTGTGGGTGTTACACGGAGATCAATGCAGCAGCCCAGCAACGAGGGCACAAGCATGCAGGCAATCTAGTCCCAGAAATTTAGTCTCAGCACCTGTAAGCGAGCGATAGGACGATCCAGAATCAACACGGTACAAGCACCGCCAACCCCGCCAACACAAGCACACACATGTACACTCTGTCACTCCACCGCCACAACCACGCATGCCACCACACCCACACCACACTCCCGCGTGCTCACACATCTACTGATTACGTGGCGGACCCTTAGAAGCATCCTGTAGCACTCACTCATGCCACGCATGACCTGCCCCTGGTGGAGCTCCTCCAAGGAGCGCCACCCACGGACACCTGCACGACCTCGCTCTGTTGGCATGCTTTCATCATGGCCTCGCTGCTCTATTGCACTGTTGGCACGACCCCGCTGCACCCAGCGTCACATAAGGCAATACCCAGCCATGCACCCCAGTACATTAGCAGACACATGCCCACTCTCAGTGGAGCAACATTCTGCGAGGGTCCCGTGGGAAACCATCATCAATGAGCTGCCGTGAGTAGCGCCGTTGACAACGTGTGGCTCTGTTGCCATGAGTAGCGGCTCTGCAGAGCTCTGCGGCTTTGTTGCCATGAGAAGCCAAGAGTAGCGTCGTTGACAACTTTACATGTTGGTGGAGCTTGGACTGGCCGGACCGGTACACCATGGTGAAAGCTCGCTCGGATTCCGTGCCCAGGTTGTGATGAAACTGAGCTACGCAACGATCAAGTTTGAACGCCCATGCAAATCCACTCCCTCTGCGGCAGTGCAGCACCTCCCAGCGTCCTGTTGCAGGCGTTGGAGCCGGGTACACCATAGTGACAGTGACAGACGAAGTCAAACGGAGACATGTGGCTACATGTGGCTGCTCTTCACACTGGCTGAGCGCCCACAGCAGCAGTTGTAGTCCATGAAAGATCTCACCATTGGCCAGCGCTTGCCGGTTGCTGTGTCAAAGCTTCAAGTGGCCCGACGTTGCACAGCACTCAATCTAGACTCTGTCACCATGCACACTTTGACATGCAGGTATGGTATCATGAGCATCCATGAAGACAATGCACCAACGGCGCGTGGTGGTGTGTATCGTGAAGGTCGGGATGGATGGCCTCACCCGGGGCGGTCTGCAGTAGCCCAGGCAGACAGAAGCATGCGACACTTGCTGTGC
>JALKAD010000167.1:479269-489563 GCA_024500015.1 Ulva compressa
TGGCCACCCCTAGGCCTACATGTACATATCAATTGAATATGTTCGCATGCATGCGGCAGGCAGCAGCCAGCACGCCTCCCAGCGGTGCGGTAAACGATGCCTGTTTGGGTGTGGCGTGATTCCCGAGTATTTTTTTTTCTTCTCAGCCAGGACCCTGTAGCCATTATACCATACCACCGTGTCGCCTCACACCCTTAGCCACGGGCGCTACGTATACCGCATCCCGGGTGACAAAGAAGAGGCCAGCTTCTCGAAGCGCGCCAGCTCCCCTGTGCCACTGTCTTAAACAAGTGCCAACCCACACTTCCGATGCATGTGTGCCACGCACGCTCGTGATGGCTTGCAATGAATGCAGACGTTGGAGTCCCTGAGGAAGACTGTTGCCCCAACAGCCACGTCTGCTGCGGCAACTCCTGCCTACCGGCCAGCCTGATCATGAAGGACAGCATCTTCCCATCCTTCCCATGCGAAGAGGGCGTGGGCGGCTGCTGCGGCACGCCACGAATCCAGGAGGGCTGCTGTCCGCGCTCAACAAGCAGGTGCAAGGAAGGATTCGCGTGCTGCAGCGGCGAATGCATGCCGGAGCCCCTGCCGCCTGGCACGCTGTGCACAGGACAGGGATGCTGCGACATTGAGGCACAGAGTATTGACAACTGCGCGAGCATGTGCTGCGAGGGGTATCTCTGCTGCGGCGGCCAATGCATGCCAGAACCCCTGCCTTTTGGCATCCTGTGCGCACAGGTGGAATGCTGCACTGCCCCGCTTGTGCCGCCGCCGCCACCGCCGGTACAGCCGCCTGACGAGGAGGTGTGCTGCGGCGAGAACGAGTGTTGCGCTGGGCTGACGTGCTGCGGCGGCGACTGCGTGCCGGGGCCGCTGCCTCCCGACACGGTTTGCGGGTTGGCCGCGTGCTGCGCAAGTGCCCCCCCGCCGACGCCGCCGGATGGGGACATGTGCTGTGGGGAGAATGAGTGCTGCGAGGGCTACGACTGCTGCAGCGGCACGTGCCAGAAGGACCTGCCCCCCGACGCGCAGTGCGCGCAGGTACTGTGCTGCACCGGTGGCCCCCCACCGAGCTGCTGCCCCGGAGACAGGGTGTGCTGCCGCAATGAGTGCATCGACAAAGACGACCTCGCCTTCACGAACTGTGGTCTTGAGAAGAACGACTGCTGCAGCACGCTGCCTGGCGGCGACTAGGGGCACTGCAAGGAGGGCTGCTGCAAGGAAGGGGGCGATGAGCAGCTCACTGCGCCCCAGAACAGGGCGTGCTGCGTGTGCTGCGCATGCTCTGCGCGTGCTGCGCATGCTCTGCGCGTGCTGCGCATGCTCTGCGCGTGCTGCGCATGCTCTGCGCGTGCTGCGCATGCTCTGCGCTTTCCCATCTGATCCTGATTCTTTTATTTTATGCTGCCACTGTAGTTAGTTGGATGCTGTGCATGCTGTGTCCGCATGCTGGGTGGGGATGTGAGAGGTGGATCTTGAACAGCTCGCACTCTCATCACCATGATAATCCATAGAGTTGACAAAGTTGAACTAGACTGAAATACAACTTTGTGGGCTTATGGTGCTCGTGGCAGACTGTGTCTGCACCCCACTGCCTCAGCCATGTCTGACTCGGAGGAGCAGGTGTAGAGTAAACCGAGAGCCCTTTGAGCATGTGCCTGTGCATGCGCGCTAGGTTGTAGAGTACTGTTACACCTTGTAAAGCCATCATGAACAGTCCTGGGAAAGTTTCATGCTGGGTGTTCGCCTGTTTGCACAGCACAGCATACAGCATGGCAGCGGAGGAGTAGAGTGACTGTAACACCACTGTCATTCGCACTGAGAAATGGGTTGGCCGATGGTCAGATAGCGTAGATCGCTGTATTTGTTTCAGTCTACCTCGGCCGCCCAATGGCAACCAGAAACGTTGCAAAGGCCTAGTAGCTTTCCCTGCGTTACGTGAAACGCGCATGAACTGGACGGGACGTGCATGACCAGAATCCGTGATGACAGCTGCAAGTCAAGCCTGGCAAGGTGTTGTAATGCAGCAGCTGGAGCAATCTCTGGGGAGGGGGGGGCGTGCTTCGTTCGGCCGTGTGTTGGTGACCGACACATGCATGCATGGTAGGTACAGTGTACTGTACCCACCATGCATGCATGTGTCACACGGATTCGGAGATCACCGCAGCGGCAATAGCAAGCGAACAAGCGAATCCTAGCAAGCGGCTGGCAGCAGGCAGCAATATGCAAGAATCCGCAAGCGTGCTAGCTTCAAAGCCCTGCAACAATCGCACACCAGCGCAAACCATCACGTCACCCATGCATGCCGCCCGGCCACACACAACGCAGCCACACTAGTACACCCTTGTGCTGATGTGTCACACTAGCTGTGATAGCTCAGCTGTGATAGATCAAGGCATCATCCACACACTCAAAACATACAAAATGCCTGAACAAGCAGCACAGCCACCATCTGTACAAGCATGATCCACACCAACCGCCGACAGCCTGAGAAACAGTAGCGCACACACAAGCGTGCATGATGTGCAATACTGCGCCTGGCTTTGGCCATATTTTAAAGGCGTGTTCCCCTGTCCCCGTTGCTTCAAATTTAGATATCCGAGCGCGACATCAAGCATCCTGTCGTTGAAACTGAAGCTGGCTGCGCCGGCCTGCACTGGAGGGGGGGATGGCGGGGGCGCCCCCGGGCCCGCAGGGGGGTTGCATGTCGGGGCTGACGTGCAAGTTCTCGGCTGCCAGTGGGGCTGTGTGCCGAAGCGCTGGCGCACAGGTTCGAATGTGATCACGGGAGCCTGAGGGGCAGGGTGTGCGAGTAGGGGTGCCCATGGCTGCGTGCTGGTAGACGGTGGTGCGTGATGTGGACGGTTCGATTGCGTGCATGTGGCTGTGTTGCGACCGCGGAGTGTGCTGATTTGCGGTTGCCAACATGTGACGGTGCATTGTGCCTCGAGCACCTGTGCGCGTTGAGCGGGTTCAGTTGCTTGATTGCTTTTTGTTGCCCTCGCTGCCGCGCTCATGCATTGATCTCTGCATGACACTGCCCGCTGAGCTGAGCTGTGTTAAACAGTAATAGACCTAGGACCTAGCAGCGCCGAGGCAACAGACCAGGCAACACGCAAACAGACAGACAGCCCACCGCAAGCACGAAGGCTACTCGCCGCACGAGCAAATGCCAGAACGAACTCGTTCGAACTTGCGCCGGCACGAAAGCAACCACACATATGTGCATGCACACACACGCACATACACACACAAACAACGCATGAACCGAGCGCAGCACCACGCAGTACCACACAGTCCACACGCACACCAAACACAGCATGCTCCGGGCCCACTGGCGGGCGCCGACTACACACTAGCAGTCTACACGGGCGCGCAGCCGCGCGCTACGGCCGTCTCCGAGGCCGTGAGGCACCGGTCCCAGGGACTGCTGCCACAGCTACTAGTAGCCCGGCTGTACGAGCGGTACCACATGTCCGGGCAGGGGGGCAAAGGAGAAATGCGAAGGTGTGCAGGCGAGAGGGAGGGAAGAGGAGGGGGCGGGGCGGGGGGGGGGGGGGGGGGGGGGGGGGGGGGGGGGCGGGGGGAGGCCACGATGCAAGCCTATGCCGAGCAGACTCACGATCATGATCTCACACCACAGCGAAGTGTTATCAAAGAGGCACATGGAGTACGCTGTGCCGCACGAGCGAAGTTTCCGTCCGGCTGGTCAAGCCAACTTTCAAAAATGGTCGGATGTGCATAGCCGCAACACGGCGCCCGCGCTTGGATGTCCACGCAGATCGGGTGTCCAGCTGCAGCTACGGTGGCCACCGGTGGTGCTGAACGTGGCTACAGTGGCACGGCAGCGCTGCTGCTCCGCGCATCTCAGCTTCGCGAGGTCTCGCCCCCTCCCTTTGTACAGGCATCTGAAACGATGCATATGAAATAAAATGCCTAACTTGCAGGTGTGATCGTGAGCCGCGTTCGTGTTCCATAGCTAGCCATCTCTAGATCTCGTGATGTTGCCTTTGCTTGTGTACACCTTGTCATCCCTTGAAGGATAAGCCTGTCGTTCCGTACCTGACTACACTGGTGGGCGCATCTCAAATGCGGGGTGCCTTATCGTGTGTCCCTTGGTTGTCAAGACCACAACATGATACGTTGGTCATCGACCATGTGTCGTGATCACGACACATGCATGCATGGTCATGCTGTTCAACGCGTTTACACTTTGGATCAGCTATAGCTATTCAGCAGCTGAGTACAGCCTGTACAGTACAGGCTGTGCAGCACTTGCCAGCTGAGCCGTGCAGACTCATCATGATTCATCAATTATGATCACAATCACGTGCACAGATCATAGCGAAGTATTATCAAAGAGGCGCATGGAGTGCGCTGTGCCATACGAGCGAACCTTCAGTCATGCTGGTCAAGCCAGCTTGAAACAGTGTTCAAATCTTTGATTGAACTTAGATCTAAAGGGCAGCAAGCCGCCCGCGCCTTAAGCTTGTGAATTCAGGTGGTCTAGGTCTAGGTGCATGGAATTCGAAGCTGCATCACCAGACAAGGAACAGTTATAAAATGAGGGTGTATGCTATTACACAACAAGCCCGTGGCGCAGAGAGAATTGAGACAGGCATCTGCATGCGCGCACGCAAAACGACAACATCGATCGCGACATCGCGCGCGACATCGCGTCAGCTGGATCCAGTGCACTTCCAGACACCCAGCTCCTGCATGCATGTGGCTACGGTGCTGCGGCAAAGTTCTGCCGGTCTACGGAGCTTCGCCTGGGCAATTCGCCCCAATGCTCAAAGCACACTTGTGCAAGCGAAGACTTGGAAAACGATTGCTCAAAGTGCTGGTGCGATCGTGAGCCAGGCGAACGTTCAATGACCATTTTACGTGAGCTTGGTTTGGATTGGGTACGTCGTGCCATTCGTCGAAGGATAGGCATGCCAGTCCATACCTGAATACAATGATGGGCGGATCTGAACTTCTGTGGACTCGCCCTTGTGCCCCCTGAGTGTCGGATTCAGGATGTCCATCAGGCAAGGGAACAAGCATTTACACCACTCACTCGCGTACGTCGCCTGCTGAAGACTGAAGCGGGCAGGCCGACTTATCTCTACTATGTATCTGGTGGAGCTCGTGGCATTATTCAGGTGGCGTGAACAGTTCTTGGCGAGTGTGCGGCATTTCCCAGTGTCGGAGCACAGCTCCCCAGCGCGTCCTGCAACATCCAGCGGGCCCTGCAACATCAACCACGAGATACGGATGTACATGCGGATACTACTCGGGCGACAAATCTGCAGTACCGCCTGCTTGAATTGGTGCTGGCATGCGATCTGTACCCATATAACCGCACGGAGTGCAGCGGTACACCGACCCAACGTTGCCAGAACGCAAATTCGTGCCGATCACCGCAGGAATTCAGACCAATCTTCCATTTAATCTGGCAGACCGGGATCCGGATCTACCGTAACGTTGCTGTGCAACTTCAAGGAGGTCCGTGTGGCAAGCAGTGATGTGGTCTCCTGCGGCCGGCGTGACCGCCCTCCTGGCAATTTGTGCCCCAGTCGTATTGTCAGCTGGTGCGCAACGTTTATCTACCATGCCAGCTGATATGAGCTGATGCTAGCCTGATAACGTGCAAAGTTGTGTCCTCCAGGAAGCATCTCGTCCCTACTGTGCTGAACACAGTTCCAACACAGTTTCAAACACAGTTACAACACGTGCACGTATGCACAGCTGCAAGCGGCACAGCTGCATGTGTCACGCGGCGATCGGGCGTAAAACAAAACCTCAGTGTGACACATCCTGCGATAGAGCTAGGTCCCGGCAGTGCCAAGGCAGCCAAGGTCACAGAACAGAGAACAGTGCTATAGCCTGGTACCGCTATCAGGCACATGCATGTTCTCCCACATGCATGAACTGCACTGGAAACTGCAGGCCTGAACTGCATTCAAAACCGCATGCCATTCACTGGCCCTAAAATTGGCCCACGCGGACACGCACTATAGCTACTAGTGGTAACTGCATGTGGAAATCAGGCCATGCTCCACATTGTCGCATGGCTGTGTACACCTACACCCTTCTCCAGTCTATTCCAACCCGCGAAGCCGCAGCTACTGTGCCAGTATATATCAGTGTCCAACATTGCGATGGCCATTCACTGTTAACAGTTGGCATGCAACTGTGAATGCGCACTCACTTGCCTGGGTGCGCAACACGGTACCTGGCCTCGACCGCCCTGGACCTGCCTGATCAATCTCATGCGTTGATTTGCAAATGGCAGCCGTGTGCACAACCCGCAAGGACCGTATTTCCCTGCCGCCCTTGTTGATGGCAACGCGCCACCCACCACTTCAGCCGCGAGCACTGATTAGAAACCGACGTCCTCCGCCGCTCCGCCACGCATGCACAGATGTCCACTTCTCAAGCATCAAGGTGCCGACAGCTGTTGCCCTGCCGCTCGAGGGTCCTATCCTAGCCAAAGCCACGGAACCAAGAAGCGCGCTGCATACAGCAGGAAGCACGCCGCAAACAGCAGCTGCAGGCCTCAACTTGCACCGGCGCGCACGCCCACATGCAGCAATTGAGGCATTTTCTTTCTCAGATCGGATCCGCCGGGCAGCCCCCTTCAGCGGCTTTGCACTCCAGGACGGCATCATGATGCTCACATGTGTGTGTGTTCCATGTGTGTATGTTCCATTTTCGAGTTTCGCACGTAGTCATTGTCGAACGAGCAGCGCTGTTCGAAAGTGGCGTATCGAGCAACACAGAATTTGCAGTACATTTCATTCGAAAATGTACCGCACATCGGGCCGACGGTATACGCCCATTGGTACCTCATATACCGCTGTTTCCAAATGTACCGGAATACATATATCTATACCCTACATATATACACCGGTACATACGGCTATACTGGCCACCCCTACATACATATATCGATGTGATTAGAAAGATCATGTCCAGGGTAGCACGGCTCACGGGTGCGCAGTTCGTGTCAGGTGATCGCCTGGCCGGCTCGCATCTGCTGGGTAGCATGTGAGTCTAGAATGTAGTTGTACATTCGCTTGGTGCACTGGATCGGAGCCCCTCGATGTAAGAGTACATACATACTAGTGACGGCCCACATCCTTAATCATGGGCGCTACCGCATCCCAGGTGACAAAGATGAGGCCATGGCAGCTCCTCGAAGTGCGCCAGCTCCCCTGTGCCACTGTCTTGAACAAGTTCAAATCCACACTTCCGACACATGTGTGCCATGCACGCTCGTGATGGCTCGCATGTATGCAGACGTTGCAATCCCTGAGGATGCTTGTTGCCCCAAAAGCCACTTCTGCTGCGGCAACTCCTGCTTGCCGGCCAGCCTGAAGGACGCCTTCCCATGCGAAGAGGGCGTGGGCGGCTGCTGCGGCTCGCCGCGAATCGAGGAGGGCTGCTGTCCGCGCTCAACAAGCAGGTGCAAGGAAGGATTCGCGTGCTGCAGCGGCGAGTGCATGCCGGAGCCCCTGCCGCCTGGCACGCTGTGCACAGAACAGGAGTGCTGCGACCTTGAGGCACCGAGTATTGACAACTGCGCGAGCATGTGCTGCGAGGGGCATACCTGCTGCGGCGGCCGATGCAGGCCAGCACTCCTGCCTTTCGGCATCCTGTGCGCACGGGTGGAGTGTTGCACTGCCCCGCTTCTGCCGCCGGTGCCACCGCCGCCGCCACCGCCGGTACAGCTGCCGGACGAGGAGGTGTGCTGCGGCGAGAACGAGTGCTGCGAGGGGTACGAGTGCTGCAGCGGCACGTGCCAGAAGGACCTGCCCCCCGACGCGCAGTGCGCGGACGTACAGTGCTGTACCCAGGCCCCCCCGCCGACGCCGCCGGATGGGGATATGTGCTGCGGCGAGAGCGAGTGCTGCGAGGGCTACGAGTGCTGCAGCGGCAAGTGCCAGAAGGACCTGCCCCCCGACACGGAGTGCCTGCAGGTAGAGTGCTGCACCAATGCCCCCCCGCCGACGCCGCCGGATGGGGATATGTGCTGCGGCGAGAACGAGTGCTGCGAGGGCTACGAGTGCTGCGGCACGTGCCAGAAGGACCTGCCCCCCGGCACGCTGTGTGCGCAGGTACTGTGCTGCACCGGTGGCCCCCCACCGAGCTGCTGCCCCGGAGATAGGGTGTGCTGCCGCAATGAGTGCATCGACAAAGACGACCTCGCCTTCACGAACTGTGGTCTTGAGAACAACTGCTGCAGCACGCTGCCTGGCGACGACTAGGGGCGCTGCAAGGAGGGCTGCTGCAAGGAGGGGGGCGGTGAGCGGCTCAATGCGCCCCAGAACAGGGCGTGCTGCGCGTGCTGCGCATGCTCTGCGCGTTCCCATCTGATCCTGATTCTTTCATTTAATGCTGCCGCTGTAGCTAATCGAATGCTGTGCATGCTGTGTCCGCATGGTGTGCATCCGCGAGAGGTGCATCTTGAACAGCCCGCAGTCTCATCACCATGATAATCCGTAGAGTTGACAACATTGAATTAGACTGAAATACAACTTTGTGGGCTTACGGTGGTCATGGCAGACTGTCTCTGCTCCCCACTGCCTCGGCCATGTCTGACTCGGAGGAGCAGGTGTAGAGTTAACCGAGAGCCCTTTGAGCATGTGCCTGTGCATCATGATGCACGCTAGATTATAGAGTACTGTCAGACCTTTTGTAAAGCCATCATGAACAGTGCTGGGAAGGTTTCATGCTGGGGTTTGCCTGTTTGCACAGCACAGCACACAGCATGTCAGCACGGAGGAGTAGAGCGGCAGACGCGAGACCACAACACGGTCGGTGTCATGCATGCGAGGCATAGTCGCGTACAGCGCTCAATTCTCAATGATCGTTTCCGCTGCTGGCGTCAATGCAACTGTGCACAATTGTGAGATTCTGGAATCCTGCGCGGTTCCAGTGTACGTAGCGTGGGCAGGCCCACTGGCAGAGTTTTCCCCGTTGACTCGAAGTGAAGCTGTGACGCGCTGCCTGGACAGATCCTGTCAGCTTCCAAAGTGGAGCTTACAGCCCCCAGGTGGCCCGCGCGGCTAAGGGTGTTATTAGCCCGCGAGTCAGGCCTTTTTGGGGGGGGGGGGGGGTTGGGGCTAGGACGTTGGCGTGGGGGCTAGGACGACGGCCCAGCTGGGCCCAGATTCAGGGACGTATTGAATCAACGCGACTTTGCCCCGGGGTTGGCCTTGGGACGACACGCGGCAGATCAAACAGCAGTGCGCGTACATAAGCTCAAGCAGCGCAGTAGACACAGTCGTCCATAATCATACGGGCAATTCCTACGCTGGCAGCATCTAGTTCAAAGGCAAGCGAAAACGCAGTTATGGGACCGCCAGTTGCAACGACCTACTCAGCGGGGCCGTCTGACCGCCCTGGTACCTGATCTTCATGCCAGTGTACTACCTAACAACTGCAATTAGACCGGGGGCATTTATGGCAGTAGCATGACGTGGGATTTGTGAGGTGCGAAGTAAACCACAACCCAAGACCAGCGCCCGCAAAACACAAGGTGGAAATCACGCCCTCCCCACGAGAATACACCGGCCCAGAGCAGATTAGGACGACAGCGATGCGAGCAGATGACTCGGATGGCAGGCGACTGGCTGGGACATCTGCACGGCGTGAACCACCAGCGCATCCACTGTGGACAGCCCCCCGCTTGCCTCGGCCGCCCAGCGGCAGCCAGACACGTCGCAAAAGCCAAAAGCTTTTCCTGCGTTACATGAAACGGAAATGAACTGGACGGGATGTGCATGACCAGAATCCGTGATGACAACTGCAAGTACACCCTGGCAGGATGTTGTAATGCAGTGGCTGGAACAATCGCGGGGGGGGGGTGCTCCATTCGGCCGTATGTTGGTGACCAACACATGTATGCATGGTGGACTGTACCCACAATGCATGCATGTGTTACGTGTATACACGGATTCGGAGATCAACGCAGCGGCCCAGCAGCGAGGGCAATAGCAAGCGAATCTGCAAATCCTAACAAGCGGCAGGCAGCAATATGCAAGAATCCACAAGCGTGCTAGCTACGAACCACTGCAACAATCGCACACCAGCGCAAAACATCACGTCACCAATGCATGCCGCCCGGCCACGCACAACGATCGCAGCCACACTTGTACACACTTGTGCATGATGTGTCACAATGTGATAGATCAAGGCCTCAACCAAACAGTTAAAACAAACAAAGTATCTGAACAAGCAGCATAGCCACCTGGTGCAGACATCTGTACCAGCATGATCCACACGTGTACCAATCCCCGAC
>JALKAD010000168.1:20994-40547 GCA_024500015.1 Ulva compressa
GCAACGGTTGTTTGATCATCAAACGTTGTGCTAAGAACTAAAATTGTGGCTTGGAGCCATAGGGCTGAGTTTCAGCAGCTGCCCACAGGGTGCGCGTGCTGACATGCGCGTGCTGAGGTGGTGCCTCAAAGTGGACATCCTGGACTGCTGCTCGTACCAGCAACAAGCACAGCGCTGCAGGTGCGCCAGCACTCAGTCCACTGTCAATCGGAGCATCGCAAGGTAAGCGCAGTCAATGCGGCATGCACTTGCGCGAAGCAAGGCTGCAGTGAAGCTGTGACTGCTGACCCCTGGTATGAACGCCGGCGCCCCATTATATGCACAAGACAGTGCTCAAACGGTTGCGTCATGGCGGCGGCAAGTGTAATACAAACTGGTCAGCTGACAACTGGAACGGAGGCTGTGTTCCTGGCAGGTTTGACTGCAGGCATGCCATGCTCGCTGTTTCGCACCTGCTCGTGGGAGATGAAGACAAGTGTGGCACCGTCCGGCGAGAAGCGAGGCTCCATCGCCGACTGCAGGGGCGGCTCGAAGCTCAGTGGTGCAAGGGGCGCATCGGCTGCGGCATTATCTGCCGCATCGTCGGCACCGGGCTGCGCGTGGGTGGCGGCAGTTGGTGCAGAGCAGAGGACGAAGCTACAGTTCCGGTTGAAGCAGGCGACAAGGCCCAGGCGGAGCTTCAGGTGCGGGAACACAGACTGCTGATGTGGCCATGCCACCTGTATGCACACGGAGGCGAGGTGTGGCCACCGATGGGAGCAACTGTGAGGGAACTGCGTGCTATGGCAAGCCCATGACGTGGGGTTCTTTGCAACAGCATGGATTTCGTGTTTGGCGGCAAGAACCAGCTGGCGGGTGTGATAGTGTCAGGCGTGACGTGGAATCGTGCTGGCGCGTAAACGCGGCAGGTGAGCAGCTACCACACGTGGTTCAAGCAGATGAAAGCGGAGGAGAGGCAGGCACCAAAGGATTTGTTACTCTGTTGTGGCTATCAACGGGGTCACAAGACAAAGATCGCGGGCAGCAGAATGGCAAGCGGAGGAAGCGGCCGCATGCAATTGCATCGGGTTTGCAGTCTGACAGCCGGCACACTGCTGAGCCATCAGACACACGGAGCCCGCTGGTTGCAGCACCGCGCTGCAGAGGAGGGGGCGGTTGCGGGGCCGCACCATGAGCAGGCCGCCCTCCGGCGTCCACTGTGGCTGTCCATACGATGTGTCATCCAGCTGGCCTGCAAGTTGCCAGATGTGGTTTTCTACGGTGTCAAGGACAAAGATGGTCGGCGGTCGCTTGCCGGTGTGCCGCTCGCCCCAGTCTTCTTTCAGCTTCGAATCCTGCACACGTCCCACTCACTTGGATCAACGTCTGATGGGCTCAGGCTCAGACCATGATGAAGGATGGCTCCTGGTGTCAGGTCCGAGGAGCAGGGGCAGAGGAGGTGCCAGGTACTACCTGCCTCGAGGCAATCCCTGCAAGTTGGAAAGGCCGGTGCCAGGGCATCGTGATGCTGTTTATACACAGCGAGCGCTCAATAGGAGATTACCTCTGGGGCATGGCCATTGCGAACACAGACACGGTGAGATGGTGCGGGATTCCTGCCAGACAGCAAACACGTCACAACTTGCAAGCAAAAGAGTGCCACCAGGAAAGCTCACAACGATTTAGTGCGGCGGTTGTTGTGCTGTGCGGTCGTTGCCCCTGTGGGTGATACGGGAATCAACGTACCTTCTTTACAGGCTTGGGTAGCGGTTTCTTTTTGGCTGCCGCAGCGGATGCCTGACCGCCGCTTTCTTTGTCTTCCTTCTTGTTTGTGCCACGCTGTACGCCATGCAGACATGCTCAATGCATCAAGTACAGCAGTACCTGATGGGTCAGGCGGTAGGAGAATGTGACACTCTCCAGGCCTGAACGTGCAGCGGGTGCTCTGTCAAAAAATGGCACATACCTCAGCGCAGTATGCGGCATACCTGCCGCAGGCAGACCACGTGAACCCCATTCCAAAGAAGCCATCATTGAAAATAGACCCGTGCAGCTCCTCGGGAACCTCGATGTGAGCCTGCTTACGGCACTGCGTCCATAGGTCGATAGTCTGTGGCGTTCCAGGCTTGACCACAACAGTGCACCCACCAGATGGGCATGTGGAGATGATGGAAGCGTCTCCTGGAAGGGGGCTGCCTAAGGCGGCGGTGAACAAGCTACCCCGATGAAAGAACACGCTGCGCTGAGAGGTGAGGGTGGTGTCCCGATCTTGATCACTATGTGCCAGAACCACCTGCAACCACAACGCCATGGCGCGCCATTGACTGCCTGCACCGGCGCTTGTTTGACCCGCACATGGTTAAAGATGAGCCCGGGAGAACATTTCATGGAGAAGCAGCGCGTACTCGCAATTCCTCATCGCCTTCGTCGGAACCACCTGCGTTCAAAGGCTGGCAGGACGCTCCGGATATCGCCGGGATCGACCTCAGAGCCGTTAAAAGGTCGTACATTTTCTCATCATTATAAACTGCCTCGTCCGTTGGGAATGGACTGTCAACACTGGCCATAGCTGCCGAGTTTACCGCGCAGCGTACTCGTCGTTTCAAATTCTGTCTCTGTGCACGGGATGAAGACAGACAGCGCGCCCAACGTTGCGTGAAGCGTGCACAAGGGTTAGACTGCTTCATAACCCAAGGCGCGGCTTTTTGGTCTGGCGCTTGTCACCATGGAATGAAGGGTAAGCGTCGCAAATTCACGAATTATGGCGCATGGCAACACGACTCTCATCCAAAAGCCGGCCCCTGGTCGTCAGCGCAAAGCGCTTCCATTACTTATTAGGCACATGGACAGGGAGGCTGAGCTCTGCTTGGATCCAGCATTCGAAGCGGGGTCGACACAGATTGCACAGATTATGAACCGCGTCGCGACATGAGCTGGCCACTATGTCTGCTTTTGACCCTTCCCAATGGCTAACCAAGTAGAGGCCCATACATTGGATTAACGCTAATATCCGCACGTTCATATCTCTTTCAATATTGTGGCCTCTACAGCTGTGCGAATGCAGCGCACAATTGCACGACCTGATAACGTACATTCCGAAACCCTTGGGCTCCAGCAAAACAAGGTGAATAGAGCGATAAGGCAGACAGTGACTGTCAGAATTGGTTCCCTTAGTAACGGCGAGCGAAACGGGAAGAGCCCATCGTGAAAATCTCCTCTTCTGAGGCGAATTGTAGTGTACAGAGCTGGTCCCTACTGCCACCCCGGCCCAAGTGCTGTGGAAGCGGCCGTCGTAGAGGGTGAGAGCCCCGTCGGCCGGGTGTTGGCAGTTGCACGGGAGCGGACTCGCAGAGTCGGGTTGTTTGGGAATGCAGCCCTAAGTTGGTGGTAAGTACCACACGGCTGCCCCGTCGAAAAGCACGACATGGGTGCTGTGTGTGACATTGAGATGGAGGTAAAACCCAGCAACGCAAAGAGGAGGGAAGTGTGCCCAGGCACACAATGAGCACATGCCAGCGGTGCAGCACGACCGCAACTCAGGTCCATGAGGCAAGGCACCCTCCCACTCACCCCCACGCATGGTGCCACACAGAGCCACCGCCAGACCTGCTCCATCAAATCCCAGCGATATAGAGCACAGCCGGCATGACTTTGGCCGTCCCCTCATGGCACCCAAGCCCCGGCCCCGGCCTCCCCAACCCCCACCGCCGCTACCACCCCCCCCACTGCGGCCCAGACCCCGACGCGCGACGTTCCCCCCGCCCCTGACCGGGCGCCAGCGCCGCCGCTCGCATCCCCGCCGCCCCGATCGCAGCGGCCCCCGCAGCGCGGCGACCTCCTGGCATTCCTCACCACGCGCATGGCGCTGCTGGACGTGAAAAGATGCACCCGCTTGCTAGGTCGCATGTGCGCGGTGCATCGCGTGAGGCTGGCGCAACCGCTGAGAAGGGCGAACGGCAAAAGCGCGACAAATATGGCGCCATCACAGGTGCCGCCCAGTTCATCCCGCTCGTGCATAAGACGTATGGCAGGGTTGGACGTTTGACCTGCTGTAGTTGGCTTGGCGCCGGCTGGGCGCCATGGTCCGCAGCACCTGGCGCCTGTGTATGGTATGTACATAGAGTGCGCGGTGTCACGCTCACTTTGTCAGTTGTGGTTGTGTGTGCGCTGCAGTTTCTGTTCCTGATGGGTGTGGATCATGCTGGTACGGACGGCGACCGTGCTGGTTGTGATTGTTTGTTTGTTTTGATTGTTTTGTTCCCCTGCTTTGTTCCCTCGGCGCTTCTGAGGCCTTGATCTATCACCGTGTAACACACAGTTCCGGAGCCTGATCCTAGTCCATCGCCACATACGCAAACAGGACAGCTTGAACAAGAGAAAAATACGCCATGTGCATCGATGGCCGCTCGCCGCGGACTGTATCACAATGCTCAATGCCTGCGAAGGCATGACATGACGCAACCGGCTAAACCCGCAGTGCGTCGAACCATCAGGCCGAGTTGAGCGTAGCCCGCCCTCGAGCACGGTCCTCGAGGTTGCGAACAATCAACTCGTACGAATTGACGTCAGCGAACATGCCTGCCTAGGTTTCGACTTTGTCACGGCTGAGGCCGAGCGCAAGCAGTAATTGACTCAACCTTCCAGTCCGTAGGTAGGACTCCGTCGGACTGTGCCAAGTGGAGTGGAGTGCTGTACTGAGGGCGCGGTGCCGTGGCCATGGCGCGCTTCCGCTTCTGTAATTCGGTATTCTTTGAAATCGTTCGTGCACAATGTGGCGGACACTGTACTGCGTGCAGCGCGGCCAGCGTATCTGTTGTGATAGGATATTTTCTGACGCTGACGCGACCTCGACTGCACCTGCGCGTGCGTCCGCTGCGGCTTCTGCCCGAGGGTCCGAGTCGCCGGGGCCGCGCGGCCGCGGCTTGCGCCCGCCCACTGCCCCCCCCACTCGCAGCGGGGCCCGGTTTGGCGCGACCTCCTCGTGATGATGCCCGCGATACTGTCCTAGCCGTAGCCGATGTGTGTGTCACCTGTCCAGTGGCCCCGTCCCGCGGGTCGTCGCGGCAGCAAGCAGGCCCAGCGCTGCCGCCCAGCTGATGGACGACAGGAAGCGCGAAAAGTACGGCCGCTCCGGCACGAGCGCGTGCCGCTTTGTGTCCCTGTCGCATGAGACGTTCGGCCGTGTGGGCAAGGGTGCATTTGCCTTCCTGAATCAGATTGCTGACTTTGCTGCGGCCTCAGGGGCCGTGTCCAGGCGAGTGTTCTTGCAGAATGCCATATGCGAACTCTCCACCACCCCCTGCCGTGGTGTGACGTGCCAGGTCCTCGCTGCGGCTCCGCTGCGCATGCGGCTAGCAGGGCGGGCGGTGCTGCCTGGCCGCACTGTCCCGTCCGACAGTCTGTAGGCGACTGGCCGCTGCGACGGACCGGGGGCGGCGGTTGCTGTGGCGGTAGCCTGCCCCACGTCTGTCCTTGCTCGCCCGTCATGCACCCTTGGGGCGTGGGCGTGGGAGTTCTCGGGTGGGGCTTGTTGCAGTGGTGCTGGTGCTGGTGTGCGAGCGGTGGCGGCCAGGCCTGCTGGAGGCGGACAGCGGCGCGTGGTGCGGACGGTTGGCGTTCGTGGCTTTGGCGTTGTTGGCGTGGTGGTGGAGTGCGCTGGTGTACGTGTGTTTGGATATGCGGATGTCCGGTTGAGTCGGTTGTGTCGGTTCGGTGTGGCTTTGCACCTGTGCATGTTGCTGCTTGTTGCTGCCTGCTTGCGCAAGCATGCGGGGTTTTGGTCGTGTGCTTGCTTGCTGTTGCCCTTGCTGCCGGGCTCTTGCGTTGATCTCGGTGTAACACCTGCGCATGCCACCAACGCCACGATTAGACTCGTCCCTGCAGGGCCCTGCAGAAAAAGCTTGCAGAAAAAGCAGCGCAATGTGTCTGCAATTCTCCGAGACGTGGCACAGGTATAGTTCCAGTACAACACCCGGAGAAGCATTCAGTATCGAGCCCGCAATGCCGGAGGCGGTAAGAAGACTGCCACGCGAGTGTCATCGACAAGGCAAATGGCCCAAGAACGGAGCACACGCAAGCCACAGATTCACGTCCGTCGAGATGTGCCCCGCGCGCGGACCCCCCGAGCAATGCCGCCAACAGCGCCAAAAGAAACAGTATTTGCGCACATCAAAGCTGGCCCATGATGCTCTGCGCCGACGACGGAGTGTGGTGTACGGACGTGCCTCGGTCGCAGCTGTGCGCGCAGGAGCTGCTGCTGACCCTTGCGTGGATACGGCGTTGCGTTCAATTGGACCTCTGATATCGGTATCATCTAGATCTATTGCGACTTGGTGTACATCATCAGTGACGCCTCTGGCATCGTTCCGGACGCTGTGGAGTCTGTCCGTCGCCCTGCCGTCTATACGCCTCCGATTTGATTGCGAACCGAACCATCCCCGCGCCAATTTGGATTCGCTCAGGCGGAGATGCACTGTGTGAAGCGCCGCTCCGCTCGAGCCGATGATTTGCGTAATATCGGTGTAGGTAAATGCGGGCGTATTGTCCCTGTATACCCACATCGATAGCACAGATACTGCTCAGGCCATATTTGCTTGAGTAATGCTGGCCGGACATGCCGCCGGGCCTGGCGAAGCAGTGGTTTACTGCGGTGCGGTGCTGATATTGCATGTGGCTCTCCTTATGGTGGGAATCAGCAGAAACGCTACTACGCAAGAGCTGGAGACCAGTCGATACATTAAGGTAGGCTTGCCATCACGTTTGCACTGTTCATCATGGCTCGTGGCATTTGTGATGCGTGTACCATGGTTCGCATGGGTTGGAACAACGCCTGACTGCGAAGATGCGATGAGTTCACAGGGACTTGGTACAATTAGCGCGTCAATAATTTCTTGGCTAACTATCGGACATGGCTTGTTGCACAACCATGGCCCGCCTTTTTTTGGATCTTCCAGCATAATCCTCTCAGGCCTGGATGTCGATGGTTCACCTGCTATTCCGGTTCAAGCGGCTGTGTTAGCACTTGCAGCCAGCGCGGCATTGGCAGCTACCTCAGATCGAATCACCATACATGCTGGTTTGCTGCTGGCCATCGTTATCTCAGGGATCGTGGTACCCGTCACAGCCAGAACAGTTTGGCATTCCAATGGTGTGGATCTCAAATTTAGGACTTCTCAGGTGTTAAATTTGCATCTCCTTGTCAATGCTGTCTTCTGCAGGGGTCTTTACGGCTGGGGGTTCTTCGTGGGCTTTCATTTCCAATGGAGTTGGGGCAGTCGATGTGGGAGGGGGAGGGATTATTCACTGCACAGCTGGGATGATTGCACTGGCTCTGTGTCTTCTTGCTGGCCCCAGCAAGCTCAGGCCGAAAAATTGTGAGCAACTCTCCGACAGCAGAGAGTTCAGCCACTGTGGACAACACGTGCAGGCAACATGTATTTTTTGGGCGGGATTCGCCATCGTCCACGCCCTGTCAGTTTCTGACGAAATCAAACACGATTATTCGCTGCCAGCCATGGTGTGTTTTCCATAGTGTGCACAGCTCTGGAGAAGGTTCAACAGTGGCAGGCAGATGCAGCAAGGAATTGAGCCATACTGATTTGCATACTTTCATGCGGGCAGCCTGCACACCAGACCCCACCAATCAGGCTGTGCTAGAAAGTTTATCGCATCGACTGCAGGCATCTGTGGCAACTCTCTTGAGTGGATGTGTCGGCTGCATAACTGGGCTCCTGCAAGAGCAATGCCGACAGACTTCACCGAACTATCAGGCCATGGCGTATGCCTGTTCAAGGGCAATCCGTGTGTCAGTGGCCACTGTGTCAGCTTCTTGCACAGTCGTCCCACTTTGGACACACTTCTTGAGTGTGCCTCTGGCTGTGCTCGCGGCAGGCAGCGCCAGCACACTGTTGGATCGCCATGCGGTGTGCGATGCTGCGGATGCCATAGCAGTGCATCTAGTAGGAGGTGTTGTCGGCATATTGTCTGTGGGTTTCTTCTCACGCTCGGTGCGCTCTCATTCTGCAGACAGGGTTGCCCCAGACAGCCATATTCACCTTGTTTTCTAGTGCTTAGTTCTGCCAATGCCAACCACGGACTTCAGCACCGCTGGGTCTTCGCAACCTGTTTGGTTTGATGCCAACAGCAGCTGCAGCCGTATGGATTGCTGAGCCGTTCGGTCTCTTGAGAGGTGTTGCTGAAGTAGTGCGTGGTTCCGCCGGTTCGCTACCTATCTGGCGAAGTCCATGGTCCTTATTCATTGCGCATGTGCCGCACCGTTTACGTCAAGACCTGATTGATCACACAGGCTGAGCTGCCACCGTATTAGGGGTATATCACAGCAGGCAAGCATTGGTAACAACTGAATAAGGCAACCCACATGTGGAAAGCAACTCGTGTATACCTTTCCAGGACCTCTTGTTGCGGCTACCACCGATGCCAACCACAAAAGCAGCAGCTTGGTCAGAAGGAATTGCTTTTGGAGGCCTTGGAAATCAACTCGCCGCACAACTGCTATGGCTGATGTTCTGTCTCACGTGGAGCCTGCTGCTTGTGGTACCTGTCACAGTTGTCCTCAGGGCGTTGGGTGCTTTGAGGGATGACCCGGATCGACACGTGGCAGGTGCCTCACGTTCATGCACCGCTTAAGATAGCAGCTCTTGGCCTTGAAAGCTGTTGGCCTGACACGCCTCGCTCCTGAATGTTGAGGACAGAGGCAGGTTGTCGGATCGTGTTCAACACTGTTTATCGCAGTGGCACAATTTGCAAATCCGAACGCACCTTCTGCTTTTGCAAAGTGCCATTATGAATACGTCGGTCCAGGCTCGACATGCTGGCAAGAACGTGCATCCGTGTCAGTGTGGCCTGGACGTAGGAGTAGTTGATCAAGGACCGTTGATACTGTTTGCGTACACCCCTTGTTACTTGCTTGTCCTCATGTCTGCTTCCTGTCACCGTGCTTGCATCACTGCATAATGACGGTGGCACATTATCAGCGCTGATATGGTGGGCGCACTGCAGCACTCATGCAAGAGGCTAAGCAAGAGATGTGGAAAGGATGTTGGACCTGGTGCAAAGAGAAGCAAGTAGCAACGAGTGAATTTGCTGGGGGGTTGTACACACACTTTGGCAGACTCGACGAGAGGGCGGGGTCTTCGTACCGATCATCAATTCGCAGGCCTATGCCAAACGAATCGTATTCATGCTCAGGCCATGGTGGAGGCCTAGGTCAGGATTGGCGTCCAGTGAAGGCACATGATGCAATGCGCGAGGCGATCAAGGTGTACCAGCAGCAAGAAGACATGAAAATGGTACTGCCTTGGCCAAATCTACCAATATGAACCTGGGTACATGAACACATCCCATTTCGAAGAAGTGCTGTGTGCAAATTTCTTTGCAATATTATGTTGCGCGACTCAATCTAGGTCGTTCATGCTCTTGTGTATGGTCAAATTGGTCATTGTTGCCGCTGTGCTGCGTAGCAGTCTTGATCAGCCAGAGACTCGCTTGATAACTTGCTTGCAGCTGTTCGTCTCTCCAACAGACTGCATGCATAGATTTGCTCTGAGATTGCCACCTCAGCCACCTGCAGGGTTATGAAGGTTCACAGAGAGATGCCCCTTTCTCACACATGTCAAAGTCTGACTCCTCAAATTCACGTTATGCGATGACCCAAGACAAGAAGTCGCTGCAAGTCAGCCGTCATGGGACACACGTATCCAATAGTACTCAGCAAAGCGGTGGTAGCAGGACAAAGGAGGTACTCCCCCCTCAACGTATGCCTTGGCCAAATCTACCAATATGAACCTGGGTACATGAACACATCCCATTTCGCAGAAGTGCTGTGTGCAAATTTCTTTGCAATATTATGTTGCGCGACTCAATCTAGGTCGTTCATGCTCTTGTGTATGGTCAAATTGGTCATTGTTGCCGCTATGCTGCGTAGCAGTCTTGATCAGCCAGAGACTCGCTTGATGACTTGCTTGCAGCTGTTCGTCTCTCCAACAGACTACATCCATAGATTTGCTCTGAGATTGCCACCTCGGCCACCTGCAGGGTTATGAAGGTTCACAGAGAGATGCCCCTTTCTCACACATGTCAAAGTCTGACTCCTCAAATTCACGTTATGCGATGACCCAAGACAAGAAGTCGCTGCAAGTCAGCCGTCATGGGACACACGTATCCAATAGTACTCAGCAAAGCGGTAGTAGCAGGACAAAGGAGGTACTCCCCCCTCAACGTATGTGCGTTGTCAAGAGCAAGTATGACATTGTTTGACCGCTCCGTTGGGCCCGTTCGCGTATGCATTGTGCACAACGCTTCACGAACACGTTGCCATTAAAAACACCAGCAAACAATGCCAAGGGAGCTCATGTGGGTATCTGTGTGTTTCGGCATGAGATCTTGTTGAAAATGTAGGGGCAAGGATCTGGATCATCTCCCAATTGTTCCAGGCCAGGTGCTCGGTATGGGCACCAAAGCACCTCACATGCTGAGATATGCACTGATCGCTCAGGCGGTGCAGGCACGCTCTCCACTGAAATGCGCAAATTTAAGTACATGCTTTGCCAAAGCAAGGTCATAGTGGCATGGGTGCTGCATGTGAGTTCTCCATCCAATCAGCAGTTCTGCAGAGAGGACTGCTCCAAGTGGCACGGGCATGGATCGGATGAAAGCGTCACCTGCTGTGAACAGTCAGTATGCCGGAGTTTTGTCACCTTTGACAGCTGCACTGATGATGGCACATGATGGAAGCTATACACTGCAGACCAGCTCGGCGGTTATGGATCAGCTCAGCTCCACACACGAAGGTACATTGTCATGCAGGCTGCAAGTTGGAGATGTGAATGCCTCCATTTGGAGCTCATGCCTTCACAACCTGTAATAGCCACCACAGATGCGTGGAACCATACACACTTGTCTTATTGACAGAAGCTCTCTGAATTGTGCAGGCGGCAGCAAGAGCATGAGGATACCACCTTAACAAGACCCAAGGTACACATGTCATCATAGAGCTGCTGCAAGATTCAACACGATCAACCAACTCTGAGGCTCGTGGGTGCACTCCAAAATGCGCATGTGACAGGTCCTGTGAGCTAGCGGATTCATTTGTGTCTCTGGCTGATCCAACTGCTGCAGTTTTGTACAATGGATACATGGACAAGTACAACATTTGCGAAGCTTGCAAGACGATATCGATATCAGTCCCATAACATTTCGGGGCTTCTTCACAGGTAGGGTTGTGATGAACTACTGCTGATGGCTTCTCAGCAAGTCCGCGAAACTAAACAGTTGCTACCTCAGTAATGTGGGTGCAAACCATACCACGCACACTTGAACTCCACGACTGAGGAGTAGGAGCTTGCGCCTCTTGACAGCCTGAAAAATATTTGTTACTATGGGGGGCACCACATAGGATGTCGAATTGTTGTGTCATGAAGTGGGTCATGTTTTGTCTCAACACACTTCAGGCCTGGATAACGAATTGCTCAACCCGATGTTCATATGGATGGAAATTACTGTTGTGACAAGCAGTGTATGCTGCCGGGGTGCAAGGTTTAATCAAGGCCCCATCTGCCCAATGCTTGTTGTGCACAAAAGCACAGCAATGTAACTTCTCACCAGCACTATCATTTGATGCTGGCTGCAGCCGAACCAAAAAAGCAAACGAATTGTCTCACAACAGCACGGCTGTTGCGGGACCGTGTCCGACAAGGCCAAGCATGTGTGTGTGTTGGTCCATTGCACTGAGCAAGGGTGTGCAGTCGCCGAGACATCGGAGTGAGCTGGCAGAACATTTCACTGCATTATCAATTATCAATAATGCTTCAAAGTCCATTCTGTAGAATTCCAAAGCTGCAGTAGACAAAATCATCAGATGACACGTGCGCTGGGAGTATTTAATTGCTAGCTTGGCGGAAACTGCCCACACAATTGTGTTCAGTCTCACTTGGGACATGTGGTCGATGCTGGATTGTCAGTACAGTCCCACAGAGAGAATTCTTGTCACAAGTGACAGAAGTCCCATCCAACAGTGACGGGAGTCGCCTCCAACAGTGACTGGTAAGATGTTGCAGGATTTGCATGCAGATGTGAAGGTGCAGAGCTAAATCGATGTGGACATCTCTTTTCAACTTTGTGCACGTGTGGAAACTATTGCCTCTAGCTGTGGGAGCGGTGGGCATCTCCAAACAGATGGCTGTGGTGCCAATACGCATGTCACATGCTGCGCCAAATTAAAATGGAGCATGCCGTTTGCTACCTGTGCAAATCGGACATGTCCCAAGCAGTTTGAACCTTCACTCGCATCTTGAAGCAGATTCTCCTCTCAGGGAGTGTTGTGAAAAGGAGGGTGCTAGTCGCAGGTTTCTTGGCTTATTCAGAACTGTCGTCAAAGCCATTACAGTAAGTACTTGTAAGTTTCAATGCTCGTGAGAAGCTTCAGCCAACCCAAAATCTAAGAAGCCAACATATAATGTAGGAACAAGTTCGTCTCCATTTTCAAATCCGCCTGACTTGTGTCATATGTCCAGCTATACCAATGTGGAGATACGGCGTTCACCTGAACCTGTTCTTACTGTCTGCCCAATCTACATATTTTGACCGGTAGAGTCCTCTTGAGGTAAGTGGGGCCGAGCTTCCATGCTTGGGAACAGCCCACTTGCACCTAGAGTTCCTTGTCCATGATAATACTCATAAGCTTGCATTGAATACCGGGTTCGAAAGTCAGTTTGCCTGTCAAGGACACCAGCGGCATCGAAAGCGTGTGTGTAACCAGGCGCTGCCATGTGGTCAGCTGGGTGCACTCGGAGTGAATTACCTGGCCCGTACCCCATCATGCTGGCAGTGCGAGGCGACATTGGGGGACCGCGCAAGTAGCCTGGACGTGGATCCACAAAAGTACCAAAAGGATAAGACGAGAACAGAGGCTGATGAGAGAAGGCATCAGGAAGCTGTGGAGCGGAACGAGGTGAATAGAAGTCTGCAGGAGGAATGTACGCCGCTTGGTCCAGAGGCATGTGGTACGGGGTCCGCTGTAAGGCATAAGGTCGTCAGAACCAGCAATGGATATGGCTTTTGAAGAAAATCTAGCGTAACGAGATGTGTTTTCAATTGGATCCTAGAAGCTGCCTGCATCGCCGGCACATAACGGGATACGATAATCGAAGTACCGGCCTGCAGTATGCTTCCCCTACACCGCCGAGCAGAGCATGTTTCGCGCAGACACGGAATATCAAAAGTAGAAGAGGCAGTGCATCGTTCACCTGCGATTCACTGTACGTCCGCGAACGTTTGCGCGCGCTGTCTTTGTCGCCGTGCATCTCGCCATGTTTTTTTCGCTGAAGCAGGGCATGCCGATTCTTCACGGCGTTATCTGTCCTGCCTTTCAGCATTGTTGCAATAGCTGTCCACTTATTTCCAAGGCGGGAGTAGGCTTCTAGCAAGACGGCGTCCTCTTTGTTGGTCCACGCCCGATCCTTCCGAGAGAGGATGACATAGTTCTTCAGCTTTGATGGTGACGATTTGGCAGGAGGGGATCCCAATCGTTCAGCGACAAGCGTTAGAGACTGCGCGTCGAGGCTGGCTTTAGCCAAGTCGGACGATGACGATGCCATTGTTGCACTTACCTCCACAAACAAGATGACCGCCCCGCAATGTTCAAAGAGCTGGGGTGATATTTCTGATGGGTTCACTGGGATTCTGGCATGCTCGGCGCTAGCATCGCGATGCTGCGCGGCAGTACGCAAGGCCTTGCAAGGGTAGGCCCAAAGCACCTGAAGCCACAGCCGTGTCAATTGCAAGGTCATGCAGTTAACCTTTACGAGATACAGGGGTCTAGCACGGACACAGCACGGCCTCATGCACCCCTCACACCATCCGTGCCAGGCCTGCCTTGGACCTGCCCGGAGAGACCTGCTCCGGCTGCCCGCACGGATGCACCCGCTACCCGGATGCTCGCCCCGCTACCCACCACCCGCACGCTACGCGCGCATCCACAAAGCATTTAGCATTGATCAGACTAACTCAGCAATCCAATACCGGTTGGGTGTATCAAGGTTGCTGCCTTCCGATAGGACGCGATCGATCAGCCTGGCCATCACGATCACACAGTTTCACTTCGCTACAGTATCTCGCGTGCCGTTGCTGCAACTCTTAGTGACGTGTTGATACTCTGTCTTAACGATATTGGCCGGAGCGGGGCGATCGCTGTCCTCGCATGCCTCCATCTGTGCGTGCGCGCAATGATGCCGTGGAACGTTCACAAACGTTGTACACGATATGGTATGAAGTCGATCACACAGCAGACAATTCCTATTCAAATATCGGTCATGAGTATCTTGCAGCAGCCCGTGCTTGCTACAATGCAAGACAGCTTGAGCAGTGCACGAGCTGTTCACCTGGCTTCACGGTTGACTGGTGTGATTTCGTTGCTTTATAATAACATCGCTACTGTTTCACCCCCTGGTTGCGCTCACGGTGAACCTCGGACAGTGTTCATGTGCCTTGCGTGTAAGTCACACCAGATCTGCACTGCACTGATTGGGCAGCAACTATCCAGCCATGTTTTCTGATCACACTGTCTAAATTGATAGTTGTAGCTAGCTAAATATATATGAGTGCCAGTCTTGATTGCCATGGTGTATCTCCGCGAACTGCACACACCATGAATCGTCCCGGAGCTGCAGCTCTTTGTCGGAAGTTTACGGCCACGCCCTCATCTGCACAGTTCATCTAGGCTGCTGCGTGAGTATATTGGGCAGTCTACATCTTTCAAGCACCCAACTTTTGATCGGAGCACTGTGAATGCGGCTCAGGCGATTCTGTTGCTCATCAGAGCACACTGCCCATCTTGTCTGCCCATTGGCACCTGCTAAGACTTGAAGGATCTCCTGGACATATCTATTAACCTTTGGCCAGGCCTGTACCGCCTGCATGCCGGCTATGTCTGAGAGGCACAGCGCACGCAAGCGGTCCCTCGCACAAGCAGTTATGGTGCTTCCACAAGTGGCGCCCTTCCTGCAAATATTGTATTGTGCCGTGTGCCTGTTCCGTTAAGAACACCCTTGTTCGATCGCATTCAAGGAGGCGCAGCTGACATCTGCTGTTTTTCAAGTCCGCGTGCAGCGTGCGGAGATGTCTATGCAAGCAGCTGACTGACGGAAGAGTTGATGCTGGGCTGCTCTGTACGAGTGGTTGTAGACCAGCAACATTCGAAACTGTGATTGGAAAGCAGAGATGGCACAATACTTGTGGAACCTCGATGTCCCTGTCAGCGTGAGGGGTGCATGTGAGGGGTGCATGTCATGGGCAACCCAGGTCATGCCTCAAGCCAATCATGCATCATGGCTGAACATGCTGCATTTCACGTTATGATCACACTGGCCTTGGTGCTGACGTCCCAGGGCGTGGACACGGGTCAGGGCGTTCACGAGATGTGCAGGAGGTGACACTGGGAACAGCTTGACTGCTGGTGAGTGCAGCCTGAGTGTTATGGAGCTGGATCCCGGGCCTGAGAACCGCAGGGCATCTGTATGAGATTTGTTTAGGCCATGCGGCATGGCCAGCCTCACGCCCTGCGTGATGTCGTACTTTTAAGATTGCGTGGGCCTATACACTTAGCGCGTGGGCCTATACACTTGGCTACAATACCTGGCTATCAAGTGTCTGCACGCCATGTGGCAATTCCACTGTGCACCTATTCTACTGTTTCTTGGCGAGCACGGTCTCGAAATCCAGCGCTTCTGCAGCTGCGCATGCGTACCACCACATGGCCACACTGCTCAAGCCCTCACACAGTCGTGTAGCCAGGACTGCTGCACCCATATACCTTTATGTGATGAAAGGAGCATAGGGTCCAGCACTTTCGAAAGCACACGCCGGCTGCTGAGCTTACCGCCACAAGCAGAGCGTTGGCACCGTTGCAGTTGACCAGGTCAGAGCTCCTAACCCCTAATGCATGGACTAAACCCCTAATGCATGAAGCCTAACCCCTAATGCATGGAACCTGATCCCTAATGCATGTACTGGGGTAACATGCGCCCCTCAAGTGCACTCTTCTGTACATGCACTCTGTAGGCACATTCTGCAAGCGCCGTCTTCTGTAACTTGGACAGTATATTCTCGATACGGGTCAACGGATGGACTTTCCAACATGCAGTGCACCAGAGTGCATTCACCACTGGAAGCTGGCAGGTCATGGTCTACACTGGTGGCAACGGCACACACTGGCAGTCTATATCTGGGCCTAGCTCAGCGCAACACCTCAGTCGCAAAGCACTACTGCAACAAACCGTGCGCATGTGACCAACTCGCACATCACAACAATACGTGATGTCACTAGCACGCGCACGTCTGGAGGGGGTTTTCCAGTTGGCTCATGCCTTCAGCTTAGGTCCCGCCTCGCTGGAGTTGTCAATGGCATAATCAGCTATGGCAGGTAATTTGATTCACTTTACATCTGCAACGCATGCTGTCCAACGCAATGTAAACGCCACACGGACACACCACATTTAGATGATTCCACCATGTGGTGCATGCTCAACGCAGGAATTGGAAGGCCGCGGATGTAGTGACATCTATGCTGACATTCATGTGTGTGCCAGATGCAGCACATTGGTGAAGAGTCATGATGGTTTCGAAGTAGTGGCTCGCCCTGTGCAGCAGCTGATGTACTTATTTGTATACACAGCAATCCCCTGCACGGCTTCATTCACGCACCACATTGCTGTGTGTTCCAAGACATGCACATCACAGAGTTGCAATCACAGCTGTCGTTGGGCAGGCGTTGTTTGTGGCATGAGGATAACACATGCTGGTTTGTGCCTTACTGATGCAGTGGTCGGATGTTCATGTAGTGTGTCAGATTGATGTAATGACCACGGCAGCGATTGCCCAACCAAAAACAGCAACTGGTCACAGCATCTGCATTGACCTTCAAAAGCTGCAGAAGCTCAAGCGTTGTGCACTGAGCTTGAAGCTATAGAGCCAGATGTTACAACACTCTACACTTGCACACATGTGACAGAGCACCCATACACACATGCCAGCGCATGTGGTGACGGCACTCATGTGGAAATGTTCACTGCAGCATGCAGCACAGCTCCTGCCTGTCTGAGTCCGTTACACGCAGGCCCATAGAATCTTGAAGGGCCATTTCTGGCATACTGTCATACCACCAATCAACAAAGGTAGCGGCAAGAAGAGATCCGCAACAAGCAATACGCCTTGGGCCTTGGGAACGCGTCCCTGCAAAAGCCAAGCATGATCATGGGCTGCATGCAGAGTGTGGCACGACAGCAAGTGCGAGGTGCTGATGCAGGGACCTATCAGATCAGCAGAAAGCGGGGAACCGCGGGCAACGTCATTTTCTGCAACAAGCCGCACCCATGGCCAGTATCAAAGGTGCCCGCTTGCCCCTGTGTGCCATGGCAACATAACAGCACATCGACATGCCACAACTCAACTTACGCCAGACACACACTAACTTCATATTCTGTTGGGGCTTGCTGTACTGATACCAGAGCTTATAGCGACACATCACTTGAGCTCTGAACTGTTGTGCGCCCAGCTCACATGACGTGGCAGATTGAAACGAGCTAGCTGGCAACACACGAGCACACCTGCCGGGTCATCTCACCAGGCGTTACACTTCGAGTCAAGTAAGCCGGCGCATGGGGCCTGCTTCGAGATCTCCTCTCCTCATTTACGTGTTGTGGGAATATCGCTCTGCCCGCATGCCGTCATTGCATGGAAAATTTACGATGCCAAGCGCCACAGCCTGTCTGCATCCAGCGCCGAACCACATCTTGCTGATAATATGTGGGCATCGTTCTAATGCTTCTCAGGTGCTGGTGGCGCATCCCACTCCAAGAGCGGAGCTACCCTCACACATTGGGCGTGGCAATGCATGAGAGTGGCGTAGCATTGAAAGCCTACACAAATAAGTGGGAGATTGTATACTCAAATTATGTGTCCTTCTTGTGTTTGCTGCTACTGCTAGAGAAGTCTGTAGATTAGGTGGAATGCATCTGAGTACACCATCACAGGTTGTCGTGATTCACGTGGCTCAGCATTAACATAGTGTATCAAGGCTGGTGTGGGACGCCCGTTCAAATATGATTGAAGCCTGGTGTGTTCCCCAGCAAGCAGTTACTCTGCTGCAGTCACTCTTTCCACGCAGCAAATCACTAGCAAGATACAAACTATGCGTGCCAACCGATCTATCTTGCAGCAACAAGTACATAGATGAAAAAAGATGCAGAATGGATGGATAGAAAACGGTGTACAGCCGTCCACGGCAATTCCTGCGGTGAGAAGCATGCGGTATGCCAGTTCTGGAGGACAGGGAACACCAATATAGCTATGCAGCGGCAGCAACTAAGAAAGATAAATGCAGCATCATATCTCAATCGCAAGGAGTAGCAACACACCATTCAAGCCTGCATTCTTCAGCAGCAGGTCGGATCGAGGCTGGCCGTGAGGACACGAACGGCATTAAGCATAATTATCGCCAGACACGTAAAATGTACCATGCTAGTCATGTGGGCGACACACTGGTGCATGCGGATGTATCGTACAACCGGGGACGCAGCAGTGCGCTCACATTCCGGCTGGAACCAGACAGCGATTGCCCCGCGCCAGCCAAATTCGACACGACAGAGATCATATACGTCACTGGGCAAAGCAACGGCACGCGAGATACTGTAGCCAAGTGAAACTGTGTGATCGTGATGGCCAGGCTGCTGTCGATCGCGTCCTATCGGAAGGCAGCAACCTTGATACACCCGACAGGTATATGATTGCTGAATTATTCTGAACAACGCTTTGTGGATGCGCGCGTAGCGCGCGGGTGGTGGGTGGCGGGGCGAGCACCCGGGTAGCGGGTGCATCCGTGCGGGCAGCCGGAGCAGGTCTCTCCGGGCAGGTCCAAGGCAGGCCTGGCACGGATGGTGTGAGGGGTGCATGAGGCCGTGCTGTGTCCGTGCTAGACCCCTGTATCTCGTAAAGGTTAACTGGGTCATGCCATGCATGTCACTGGTTGCTCACTGGTTGCCTGCAGTTTTGGACAAAGTTTTCCCCCGGAGAGAAATTTCCCCGTGAGTCTGCCATCTCCGAGATAACGATGGCTGGGCTGTTCACCTTGCATGCCACTCGAATCGTGCTGTACACCACATGATGCAGGCAGTATGTATAATGCGCAGGCTGATGTAGCTTTGTCCTCGGTTACATTTGCACAACATCGACACAACATGCACCATCCTCGCAGCTTGATGCCAACAATCTCACTTCCGCATGACCCTTGGCAGTTGTCCTAGCAGTATGGTAGTGAACTATTGGTATTGAACGTTTTAATGAATACTTCAGCGCAAAGTTGTTCACATCACAGCAGTAAGGGCATGTTCACATCCACATCCACATCCGCATCTGCTCAACCTCGTATGCACATCGCAGCAACAAGAGATGCAAATCCGTAATGCATGCTTAACAAGGACAGTCAACTTCTATACTTGATCGATAACGTTGATCAACACGCTTGCTCTGGTACCCCGTGTGAATTGACGGAAATATGCCTATGG
>JALKAD010000168.1:79166-90897 GCA_024500015.1 Ulva compressa
TGAACGCATACGGCTTGCTGGTTAAGGCGCCAACGGGGCACAGATCGATCACGTTGCCTGCACTCATGTGCCACCAGGATAAATTTGCAGTTACTAGAAGAACATACAAAAGCTTGCAGGATGTACCACATCTGAGACACACACAGACACACCCACTTGTGAGGTAGTGCGTCGGATGTGCTACTGGCATGATTAGCGCATAGCGCATAGCAACACCCTGTAATAAACACTGCCAAGGCTTGCAGATCATAGATGGGTGGGTCTGGAAAGGCAGCCGTGGTGGGCAGGGTCCGCCCGATTCCTGGGTGGTGAGGTAGTGCGTTTGGCGCGGTACTGGCATGACTGACGCTTAGCAGCACACTGTAATACACAGAGCAGTTGCTGGGTTGTGAGGTAGTGCGTTGGATGTGCTAATCGCATGACCCACTCTGAGCAACATTCTGCAATGCACACATACACGGACTTCGTTGAATTGTGAGATGACCTCTTCGATATGCAAATCACCAGATGGGCCCTTGGCAAAGGCTTAAATCCACTCACGGCCTTACGGACCGTGCCCCTGGGAGATCAGTGTGACGGCATTGACCATCGAATTCTCTTGCTACACAACTTTGAGGACGTGAGACCCAAATTTGCGTATGTACCGTTTCCCACTACATTATTATGTTCATGTACGTAATTACTGCCAAAGGACTGCAGATGTTAGGATGGACCCATATGCCGCTACCCGAGCCACATGCGTGACAAGCGGCACACAGGACGCACAGTGCACAATCATACCGGAATTGAACAGCAGCCATGCTGCATAGCTTTCAGATCGTTCGCACCAGACAGCTCTGAAGTCATCAGCTTGTCCACATATGTGCCTATTTCTGATGCATTGCCGCGTCCGGTCATGCCAAGGTCCTCCACACCCGCCACCTCTTTGGCGAATCGGACACAGCGAGTGCAATGGATGCATCGTGTCATCACCGTCTTGACTAGCGGCCCCAAGTTCTTATCAGAAACAGCCCGCTTCGACTCCATGAAACGTGACCTGTCTGCACCAAACAGCATGGACTGCTCCTGCAAATACAAAACTGCTGCTGATGCAGGCTTCACAACGCAGCCTCGTGCACTGTTCAACGAGCACGAGTCCCTGTGAGCATTTTTGATAGACTAAGCTGCGTGCTCAAAGCTGTGGCATGGGTTTGTGTGCACCTGCAGATCGCATTCGCCACCTTGGTCACAGATGGGGCAATCCAGAGGGTGATTGATCAACAAAAACTCCATCACTCCCTCACGAGCCTTCCGCACTAAGTCGCTGTCTGTCTTGACTTGCATTCCTGGTGCTGCCGGCATGGCACACGAGGCAACTGGCTTGGGGGCTTTGGCGACCTCAACCAAGCACATTCGGCAGTTGCCTGCGATGGACAACTTCTGATGGTAGCAAAAGCGAGGCACTTCAGCCCCTGCTGCTTCACAAGCTTGAATCAATGATGCGCCTTTCGGCACGGAAACGGGCTTCCCATCTACGAAAACCTCCACCATCTCTGGAGGTGGAGCGTCCGCACTGCAGGACGACGCATGTAACGACCGGCATGATGTTGGACTCAAAGCCCCCCAAAACGAATGAGGAACCCCTACTGAGCCAGCGCTCAGCAGGCGACGAAGCATGATGCCGAAACAGTTGTACCAAAGCTAACGCGACGACCCGTCTGTGCACGACGGCCGCGACACGAAGTAATACGTGATCAGACACGATTGAAACCACTATGCTTCAGATAGTTGGTGCGTGTTGCAACGTGGCTGCGTGTACCGCAGCAAAATCCTATCCGAATTGACGGGAGTATTAGGATTGGACAAGCAGCGCTCCCGCGCGGCTGTGCGATGGATGATACACTCAGGTGAGGAAAGGAATGGCGTGGAATCATACCACGAGATCCTACGACAGTAATTGTCTGTTGCTGTGGGCTCAACCAAGTACACGTTTTCAACGGTGGAACTACAGTGCGCTGGCATGTCTGCAACGAGATGGGCCCAGTTTGCGCAACTGGCACGATCAAATCCACATGCGCTGAATTTGGGTCCACTGGAAATATGTGCTAGCTGTGGCAGACTGTTTGCACAGGAGTCTTCAGGGAATGGAAAAAAACCGGATCTGAAGCCGGCCGGTGATGCATCTCAGATTACCAAATCAGATCCACCTGCAGATGAGCCAGGTATCGTTGCTGTGTTTAAGTTAACTGTAGCAGCTGCAATGATTATGTGTATATCTGCTCTTACATGTGCCCAACTGCCCCATCAGCTCCACCACAAGGGTGTGTAGACTCGGTTCAGAAGCAAAACGAGCGCTTGGCGGCGGAGAAAGCAGCTCAGTCAGTTACTGCTAGTATGTTTCCATGGGAACGAAGGCAGATGGACGGGGGAGGTACACCACTGAACAGGTTTGAGCGAGTCTATTGGATTGCATTTGGTGGGGCAGTCATATTCATAGTCGGAAGCAATGTCTACCGTTACTTCACAAGTAAGAAGGAGGTCAAGGCGCGTTGATTCATTGTACATCACTCGCCTGCCTTCGAAGTCTATTATGCACATGCTGGTCAGGACGCACACACCTTGTGTCCCCCCTTGCTGCACATGCACAGTCACCTGCAGGTTGATGAGGACCTTACGAAAGTTAAAGAAGAAATGGCCCTGAAGCTGTCGTCAGGTTCTGTCAATGTACTGCAGTGTGAGGACGTGTTTGAAGGCCTTAGTCCTCAGGTGTGATATTGCGAGACTATTGCAAATTTGATGCGTATGTCATTCATGTCTGTACTCCTTATTGTCCTCAGGTGTGATATTGCGAGACTATTGCAAATTTGATGCGTATGTCATTCATGTCTGTACTCCTTATTGTTTCGCGAATGCACTCCTGAATCTTTCAGTCAATAAATTCCACGGCTCTGGGTCTGCAGGAGGTGTCAGAATATGTCGATAGCACTCACAAAAAGAGAATACGAGAGCGTCATACACAGGCAGATGAATATGATGGGTTATCTCCAGAGGAGATCAATAGGCTGCGCCAGTAACTATGCTATGCATCGGCCAATTGTCTTGACAGTTTTCGCTGTGTCACTAGCACGTGACAACACGAAATCTGTATTGACGTAGCTGGACACAAGTGAAACTGTATTGTCACAATATGCGCTGGCCCTGGAACACGTTTTGCATATACAACCTCAAATCAGCCCTTTCCCATGTCATGTTCGCCCTGAATGAAACACAGCTGAAGCGAAGATTTATACACATTCGCTCGATCTTTGCCGTGCAGGACCTTTGTCAACGCTGCTCCTGGCGACGGCTGCATCAGTTGTTGTACATATTCAAACCTGCTGTCATAAACGAATATAATTATCCTTCAGCGATCTCCTCAAATGAAAGGCCGAACACTGGAAAAGAAAAGGTCGCCAAATACGCTCCGGCCTGTGAATGCTTCGAGCAGCAACACAATTGCCAGGGCAACCATCGCCACACGACCATTGATGATTTCTGAACTGAGAGTCCATCCTGGGCGGACCTCCGGAGCAGGAATTTGCTGCCGGTCCCCATCATACACGGACAGCAGTGACTCGATTTTCCCCGTTGGCACAAGGGACTCAGTGCTGCCAATCAGTGCACCCATATATGGAAGTGCCTCAACAACTGCATCTGCAAGATCATTGATGAATGTCTGATTGATGTTTAATGCTGGAACTCGCCCCCAGTTCTCGATCCCACTCTCCTCTGCCAGCTCCCTGTACTCCATGTCAATCTCCTCCAGCGTCTCGATGTGCTCAGAGACGAATGAGATTGGCACAGCTAGGAGGTTTTTGCATCCTGCTGCCCCAAGCTCACGAATGGACTCATCTGTGTATGGCTTCAGCCACTCCACCGGCCCTACACGCGACTGGTAAGCCAGCGTGTGGTGGTTCGACACACCCCGCTGCTGAAGCTCAGTCATAATGAGAGCAACACACTCCTCCATCTCCTCTTTGTATGGATCACCTGCCTGCTCCACATAGGACACAGGCACGCCATGAGCACTGAAGAACAGCTCAACCTACACATGTGACCTTTGTGAGAGAATTTGTGGTACAGTGGGAAGACAGCTGCTATCCGCCGCTTTGGACACCCTATCCCTATTGATGGACTGCGTAAGGATGCGTCCCTGCGTCACTAGTTGCATGCATGCTGTGGCTGAAAATGCACTCCTGATCGTGGCAGTGGGCTGCCAGGGATGACTCACATCTGCTAAAGATATGCTCCAGATGATGCCACGTCTGATTTGCTGTACAAAGCAGGCCTCAACAGCTCCGCAGTCAAAGCAAGGTAAAGTGCAATCAAGGAAATGAGTGGGTGAGGACGCGCAAAGAGGTGACCGCAATTCAATCAAAAACAACAAAGATAAACCAAGTCATACTCCTTTGTGGGCTTGAGTGAAATATGTGTTGCAAACAGTCCTCCCAAAAACGCACTGTGGAGCCAGGAAGCATTGATACGCAAGCAGCAAGGTGTGTTTGTGAACTGCAATGTGTTGGTCATGATCTCCAAACAAATCACGAACAAGCATGAAGATAGCAGTACACATAGGCATTGATAATGGTCACCTTGCGAATTCAGCTTTCGAGAAGGCATGGGACTTGATTCAACATAGGTACTGTAATGATGGGGCATGTGATCCACATGCTGCCACACAGGTATAGCGCAACTACAGCACTGATGGCCGCCGGCATGTAGAGCACACACCTGTTCCTTAGCTGAAAATGTCTGCAGTTCTTTCTCAATAAGATCTGCCATCGCCACAACGTAGCCACGCCGTTGGTACCACGAAGGGATGACAGTATGCTCGAGGCCAGCCAGGCCCGGGTCGGTTTTGAATATGTCCTCCAAAAGCCGCAAACTGCTACCACTGGTAGATATTGAGAACTGCGGGTATAGTGGCAGTACCACTAGCTTGGTGACACCATCTTGCTTCAGCTGTTCAATCGCTTCTTCTGTGTAGGGATGCCAGTACCGCATTGCCACGTACACCCTAGACCGAAGCCCACGCTCACCAAGCGCCTCTTGAAGTGCATCTCCTTGCTGCTCTGTAATGCTGCGCAATGGAGAGCCTCCTCCGATGGATTCATAGGCTTCCTTGCTCTTTGGAGCGCGCAGTGTCGAAATGCCTTGTGCAATAGCGGGCTGCAAGAATCGAAGGGACGGTGGCAGCCGAATAATGTCCGGATCAGCAAACAGGTTGTATAAGAATGGCTGGACATCATCTAGAGTGTCTGGACCACCGAGGTTCAGTAGCATGACACCGACCAACTCGTTGCCCACCGACGCTTTGCCATCAGACATGCCGCCAAATGAGCGCACGGCAATATCTGTATCAGACTCGTCGATCGACTCTGCGTATTGCAGGCCAGAAGCCCTCGTTACGCATCGCCGATGGTCCGCTCTTCTCGCACTGCAACAAGTGCACACACGATCATACTTCGAAAAAGCCAGTCCAGACATACAAGTAACATGGCAAGATACCATATTGTGAATGTCATAGCGTAAGTGCAGCATTGTTGCCTGACCATGTATTGCTGCTCGAGTGCGAGTCCGCCAGCTGGCCAGTTGCACGGGCCGGGATGGAGTGTACCATTCACCACATTCCCCAGACTCACCAAATCATGCAATAAACGTGTCTTCATGAGCCGTAAGTGGATCGCACTCTCGAAGCGTTGGCGCAGTGTTGGTCGGTTGGGAACGTTTCAAGAGGGCGCTGTGTTGGTGGAGCGCAACACCACTCATATCAGCAATCAAACAGTCGTGAATGAACAGAAGTATAAGAAAAATCCGTCTGTATCGCTGGTTATGGGATGGATTGCTATAATTCGTGCACTGCTTACTGTGTGGTTGCGACACGATGAACTTCACTGTACGACACTGCAGACTTTGCCATCAGACACAAACGATTAGAATATGATACGACACATGATCATGTGCGCAGCATCGTCGAGGCTGTCTAAACGCTGATGTACCGTGTTGCAGTGGCTATACATGGGTGATGTGCAATGCATGAGGCCAACATTGGCACTGCCGGACCCACGTGTTACGCTAAGCCAACGCATACACTGCAGTGCACTGCACCACACAAGCCTCGGTGGCACAGCCACGCCCAACCGTTGCAGACCCATGTGTCAAGGACATGCTGCCAGCTGCGTTCACGCCGAGCGGGTGTGATTCAGCATGTGCACGAAGGCTGTGCACAGCTCACGCATTATTGTCGCCGGCCCCTGCTTCTACATGTTCATGAGATGCGCCTTTATCATCAGCCTTCTTTGCTTGAGCTTCTACAGGCTGCAAGTTTGAGAGCGCGTGGCGAACTGCGGCGCGGTATCTGGCGTCGGTGCTCTCCGCGTTGTACTTGGGAACCGCTGAAATGCTTCGGTGCCCAAACGCTGGGAGAGGAATCTGCCAATTACGGTCCAAATACAACTCCATGTCTTTTGCCTGCACATTTCCAACGTCTCACGACGGCACGGCTTGATTGTTACAGCATGCATGGACAGAGGATCATCATGCTGCATGATGGTGTCAATACATACACGGCCGCCTCCTATGTATTGTAGTGTGATTCAATAATTGGGGCAAGCAGACCTCCAACCACTTGGATTTCCTCCTGGAAGCCATCAAGGCCCCGAACTCCATGGTTTGCTCCAGCATGTGTTCGGCCAGAAGGCATAGAGATGGCGCCATGCTGTCATCACATTGGAAACCATCTGACGCACCCAACCCAGCCAGGACTCTGTCTATCGCTGATTTTGGACATATCTTTTTCTTCTCGTCCTGAAATGACAACAGGTTGATGCTTGCAGTGCATCAGAATGGCGGGTAGCAGGATCACCTTTGCCGTCAACAACAGCAATGCTGCATGAATGTTGTCCATCGCAACCGTTGAAATGATCATTGTACAAGGTGCTGTAGACAAATTGCTTCCTTCACTCATGGTGCCACTATGGTGTGTTGGACGTATTGGACACACCTGAATGCGCTCAGCCCTCTGTTCTGCATTCAGTGTGGGATCGAACGCGAAGCGTTTGAACTTGTCTGTGCCCTCCCGACGCACCATGGCTTCTACAACAGGCAAGTCTGCAGTAGCAACGCCGGGGGTTGTATTCGCAACTGGTGGATCCGCTGCAGCTCCTGCGCTGGTAGAAGCCGGAGAAGCATTGGATGATGGTATTGCATTAGCACTTGCAGGTTGGCTCCCTTGGCTTATGGGCTGCAGCAAGCGTGGATCAACGGGAGCTGGGTCGGCAGCAGGTGCTGGTGTCACGTTCGGCTCAACCCGCTGTCGCTTCCAATCCACCGATTCTTGTGGAGGTGTGGGCAAAGTACGCTTTTGCCCTTCAGCCCGATCAACAGGCACAGCATATTTCTGAATGTGTCCGGCCGAGAGATCCATCTCCTGGTGTGGCCTGAATGTCAGTCGTGCTGTACCATGCAAAGTGAGGCTTTGCTAGATGTTGCTGTGCCCATCAACAATATACGAAAAGGATACACGGCGCCAAAAGCTGATATAAATCAGACATACACGATTCACAAGTACAGCACGGCGTGATTGGGGACTCGGTACGGGGCATGCTGCCGATATGGCTGTGTGTCGCTGTTGCCGCCCAGACCTGACTTGATAAAAGCACTAACGTTTCTACTTCATTCAAGGTGGCTGCCAGAAGCTGATGCGGCATGTATATTGCAAATTCACGTGCGATGGCGCACCAGGGCTACTGCAAACGAATGCAAAAGCCAGTGCACGTGAGATCAAAGATCTAGTATATTCACGGAACGTGACTTCTTGGAAAATTTCCCCGCAATCTTCGCGCCGGTTGATGTTGAGAAGCTTACAGGTAAATGGCGCCGGTTGATGTTGAGAAGCTTACAGGTAAATGCCAGTACCCCCGTGCGAGGCCTCGCTGGCCCCTTACTGCCAGCAACACGGTAATCACCAAGCGATCTGAATCTGAGCCGTAACCATGGCCGTAGCGGGCACTGCTCGTGTCGATGCCAACGTGTTGCAGGTACTTTCCAAACAAGTCATCCATGCATGCTACAGGTGAGATCACGGCCATGCATGGCCGTGTTCGCACGCGGCCGCCATGGCCCCGCGGCGCGCCATCTCTAGCTCTGCCTACCTCTAGTAGGGCTGCACCGTTAGATTTTTCATGCTGAGCATACGCTCCTGCCATCACAACGAATCTTGGCCGATGGACTTCTGGAACGACACAACTTTTCAGCTGCTGCGCGCGGATGCGCTATGGTACACAGTCGGTGCGTGGTGCTTGTAGATTTTGCCCCCTGCCGAACACGTCACACCAGGATCTAGCTAGGCCTGACTCAGACTCTCGGCTCCATGCATGCATCCAGTGCACCGGCCGGCGCTTGTGGGGGTTTCAAGCGTCACACTGCGCACAATCAGTTCTGCATCACCCGTTCAAGCCAGGTCTGACTTACCACCCTTTGCCTTCTCGAGAAGCGGCTCGCTTTGGGCACTCAATCCTTGGCGAACCGTTTCGCACTCCCGCTTTGAGACGCAGCACGAGCTCGAGCATGCATGCGAAACGCAGAGGCCTGGCAGTGCACTGCAGTGTTTACAAGCGTGAAGACTGCACACAAGATGAACTTACATGTGTCACTTGTGTGCAATGCCAGCGTCAAGGATCTCACCAGAATACTGTGCGACCGCCATCGTGTACGACTACCGAATGTCTGTGGGCCTGGCCCCTCCGCTTATACCGCGCGTTGGTTCGATCCGCATCTGACCAGAGTTGTTTCCCACGGCGATGGCAGCAAAAGGCGTTATTCTCGGCTAGAAGCAAACCGTTGCGAACCGCTCGACGCACTGACGCGTTCACGGATGGACTCTCATTGGCGAAGACGGTAACATGCCATTGGCATTCCCTGGTTTGTAGGCTCGCAAGCCTGGCAAGGAATCGGAATCTCAGTAGCAGTTGCTGGAGCTCTGATCGCCACCTTGCCGTATATCAGCACTCATGATATTCTTTGTGTACGGAGTTGTGCCAGGCATCCCGTCATGGCTTCACATCGTGCTGGTGGTGATGTCAGTGGTGACTCAGCTCTTGCCGTTCATCATCGGTCGCTGGGTGCGTTATGGCTCATGAAGTGCTGACAGCAACGCCTGGATGTCCAGTTGCGCCACTGTGTGCTGGTGGATCGCTACATGTTCTGCGGAATGACCGGTTGGGGCAGCCCTTATGTCTTATCCTTGCTGCAGTCAGATGAGCGGAGCAGCCTTCCTGAATCTAACATCAGCATTCCCTGGACTCAAGTTCCTGTATCTCTAGCAGCAGCAAGCCTTGTGTCGGTCATGTCAGTTGTGGGGACCTGCGCCAGTATAATTCTTCTGGTACGTATCAACCTTGTTTATGCCCTACAAACCTGATGATCATGATGTTCGCTCCGCCCAATCAAGCTAAGCTTGCTGCTCTGTGAATGCAGTTCCAGAAGATATGGGGACGGACTGATGGCGAAGGAAGCAGGAGGGCAGCCGATGTAAGTGCCAAGCTACAGAAACTGCCTGTGCAGAACTTTTACACTAGGGAGCAATTAATGGGCAAGTCTGTGAAAGAGCTCAAGGTACGCTTCATGACAGATGAGCCACGCGCTGACATTGCAGCATACACCAAGTGCATCCACTTGTGCCTGACTAAAAAAGGGGCTCACAACAGCACAGTGTGCAGCACGCTCGGTCATGCAGCCATCCGCACGCAATGCCAGCGCTCCTGACTAAAAAAGGGGCTCACAACAGCACAGTGTGCAGCACGCTCGGTCATGCAGCCATCCGCACGCAATGCCAGCGCTCAGTCTACCTATGGACAGCTCATGACGCACCCGAAAAACCCAGATGTGTGGCTACATGCCGTGGGTTGATGCATGCAGGACATGGCTGAAAAGTTGGCACATGGCACAGATGGAGCGGCAGAGAAGTCAGCTCTCGTTGATGCATTACTTGCAGCTGGTGGCAGCAGCGCATGCACCTGTGCGGTCTGCTTTGAGGACTATGAACCAGGCGATGCGATGAGGGTCTTGCCGTGTCTGCATCGCTTCCACCTGTCATGCATAGATCAATGGATCTTGCGGCAAGCACGGCAGCGAAGCAACACGCCGCAAACCCCAGTGGCATATGAATGCCCACTCTGCCATGCTCGCCTGTGACGAATGTTGGATATTAAGTTGATTTCGTTTTGACTGCTGCAGCCAGCAGTCCGCTCCTGGTGATGTGACCAAGTCGCTTGCTTATCTCATTTTATTTCTTGGTATGGTGGGGAGGATCGCTTGTGGTGCAGTGTTCATTCCCATGCGTGGTATTAAGCGGCCACAGCTGAACATTGAGTCCAATCACCATGGTGAATCACCCAATCACCATGCTACGGTTGCAGCATCTGTGGAGGTGGTGGTCATTCAGTGTACAGACATGTAAGGAGGTTCCTGGCAAAATGCGAACCCATGCAGCAGATCTGTTCGAGAGATCTGGGTTTGCCTTGCTCGACGTGAATGCCTCCGGGCAACGCGACACCAGATCCACGCGCCTCGAGAGTATCGCGAGACAAGCGTTCTGCCCTGCTGGATATCGAGCGGTCCGTCTACCTGTACCTATCGCGCACAACGAAGGCCTCAGTGGTACAGCAACTCGTGAATGGGGCCTTTCGCTTGCTTGTACTGCTCTCTAACGATAGTGATCGATGTGAATCGGTTAGGCCCTCTCGTAGCCTGTGACTCAGCCATCCGACTCACCGCCCCACGGAGCTCACACGAGCATTGTCATTCCGGCAGGTGGAAGTGACGCAGGCAAGGAGCAGCAACTCAAAGCAATCGGGATGAAATGATTCATTTGTCTGTTTCATGTCGCTCTGCTATGTACCTTAAGTAAACGGTTTATGCGATGAGCTTCCTCAGCAACGCCATCCGTCTTGGGTCTTTGCGTCTTGCGTTGCTCGGTCCTTCAAGTCCAGCTCTGCGAAGCTTTACTTCCAGTTCAAGAGATACTGAGCCTGACGTCTTCCATTTGATCAATTCCAAGGTATGGAAATTGTGGATCAGGCTGTCGCATGCAATTACCTTGGACAACGTCCAACTCAGCACACCCATGTTAAAGCACACCGCTGATCATCAGCCATCAGTCCCACTCAGCTGGCGTGATATGAAATCATGATTACGCTGTGTGGATGTGAAGCAAAGATCATTGTTTCGATGCCTGTTTGAGCGACCTACCTCCTGGCTAGCAGCGAGTGAGCTTCTCCTCCACAGCATCTACGTGTGACTTACAGGTGCCGATCAGCACGGCTCTAGAGTTCCATGGCAGCCTAGCCGGTCCAGCATGTCCTGTGCCCGTCTTCCGCATGCTCAGGTCAGACGGTTCAGGCTTGGTGCGTGGAGCGGACCATCATGTGCCCAGCAATGACATGCTATTGGCAATGTACAAAACTATGGTGACGACCCAGGCCATGGATACTGTCTTCTATGACTCGCAGCGGCAGGGGCGCTTTGGGTTTTACATGACTTGCACTGGAGAGGAGGCGTCCATAGTCGGCAGTGCTGCTGCTTTACAGAGTGATGACGTGGTGCGGGCTGCTGTGATTCACATACCTGGACATCATTTGCTCCTTGCACAGCATTTCTCAAAACCTGCATCTGCTTAGTTCGGCTACCATGGCGAGGAGCAATGTATTGTTTC
>JALKAD010000168.1:163668-175351 GCA_024500015.1 Ulva compressa
ATGTGGAACGCCGCCTCTTACAGGGACAGATTCCGAGGTTCCACACGGAGATCAACGCAAGAGCCCGGTAGCGAGGGCAACAAGCAAGCAAGCAACCCGACCCCAGCTAGCAGGCAGCAGCAAGCATCAACATGCACAAGTTCCCGAGCCACAATGAAGCGACACAACCGCACACCCATACCATCGACAGCACACTCCACAACCACGACAATTCCACCAAAGCCACCCACCAAAGCCACGCACTCCGTACCGAAAAGGTCTGATGACCAGACGGATGCATAGCTCCACTGTGTACCGTTACACAGCACCACGCACCACCGCGTGCACCGTCCGCCGGCACGCAGCCACGGCCACCCCTACTCTCTCACACTCTCACACTGGTCAGGTTCCCGCGCCCGCGATAACCCGGGGGTACATCATGTCACACGGCCATGCATTCCACACGTCGAGTTGTGTTGGCACCTGTAACAGCCGGAGTACGACCAGCGTATAGGTCGGCTGACGGCACAGCTGCAGCACAGCTGCACCAGTTGCACAGCTCCCGCCCCGCGATCCCCATCGAGCTGCGCCGCTGCCTGCTAGAAATTTACTTTTCTAGCGGGCACGTGGTGGCCCTCGGAGTTTGTCGCTCCTGCTGTGGCTCAGGTCGGGAACCCGAGCCGCCCTCGCAGGCCCTGATCCAACATACATGCGCTGTCGTCGCCGCCATCGCAGTTATCTGCGGCGCGCGCCGCCGCCGGCTGCGGTCTAGGGATCAGGGGTTCAGGCCCCCCTAACACACACAATGTCAGTGTGGAACACCGGTAGCCATGTCTAAAGATATACCCTAGGGTGTAGGTACCTCTCCCAACTTGCCCTGGCACCAGTACCACTACACACAGCCCCACTCGAGATTCGAACTCGTACGCCTGCCCAGATATGCAAACCCCATGCGAGCCCGGGGACGCCGAAGTGCCGAACATGTGCGACATTTCGACGTCGAACATGCAGCATGAACAGCTCCCCGGACTCCACGATCCGTATCTCGAGATAGACGGAGGTATAGACTTTGAGCCCGACACGTCGCTGCGCGCTGGCCAGCGCCGATGTCCTGGCGTCGGATGGAATGCTTAAGCACAGAATATTCTGTGCGCGCAACAAAGCGATTCCATGCATGTTCTGTTCACCAGGTCAAACTCAGCCCGACCACCACAGGCCTACCAGAGTGACCTCAGTGACCACGCGTACGTATACGACAGCGTGACACATGCGTCGGTAAATATTTCCGTTCAGACACGGTGGCGGCCAAGAAGTCGGCCAAAACACGTACACAAGAATGTTCACAAGCTATAAATCCCTCAATGATGCGGGGTGACATCTTGAGCGCTGTGCGGACTGTGCACAGCTGTCTGCAGACGCCTTCACATCGATGCGATATCACGGTTGTGTGCACCGTGGAGTGACTCCGTCCTCTCGCAGTACTTAGCACCGGCAGGTAACTGCTTCAGAATGATGCCCGCACCATGCAAACCATGAGACTAAACTAAACCATGCCTCGAGGAAACTCTGAAACCAACCGGTGACTTCATTGGCTCACATGATGTCACGTTCTGCATGCTCGAAAGCTCATCTCGGGCTGGGAGATCTGGACGCAAGCATTGCATGCATGCGCACACGAGATCGGCCTCTCGATTCGTACCATGGGACGCACATCGTCAACCAAGCTGCTGCAGCGCCGATGGAGACGCCGGTAACGGTCCCATTGGATATACACGGAGCGTCTACCGTGTTACCTCCAGAGTCGATGCTGTGGCGTTTTTTTTTGCAATTGGTTCTCACACCAATTGTTTCACGCTGCGCATATTCACCACTCAATTCACTTTCATCCTTCCCATAGTCACACACCCAATCTCAGTAGTGGTTCTCGAGTAGCAATATGGTACGCAGCCGCGTTTCTTGAGGGTCGCGAAATGTTCGTATCGTCGACACGGCTCTACATGCCATCCCATCAGGGCGATCATAATGCAGAACAGCAGCTGCAACGCGAAGAAGTAGCCTATGACTGTGATATGCGTGTCCATGTTCCCGCGGATGCGTTGGCTGCCAGTGTTGCACCAGATGTTCTTGGTCTCCATTGGACATGGTCGCCGAGTCTCGAGCACATTCGCCTCTCACGCCCGGTAATCTGGTTGCAGACAGCGTCCGGGAATGTTGGCATCGCATTTGCGCTGGTGATAGGCGCCGGCTTGTGCACCAGTATTGGTGCCTGCGCGGCATTCTTTGCCAAGCTCGCGTCCACAAAGTTCCTGGCTATCGGCCTTGGAATCGCAGCTGGAGTCATGATGTGCGTATATTGACCCACTCCCTGCTTGTTTGTTTCTATGGCTGGGTCCGATTGCGTTGGAGGTCACCAGCTGTACCGCCACTGCAACCATCCGCAAATACAGATATGTCTCCTTCGTCGAGATCTTCATGACCAAAGGACTTGAAGCTCTTGTGGATGGCGGCTGGAACGAAGATGATGCTTACCGCTGGGGCACGATCATGTTCTTCGGTGGCATGTTTGCAACAGGCCTGCTCGATCTCCTGGTCCACGGAGTCAGCCACCTTGCCGGCAACAACAAGAACAAAGATGCAACAGCGGTCCAGGAAGTCAAGGACTTATCCGATCGCAACGGTTCGAAGCCTGACATCTCTGATGTGGAGGCAGGGAAGCCACCTGCAAGCGTGGACAGTGGCAGTGAGGCATCAGGTGACACTCCTGAAATCGACCAAGTACGTTCATCCGCTGCTCGCTGCAACCACGGTTTGCCAATTTTTTCGAAACGAGGTCAGCAATTCGATGCTTTGTGTCTCCTGGTGTGCGCATAAGCATCACGTGGGAATGGTTTGGAATGTGCAGAATGCGCCAGTTCATCTGGCACACACCCCGGACGACATCGACCAGGAAGCAGCAAAGACAATTGATGCTTACGTGACCGCGGACCACCATCGCTTTGGCCTGCAGAAGATGGGCCTGCTGACTGCGCTGGCAATCGGGATCCACAACCTGCCTGAGGGCCTGGCCACTTTCATTGCAGCGCTGTCGGACCCACTGAATGGCCTTGCCATCGCCGTGGCCATTGCCCTACACAACATCCCAGAGGGTGTCTGCGTGGCAATGCCCGTCTACTACGCCACTGGCTCTCGCACAAAGGGTTTCCTCTGGGCGTTCCTGTCGGGCGTGTCAGAGCCCATCGGTGGGCTGCTGGGCTATGCATTCCTTTATGGCAACCGCATGAGCGATGTTGCCTATGGGATCCTCTTCTGCGTCGTGGGAGGCATGATGGTGCGTCCTGCTGCTGGGCAGAGGCATGTCTGTGTAGGACCAGCTGGGTACAGTATAATCTGACAGAACCCTCTCGAGCTCATTCTTTGCTGTATCATTTTGTATGCACTCGCGGCAGCTCAATGCAGAAGTGCCGTTTTCACAAGCCATGAGTGCAGGTGTTCATCAGCCTGATGGAGCTGATTCCCACTGCTCTCAAGTATGACGAGCATAACAAGTACACCTCCAAGAGCATCGTCTTTGGCATGATCGTGATGGCAGCGTCTTTGCTGTTCTTCACCATCTAGTCTGTCAAGTCAGGCCCGTTCAACCCCCCGGGGTCCCAGTGTAAGCTGTGGTCATGTATGTGGCGCGACCAACGCCATGGTTACGCGTGAGGGTGTGCAGCTCGTTGCTACAAGCAGGAGCCTGCCGCCTGCAGCGCCTCTTGTCTCGTCTTTTCGTCCGGCCTGGTTTCATTTGTTCTGTGTGTCCGACTTGTGAGTTCGGCCCAATGTAAGTGTACTACTTAATTGGCCCGTCGCTGAGGTACTGCACCCTGTGCCGCCCTGTGCGGTGTGAGCTTGTGTCAATAGCAACGTACTGCTGAAACCACGTATGTGTGGCTCGCTTGCTGTGCAAAATGAATCTGTGTCGCATTTGGGGGTCTCTTCGGTTCATCCACAAAGCAAGCACCCCAACTGGTAGAAATTGATAGCTAGCTCACACTGCATCACGGCATGCATGATACAGAGACCGATCGGGCATTTCGTGGCCTGTGGTGGCGTCGTGAAGCATGTGCAGGCTGACATAGCATAAGTCATACCGGCTGCGCAGCACTTGCCTGTACGTCTGCATCCAATACCCATGTAGGTGCAACTTCCGATACAATCGAGCTCCCGGTGAGCGTGATCACAGTAACATACTTGGTGCGGATGCAGTTACAACTAAACTACATTTAAAGCTGCGTTTACCAATAGCTCAGCTGAGTAGCTTGTGCAGCCTGTGGAGGCCACCACGTCACCCCATTCTGCTTTGTTGCTGTCCATGGCACTGTGTGTAACTACTGGCCTCGTGCTGCAGCTGGCCGGATCCGCGGCACACTCAGCTGTTGTTACGCGCATGCGCGCACAATCTTGCCATCCCGCCCCTTGTTATAACTGTAATTATGTCAGCTCTCATTCATGTTCGCTCTGAAAGTTTCCGCCCCTCGGCATCAAATTTTGGGGAGAGATCTTGAAGAGTTGTGCTCCACAAGGTGATAGGGCAAGCAGGCTATAGCTATAGCACGCATGGTAATGATCCAACACATTTCAAACGCTGGCCAAGCCAACGTTGACATAACGAGCCAGAGCATCAGCAGATGGCACTCCCACAAATCTAATTATGTTTCGCACAAACCTCAGCCGTGTGTTGCCCCCCCCCCCCCCCCCCCCCCCCCCCCCACCCCCCCCCACCGAGGCCCATCGCGACGGCCTGCTTCCCCTTACCCCGGACGCCCCTGCGGTCCCCTCCCCCCCCCCCCCCCCCCCCCCCCCCCCCCCCCCCCCCCCGCTCCTCCTCCCTCCCTCCTCCCCCCGCACCCCCGCCCTTGTCCTCAGCCCCTCCCCGGACACGGCTCGTACCACGGCGTTCGCGCCGGTGGCTGCGGCTGCGGCCCCTGGGACAGGTGGCTTGGGGCCACGGCGGTTGCTGTGGTGCGTGGCTGCGCGCCCGTCTGGACTGCTGCGGTTAAATCGGCGCCCGCCGGGCGCGGCGGGCCTGGTGCATGCTGACTGTGTTTGGCGTGTGCGTGGACTGCGCAATGCTGCGCTCGCTTCCTGCGTTATTTATGTGTGTGTGTTTGCTTTCGTGCCGGCGCTGGTCCGTTCTAGCATTTGCTCGTGCGGAGAGTGGCCTTGGGGCTTGTGATGGTTTGTCTATTTGCCTGTTGACTGCTCTGTTGCCTCGGCGCTGCTGGGTCCTAGATCTATCACAGTGTAACACAAACCTCAGTGCAGCATGCCGCGGCATAAGATCTAAAGTTGATTGTACAAAGTTGTACGTAATCGTATACGAATGGGTGTCCTAAGGGCGACTAGTCGAGACTCGCAAGGCTCCTGGCCAGCCTAGGCCAGCTAAGCTCGAAAGAGCGCTTTGTGTTTTTGCATAAGGAAATTCTGTGCAATGGGTTGCATGTTGCAGTTCGCGACATATCGCGTCAAGTGCTGGGGCTACGAGCCTAGTATGGACCCGCGGAACCTTGGGTACGCTGGGTAGATACCAGACTCGCCGTACATATACGTGTATGTATGCCTTCCTGAATGACATTGCTGACTGTGCGGCTGCCTCTGGCGCCGTGTCCACACTCGTGTTCCTGCAGAATGCCATGTGGGATTGTTACAGTGAGTTGTGGCTTGCGGATCCTTGCTTGTTCTGCTTGCTGCCAGCCGCTTGCTGCAAGTCGGTTGCATGCTTGCTTGCTGTAGCCCTTACTGCTGGGCTCCTGCGTTGGTCTTGGTATAGCACGTGAACACGTAGGCAGAACATCGTATACATAAAGGGGTTGATCTTACTTCCGAAAACATGCACAAGTAGCATTTGATCAATCGGTCAAAGCCGACATCCGCGGGTGTCCTGCGTGCCAATGGCGTCATCTCGCGTTCACGGTAGTATCATTTGATATTTGGACGTGCCTGCGAGTGTTACACACTGACAAGTGTGTACACTTACATCGACGGGCTCCGATCCAGTGCACCAAGCGAATGTACAACTAGGTTCTAGACTCACATGCTACCCAGCAGATGCGAGCCGGCCAGGCGATCACCCGGCACGAACTGCGCACCCGTGAGCCGTGCTACCCTGGACATGGTCTTTCTGATCACAAACCCGTTTCCTTTCACTGTCGCCGCACTGAGCTCCCGCAAGGAATTCTCAATCCAGCGAGCCTTTGCCCGCTTGTTGAACGGCCCAACCACCGACACTGCCAGCGTGTCGGTATACTGCATGACACGCAACCCTAGTCTGCCATATGTCTCATGCACAACCGGCACCACCTTATACGATCCCTGCACACTCTCTTTGTACTTGTTGAGTTTGAAATTTTCGCGAACTTCGGCCGCGTACCCCTTTGCCCCCGATGCTTTCCCCACCACAGCCACCCCAGATGGGTGGATGAAGCTGACATCTAGCACATACACATCTACGTCTGGACCATTTGCTAGGATGTCCCCCCTACTGTCGTCCCTGTAGCGTCTGTCCAGGCTGCGCATCACAGGCTCAATTGATGTGGACACCCCTGCCGCTCGTACTCGACGGCGCCAAGCCGTAATGGCAATGTTGTGGCGCAACGTCCAGCAGTCGGCATTGTGTCGACATGTCATGGCATGATCTACGTCGCCGGGCTTCACCCGAGCATTGCAATCACATATAACTTCCCCATCTAATGGCGGCAGGGGGGAAAGTCCGCCCCTGAACCGCATCCCATGCACAAAATCCCCATCATTCAGAGTCAGCATGCGGTTGGTTGGGAGGGAATCCAGGAACAGTGAGGCAGCACGACAGGCGCAGCTGCGCATGCGCGCAAGGTCTTTTGCACCACCAGGGGTGCTGCCCAGCTGTTGCAGCAGCGCGTCGTGCCGTGTCTGCGCTACTGCCCTGGTCCCTGTTCTGCTCATACCGGGAAGGCCAGTGGTGATGAAGACGTCGTCGAGCTCCTCTGGGCCCCAGTCCGCCTCCGGCGGCATCGCCGCACGCAGCGCTGTCTATTTTTCTTGTAGGCCTTTGGCAACGTCGCCGTCGGCGAATGGGCGGAAGTCGGGGGGGACATCGCGCATGGCGTTATGCGCCAGCGCGGCGCTGGACAGATAGGCTGCATCTGCCTTGTGCTCCGTGACGTCCATGAGGCCGAATCCGCCGTGGCGTAGCGGTAGGCGGAGTTGCTCCTCGGCGACGGCAGGCATCTGCGGGTGGTTCATGATCTCCCGCGCCGCCGCCATCATCCTGTCTTGTAGCTGCTGCACTGTGTCTTTGACCGAGTGCCACGCGACGACGCGGACTAGGTGGGTAAGGGCAAGTGTGTATGTATGTATAATTACATCACCGTATCCATGAGGACATTGACACCTCCTACAAGCGGGACCGAGTGCTAGGGGGGCCTGAACCCCTGATCCCGAAACTGCCGCCGCCGCAGTGAACTGCATGCAGTTGCGAGGCTTCGAGGGCGAGGGCTGCTTAGGCACATGTACATGGCCTGACTCGGAGCCACAGCACTGGCAGTCCTGCACACGATATATATGTGTATACAGTCGCAGCTCGGTAGGGATTGGGGGACGGGAGTCGCACTACTCATGCAGCAGTGCTGCTGTGAGCCGGCATATATGCAATTCGTGCTAGAGCTGGTTGTTACAGATGCGCGTGGTTGCCGACACACAACCTGCCAAATGCATGGCTGTGCGACATATATCCCCGGTTTATCGCGGGAGCAGCTACCGACTGCCCGGCATACAGTATTGCCAGGCTGCAGGAATTGACGCCTGCAGCACGCGCATGCAAAATCGTCAGCACAGAGACTTTGGGAGCGGTTGTCGGTGGTTAGCGCTCAACATAATTGTCCGAGATGGATCGGCCTGCAGGCAAAGTCCCTAACGTGACCGTCAATCCGCCTGATGACTTTAACAACCCATTACAAGCAAGTCAGATAAGACTAAAGTCCCTCTATGCCCAAAGCTCTCGGGTGCTGGTGCACGATGTCAAGGCACGCTTTTGTTGCATTTGGACATCCCAATGCAGCTGCCGTGATGTAGCTGCAGCTCGACTCAATTCATCGCAGCCATGCCCTGCGCCAGCGCAGATGCGTAATCAGCGCGACAAAGAGTGTGTTTGAGTTCGATTTTGCTTGCAGTATGCACCGGTTCCGCCCTATATCTTGAAAATTCTGACAGACATAGAATCCAAGCCCGAATGGCACGAACACTTCCGTGGGTTCCAAGCCGCCCTTTCAGAATACCTGAAGCAGAGAGCAACCCTGCCCGTAACATCGATGTCACTGCCGGTGCGACCACCACTTCACCGTGTCCCTCCTCTCATTCCTCTCATATCCTGTCAGCAACACTGAGCCCGTCTTTGCACATCCATTGCACAGGTGTGTATGTGATGACTGCCTAGCCGCGAGCCGGCTACCGCCACAAACCTGCATGCATGCAGTCATTCTGCAGCCTCCCCTTGTTGCTCTCAGCATCGCTGCACCAGGCTCTCAACCTGCATCAGCAGATCAAAGCAAGGCAACACTACAACCTGACACCCGCGTCCGTACTGCATCACCCTTGGCTACAGACATCATGCACACAGATGTGGTCCACAGGTACCCGTGATTGAACGTCCCTGGAAACCTGTGCAGGCTGAGCTGGAGGCCAGCGCGGTCAGCGAGATCTCGGCTCAGGCGCTGGACGCCCTGCCGTTCTCAGCAGGCAGCCTCGTCATGGCAGCGCTTCACGTGCTCGCAGAGGCAGACGTCATCATGATGGGTATGTTGCAGTGCGGGGGCCGCCCTTGCCTGACTGTGACCAGAGTCAGAGGCCAAAGCACGGCAGCATCAAAGCGCAGCCGCGCAGCTGCACGGAGCGCCATGAGTGCGGCCTTCCTGTTTTGGACCACAGAACAGTGTCCTCCTGTGATCTATCCGCTCAATGGCTTCTAGAGTGCCCTGCCTTGTGTACAGCTGTGACTCTGAGGAGCAGTCTGCAGGGTCCGGAGTCGGTAAGCCTGGCATGCCCCGCATGCCTGTGCAGAGACAAGGGCCGCCATATGTTGACGGCGGCATGGGAGCTGTCCCTGGTGGCCAGCAACGAGCATTCCCACATCATGCTGGGTGCGATGCGGCCACAACCTGTTGTCATCACAGGGGCTGTGTGCCTTTCTTCTGCTTTGACTTCCTCCTTGTGCATCTGGCTTACATTCTGTGCAGCGGGGTTTGTGTAGGCACATCTTTGCGCCGGCCAGGCTCAACTCAACACACACGCCAGCCATTCGTTTCACAGTGAGCCCACTGTTTTCACATGTAGTCCAGTAGTCTTCAACATACCATCACATGCGCAGAGTGCGGTGCAGGCCCAGGCAGGAGTTTGGTGGAGGACGGTTCTTGACCAAGCATTCATGATTTGATCTCACGTTACAGGAATGATTCTGCAACGTCAACTCAAATTTTGAGGTGCGCTTTTGCAAGTCAAATAATTCCAATGGTGTATTCCAGCACATTTGGGGGCCAGTGGCAGTCCATGTCAGCCTGACCGCACAATCCTCAGGTGCAGGGGGTAGGATCTATCATGGCTCGCCCGCTGCGAGTATCCGTTCGACCAGATCGCCTTTCTTGCCCCCCACAGGCTTGCCAATGGCCTTCAAGTACACCTTGAGCTCAGGGATGCTCAGTTTAGCCATCGTGCCAGCAGCTTTCGCCGCTATGACCTTGGCCTTTGCGTCTTCGACATTGATGTCGGACACCTTTCTGCGCTTGGATGGCGCATCAACGTTGGTGTGGCCTTTTGTCACTGGCTCACCGCAAATACCATCCGCCACAGGCGCAGTAGTTGTGGGAGCTCCAGGCAGAGTATGTGCAATGAACGCATTGGCCGCGGCAGCTGCTGCCTTTGGCTTTGGTTGGGTTTTGGCATTGGGCTTTTTTGCAGCAGCACGTTTTGCTGGCTGTGTCGTGGCTGCAGCGGATTTACTGCCTTTCCCTGCGCCTGCAGCTGTCTGCTTCCCACCGAGGCCAGCTTTGTTGGGAGGCTTGGGCGCCTTGCGCTTGCCATCTGTCAAAGCTGCAGGAATAGAGCCCTGATCAAGGGGAGGGCATTGGCATTATAATCAGTATGGCAGCCGCATCGTCTGGGAGCCCCACTGTGGCAAAACTCACCACCAAAGCCCTGAGCAGCAAATAGTTTCCGATTTTGTGGCTGCTGTGATACTGACTTATCGTCTGGAGCGACCTGTTCCGTTTTTGCTGCGTCTAGCATCTCGCGCAGAAGGCTGGATATCAAAGGGGCCGTGTGACGCTTGCGTGGTGCTGTCGCAGCGCAGCCTGTGCCCTTTTCAGCATCCTGCAGTTTCAGTGTACAGTTCTCTCGAGGGGGACAGCAAACAAGATTCTGTTATGGTTCATAGTATTGTCATCTGCCAGGTCGTATTTAAGCAGAATCACCTGCCCATCTGCGCAGGGGAGATTCAGGTCTGGCGTGCCCTTGCAGAGCCAGGCTCCTCCTTGTGTGAGCACATCATGCATATTCTGCATCACACTCGTCAAACGAGACTCCTGCAAAATCTCCTCTCTGCCACCAGCCAGCAGGCACCTGGCTGGCACACAAGCCCAGCGCGACCCATCTGCATTGAAGTTGATCGTGCAGTTGTGTGCCACAGCTCCTGCTGGTGCGGCTGCCTGCCTTTCAAAGTCCTTGCAAGGGTCACATGGCTCCTTTGCTGAGACAGCTTGGTCAAGCGCGCAGTGCCTGCACATGGATTCTGCGCACGCCTTCTCGGGTGATCTGAGCCAAGATCTTGGCACTGCTACAGGCGTGGGACCCTACTGATTCCAACAGCGGGGGCATCAGTCACCAGCCTGGTCGTAGAGCGCAGACCATACAGATTATTTTTCCATGATATGCAAATGCAGCATCCTGACACCCACTGGCAGCCAAGGCAGTCACCAGGTGCGTACACAAGAGTAGGCATCAGGAAGCACTGCCACCCATGCAGCGCATGATTTGCCCTCCTTATGAGCACAGGATTGTCAGGCACAGTTGCGGCCTCTGAAGCACATGAGATCCACTCTCGCCGAAGTGCTCCATCCAACATCCTGCGCAAATCCACTTTTGTACCCACATGCTGCATGATGTGGAACTCCAATGCGATGCTCGAGTTATCTTCACAAGCAGCAATTTCCGCTAATAGATGATTGACGCTGTCACCAGGGCCTGCATGATAGCGGTATTCTATGATCTAGGCGAGAGGTGCCTTTCACGATCTGCGGATTTGGAATGCTACCGTCTCCATCATGCTTCACCAGAGATATGCCGCCATTGTCCGATGGCCGTGTCAACCATCCAGCTTTGAGCAGTTCATCTACATGCAGCTGTAAGAACATCGCTGCGATATCCTGCTTGAGAACTTTTGCAGCGAGAGCAACCTTCATAGCACACAGAATGGATGGCCACACCCATGGCCACCAGAGGTCAGGGCAATGAATCAATGGTTTTCAAGGTCGGTATGAGTGGCGATAGGTCGTACATCTCGTTTCACATCTGGCACTTTGGCGAATGGGCGGGTCTTGTGCACTGTAGCAATGGCCTTGAAGTACGAACGCACGTCTGTCTGCAACGCCGTTGATTGTGCAGAACGTCCAGCAACGAGCGCCACGACGTAGTCCAA
>JALKAD010000168.1:210934-225351 GCA_024500015.1 Ulva compressa
GATGTGCCCTGCGCTCCACGCGTGTCGCAATTGGCCCACGCATGAGGGCCCACGTATACAGGTTTTGCACAATGGTGACTGCTCTTGCAGGGACTGTCACTGCACAGGCCCACCCCCCTGCACACTTATTATGTGATCCTGTCCGAAACACACTGCAAGTCGCACATGATAACCTCATTGCAGTCAGCTCACATCCAATCTTTTGTATCCACCATGGCCACCATCAGAACTTAGCATGCACGGTGCATTATATGGCTGTTGACACGTACCAACGCTTGGCATAGAGCGTTGACACACGTGTCAGCCAAGCCCCAGGATCTACTGTGACCATCACGGCGGTCAGGCTGTGCCGTAGCCCAGGGACTGCGGTGACAGAATGTATGTTGAGTGAGTTGTTGCTGAAAGAAATGCAGATGAAGCAGCATTAAAGACTCGACGTGGTGGTCCAGCAAAAACAGGGTTCAGGATCAAAGGGCCTGATTCGCCATTGCACTGCAGCCACCTGGGAATTATATCAGATGACAATAGGCTTTGGTTCCGGCTTTCGGATGTGACGCATGGTCGACCCGGGCTCCATGGGTTTGAATGGCTCAAACGTGCCATAAGGCTTGGGGATCCCGAGCTTCTCTGGAATGTATGCATGAGGCCGTGGCTCCGCGGACGTGGCGGTCATGGTCCCCTTTGCCTCAAGCAGTCTCATAAACTCTTTCTGCTCTGCCTGCATGCGTTCCGCCACAGCCTCCGCCCGCAGCGCTGCCTGCCAGTCCCTCTCCACCTCGGGTGTCGGCGCCTCGCCGTCTGCTAACCGCAGGCGTGCCCTCTGCACCTCCTCAGCCATGCTTGCCTTCTCTGCGGACAGCTTCAGCACCGTGGCTTGGTACATGGACAGCTCGCTGATGGTGGCCATCATCTTTCGCTTGGTTGTGCGCAGCTGCGTCTGATAATCGTTGGCTTTCCGGGCTACGTCCAAAGTGTCGGCCTTACCAGCAATGGCTTGCAGCCGGAGCGCGTTGGACAGGTTGGTCACCTGCAGCCATCATCCAAACAGTGATTTTCGGACCAAGCTACCACGGAACGCGTGGGATATGGCTTCCAAGCACCGCCCCACGAACAACTGTTGTAGTTGCAACAAGTGCCTTGGCCCCATGGGCGTGACCCTCATCCACAGGTGCCATGACGAGTTCACAATGGCCCTGAAGCCGGCTGCATTGAAATCACGCACCTCCTCCAGAATGAGCTCTCGCTCCAGTAGCTGCTCTTTCTTGCTGTTCAGCCTCTCCTCTAGCTGGTTAATCTTGATCCGCAGCTCGTCCTTATCTTTAATCCGTCCAGGCAGCGCACGCCACCGCTTTGGATTCCGCGGGTCTTCCAGCTGCACTGCAAGCTCCTCGCCCTGCTGTTTTGTAACCAAGATATCCTTTTGTAGCTGTGCTACACTCTGATCTAGAGCTGGGACCTCTGGCTGCTTCTTCCGCACTGCCATAATGCTGCACTCCACATCTGCAACTTTGATCTTCAGCAGCCGGATCTCATCCTCCAAGCGCACCAAACCGGTGTCACCATGCTTGCCAACAGTTTCCTGGACGTTGGCCTTCTCATACAGCACGCATAGCTCATCATTGCGGTCGATCAGCATCACTCCTGTGTAATTTCGAAGCTCCATGATCACCTGCGTGCAAACTTGAATGAGGTGCACAGTGCCGAAACACGTGTCGGGCTTTCCTAACCTGTCAATGCCTGCCACAAGATCCTGATTCACTGGGATCAATCATGCCCTGTCAACACGCTGCATGCTGCCCTGCCAGGCTGCCTGATGGCAGATCCAGCCGCACTGAGTAATAACAATCTTGCAGTGGAGCAGCTCACTTCGTACTGCTTGCGCAGTCGGATCATGTCCTTCTCAGCCGTGTTGAGAATGGAGTTGTGCTTTTCGATTTCTGCAATCTGTTCATCAACACGGTCCTGCTTTTCTCGCATCAGTATGCGGACACCATTGAGCTTTGCTCGCAATGAGTTGCGGTAAGATATGTCCTTTTGTGTTTCCGCCCGGCGCTGCACAAGCAGGTGATCCTTCTTGGACGATTCTGATCGCAAGATCTCCAGCTCATTAGAGCTGATCCAAAGCTTTTCCTTCATCTCAGCAATGCCCTGCCTTGCAGCCTGTATGAGATTCACAAATCTGTTCCTCTGATTCTTGACCAAATCATACAGTTGCTGGAAGTCCTTCACGCGCGCAATAATGGAACGCCTCCTCTTCTTGAGATCCCGACCAATCATTTCCTTGAGCATGCCTTGCTTCTTGGACTCTTTCAGCTTGCGCAACTGCACACAATCTGTGCAGCTGACGAAATTCCTGACGCGGTCCCATCAGCCAAAACCAAAGGCAGTCCCAGCCGCTTCCGAATTGCTTTTTTTGGCAACTTCTCATGGCAGCGGGATGCGAGGGGGCACGCCAATGTGTCTTCCTCAAGAATCCCATACTGTGCCACATGAAGCAGAATTGGCAAACACCTGGACGCTAGATTGACGCGCAGCCCGATCTCTGCTAGATGAAGCTTCGTGAAGGGCCCGCAAGCTCTGTGATTCCACTTTGCGATACTCACTAATACTGTGCTCCAATTCTACAATCTGCTCATGGCTAATGATGAACAGCGTGTTCTTCTCTTTGCCTCCGGCCTCTTCATTCAGGTACAGCATCATGTGCAGGTCCACATCTGCCTTCAATGTCTTTGTTTCCTATGCAGGGAACCGTGTGTGTGTCACCATGACCAGGCATTCTCTGCTTAAACGACCATGGCATGTGTACACCGACACTCATCGCCGTGTTATATATTCCGAATGTGGACAGAGCCAGCACAGGAACATGGCCGTATTGGATAGGAAAGTGTGCTTTGCAGGTGGCACAGGCATGGCACTTGGGTGCACGGCTGTGGATCTAGGCAGTCCCAGTCATTGAAATCAGCATGTGCCACTCCACTCTGGAGCTTGCCAGTGGCAAATGTGTCATATTCTGTCACTGCAGGTTGCCAGACATACAAGTAAACTGCCGCTGGCATGCGTCGCGGAACTGCGTGTGTGCCACGTAAGAGTCGCGTTGCCCATGGCTGCAGAACAGTACTGTGCTCATGGTCATGTGAAAAAGAGCTGAGCGTACATCTTGCGTTCGGCGAGTCTGCTCTTCAGTCCGTTTGACATCAAGACAAAGCTGCTCCTTTTGAGCTTGCTGGCTGGGTATTGTGGACTGCACAACCTTGATGACATTCTCAAGCTTTTTGAGGCGCTTCAACAACTTGTCTTTCTCTTGTACTGCAGCGTTCACCTCGCTGCGGCCACGCAACAGCTCGCTTTGCCGCAGACGCAGCTGGACCTCCAGCTCTGCCTGCAGACATACGTCTGACTAGGTGTGCCGGCACGAATTGATGCAGGTCTATTCTGATAGTAAGACACGGACTGGCTCATTGGGAGGCAACCTGCTGGCCAACGATTTGCTCCGCCTCAAAGTGTTTCATGTGAAATTGTTTCTGAACCGAGTCGGCACTTCGTTCCTGTGCCTCTGATGCGTACTCTGCCCTCTCCACCTCGACCATGGTAGCAGCATGTGAGGCCTCCAGCCTTTGAAGTTCTACCTGGGCGGCAGTGTAACGTTCCTCTGAGTGCTCGAGCTCATTGCTGACTCTCTTGTGCTGGGCTTCCAGTTGTGTGTTCAGATTCTGGGCAACTTCCACCTGTCGTGCGGCTTTTTGTGGCACGCTCTCTGCCTTACGCAATTCTTCAGTGAACTGATTGTGTAGCTTTACGAGGTCGCCCTTGCGGCTATCTGCAGTGCCCACTTGTGCTTCTAGTGCGCGGAAATCATTCATGTACTTCTCGAGTTTGCTCTGCTTGCCATCGACTTCCGATTGCAGAGCTGAAATCTCCTGTACCATATGCAGAGATCAGATACACCATTTATATATTGCTATGACTTTTGACCTACCTGTCACTGCATGTGTGGAGATGCCATGGTCGGGCTGCATGGTCTGCCTCAGTGAATTGGCTGACGTTGGGAGGGCAGCGTGGACCTGCATACCTCGTCCAGTTCATGTATGTAAGGCAGCAGGCGCTGACGATGCTCTTCCTGCAAAGCTTCAAGCTGCTCTTTCGCTTCGTCACGCTGCCGTGTGAGTTCTGCGACCTCAGCTTGCTGCAGCTGTTCCTGCTCTTGTGCGATTGCCACCTCCGCCTGAGCCGCTTCCTCATCCTCTTTCAGCACCTACATTCTCAAGCGCTGGATTGTAATGGATTGGATGACTGGATCAGCTGAGTAGCTCCACGAATGCTGTCACTACATGATGGTATCTTCAAACAAATCAACATGGATTTGCCTCCACCTGATTGCACTACGGAGATACATGCGAGACATCACACTTGGATAGCGGTCTGCAGGTCATCGTCTCCAGGTCTAGTGCAGTCATTGGCTGGGTCTTCCTCAAGCCGCTTTTTCAGAACTTTGGCCTCGTCCAGATGTTGCTTCTCTGCAGCCATTGCTGTGAGAACCGCTGAGTGGAGAGCCTCATATCGCTTTTTGGCCCCTTCCGCTTCATCCAGTGAAACCTCGTTTCTGTCTACAAGATCATCAAGAATCTGCACACAGAATGCTATTCCCACCGACTACCTGACAGACATCAAGGAGAAGCTGAGAGAAAGTTACAGAGGTATGCTGCACAAGGTGATAGAACACAGAGGCAAGCAAGCATGGCAAAGCATCAGACACATGAGCCATGGCCGAATGCCGCACACAAGCTGAAACAAAGCAGCTTCAGTTTTGCGCTACAGTCTCCTCGAAATCAAGGAGAAGCTTGGCATGCCTTGAACGCTTCCGAAAAGACTAAATCGTGAGCTGCGCTGTCATTGTCCATTGCGTTGCCGGCGTGTCATTCGCTCTCGTCGGCTTGTTAGCTCCTCGCAGGGCCTTTGCTACTGCAAAACAGGCTCTGCGCAATGCGACGTGCCGCGCCACACACGATGTATGTCCGATCAATGACACATGTCGTGAGAGTACTAAGAGCGTTGCCTCCGGGTATGGGTAAACCGGCGAGGACGGCCCACCACGTAACCGTAGGTGGCACCTGACATGCGGCTAGAGTAGCGACCGGCGAGAAAAACCTGCGTCAAGGGCAGTATTAGTTCTGGCTACGGAGCTGCGAGGTGCACATGCCAGGCGGGCCAGAACCGACGTCCTGCTCCGTGCCTGCTCCCTCCGCCTCGCGAGGCCGAGTACGCCTAGGCGCGCGCCTCATGAGCACTGCAAACGCATGCATGCAAGATAATTGTGTTGTCCACTATAGTAGCGCACTACTAAGGTGTGCACCGAACTGTGCGAGTTGATTATCAAAATGATCATGTCCACGCCCAACAACATGATATTGCAGGATTGTATAGGACAAGGCTCCCTTCCTTGTCTCGACTGCGTTAACATCACCAATAGGTGCAAGCGTACTGATTGATTCTAAACGGTGACACACAACTGGTCTGAAGGACATGGTCTTTTGAAACCTCACATTTATGCGTTACAGGCAATTTTGCTAGTAGAAAAGAGAGACGTCTTGGCGGTTCAGCAGAACGAGTCCTACTTCTCCTCACCAGTAATTCTCACACTCTTAATACCCAGCATCCTCCTCATCATACTCCTCACCCTCAGCAGATTCGGCTCCGACCTCCTCGTAATCCTTCTCCAGAGCAGCCAGGTCCTCACGCGCTTCAGAGAATTCACCTGCACAGAATCTGGGTACATAAAAATACAGTTCCACGGTCAGAGCTGTGCTCAGGTGTGGTGTGATTTGGTAGTCGCACAATGCACAAAGACGGCTGCAACCATAGATACTTGATGCACACCTTCCTCCATGCCCTCACCCACATACCAGTGGACAAAGGCACGCTTGGCATACATGAGGTCGAACTTGTGGTCCAGACGAGAGAAGACCTCAGCGATCGCAGTGGAGTTGGAGATCATGCACACTGCACGCTGCACCTTGGCGAGATCACCACCGGGCACGACGGTGGGCGGCTGGTAGTTGATGCCGCACTTGAAACCGGTGGGGCACCAGTCAACAAACTGGATAGTGCGCTTGGTCTTGATGGTGGCGACCGCAGCATTCACATCCTTCGGCACAACATCACCACGGTACATAAGGCAGCACGCCATGTACTTGCCATGGCGTGGGTCACACTTGGCCATCATGGAAGCAGGCTCAAACGCAGAGTTGGTGATCTCAGCAACAGAGAGCTGCTCATGGTATGCCTTCTCAGCAGAGATGACCGGGGCGTAGGAGGAAAGCATAAAGTGGATGCGGGGGTATGGAACCAGGTTGGTCTGGAACTCCGTCACGTCCACATTAAGAGCACCATCGAAGCGGAGGGAGGCCGTCAGAGATGAGATGACCTGAGCGATGAGACGGTTCAGGTTGGTGTAGGTGGGCCGCTCGATGTCCAAGGAGCGGCGGCAGATGTCATACACAGCCTCGTTGTCAAGCATTACGGCGACGTCGGTGTGCTCAAGGAGGGAGTGGGTGGAGAGGACAGAGTTGTACGGCTCCACCACAGCTGTTGAAACCTGAGGGGAGGGGTATACAGTGAAGCCCAGCTTGGACTTCTTGCCATAGTCGACTGACAGGCGCTCCAGGAGGAGCGAGCCCAGGCCAGAGCCAGTGCCACCGCCGACGGCATTGAAGACGAGGAAGCCCTGGAGACCGGTGCAGTTGTCCGCAAGCTTACGGATGCGGTCAATTGCGGTGTCGACGATCTCCTTGCCGATGGTGTAGTGTCCGCGCGCAAAGTTGTTCGCAGCGTCCTCCTTACCGGAAATCAACTGCTCCGGGTGGAACAGCTGCCGGTATGTGCCGGTGCGAACCTCGTCGACGACGGTCGGCTCAAGGTCCAGGAAGATCGCGCGCGGAACGTGCTTCCCGGCTCCGGTCTCGCTGAAGAACGTGTTGAAAGCATCGTCGCCTCCACCGATGGTCTTGTCGGAGGGCATCTGCAAGAGTAGCCGGTGTCAGCGACGTGTCGGCCGTGCCACTAATCCACGGGAGCAAGCGTTGAAGTACAAAGCCAGCCGCAGGGACAGCAGCAGCAGATGAGATACGGTGTGTTGTACACGCGACTGGCAAGCAATGGCGCTGTATTCGAATATGAGTTGACAACGATAGGCGAATGCGCGAAGCAACCAGGCAGCAAAGCAGGTCAGATGAACGTGATCAGGACCATGGTATTCATGCAATTCACACAATGCAAGGGCATTCTGCAGGTGAGTTTGAATGACCAGCGCCAGTCAAGATATGTCGCTGATGCCTGCAACTGAAACAAACGGATAACATCGTGGCCTGTCCGACCTGCTCCCATACTGATAGAGCTGACAAGAATATGAAAACCGCAAGCCGCTGACGTAAACAGCAAGATCGCCATCGCAATTTCGTTTTGGCAAAGTCGCCGGACGGTGTGAGTAATGCCAGCTCTCGCTTGCGACCCTGTACAAAGCACGCCGCGACGAGCAGACGTCTCGTTTGCAGGCGCAGATTCTTGGTTTGGCAACACGTTCCGGAGATGGAAGGCTCACCTGGCCATCAGGCTGGATGCCATGCTCGAGGCAGTACAGCTCCCAGCAGGCATTACCAACCTGGATCCCGGCCTGGCCGATGTGGATAGAGATCACCTCACGCATGTTTGCGAAAGTTTTGCTGCTTTATAGAATGGGATAAAGACAAGTCGACTGTTGTCTTGAATTCCAGCGTGTACCGGATTGAGGACCGATGCAGCTAGAAAGAAGATGTTATTGATGGGGAACTGGCAATCTCCGGTATATGAACCGACCGCCCCGTACCGCAGCATGCTGTCCAACCTGTGCTTTGACTTTCGAACGGTCCCCACGGAGCACGCGCTTCTATTTTCCGGGGGTGGCTATTGGGGTAGCCATGGGTGGCTTTGCCTCCTCAGCGAACATCCGCACCCGTTGAGGAACGAAGCTGTTTTGTGCCTCCGGTTGCGTCATGTGCGAACGCCATCATAACTTTTTTGTTTGATGCATAACACCGCTGCTTCCCAGCTGATCGCGTGGGAACAGGGTCGCTGAATCATCTTCTTTGTGCTGTGGCTTCAGCCAGGAAGCGCAGTGCTCGTACGATGGAAGACACCGTAAAAAAACTCCAACAGGAGCTGTTTGCGTGTCGTAGCGCGTACGCTACCGCACAGCGCTCCGTTGTGCAGCTATCGAGTGACTTGAAAGATGCAAAACAGGAGATAGAAATGCTCAAGCGCTCGTTGCACAGACATCAAGACAACACCGCAGCGCTAAGGGCAAACCAGCTTAAAGTGGAGGAACTAGAAGGATCTCTGCTGGCGCAGCAGCGAGAGGCGAAGCTCTTGCAGTCTGCCCGTGTAGTGCTGGACGAAGAGATCACGGCGTTGAGAACAGAGAACACAAGCAAGTCGTATGAAATCGCCAATCTCCAACAAAGCATTGCTCTCCAGAAATCCAAGTTAGAGGAACAATCCTCGCACACCTTGGTCCTGAAGAGTCAGATAGCAGAGCTCGAGGATGACGTCGCAGCTTCTGAGAACGACGCCAGGACTGCGCGGGAGGCCTTGCGGGAAGGCAGTCGTTCCCACAACACAGACGATCTATCCCTTCAGATAGAAAACTTGACATCCGAGAGATCGGATCTGTTCCAGCAGTTGGCTGCAGTCAAGGCTGAGCGTGATCAGCTTCAGAACGGTCAGCAGACCTTCACAGCTGGGCCAGTGGGTATGCACCAGTCAGCTCGTGATGCATGTTTATATGTACATTTGTATCTAGTTATGGAATATTAAACCGTGCTTGACTGCGTCTAAGCCTATGCAGAACCAAGTGAGCGGAGCGGTGAGGGTGCCACAGTGCCGTCCTCTGTCGAATACACACCCAATGATGTCGACAGGATGGGGGAGGTAGATCTGAGACCGGCGCTGCACCACTGCTTGAGGCTTCAGGAGCAGTACAAGCATGCACGTGACAGCCTCCTCAGTGCAAATCGACATGAGAGCCTTCAGGCGGAACGGCTCCGCCATGACGTTGAAGCACTGGCGTCCAGCTTGAAGGTGCGAGCGAGCAAAACTCCCATCTCTTTGCTGTGACAGGGCACCGTCAGTCGAGCGGTTTGCACTGGTTTGAACGCATCCACTTGCCAGAGCTGGTTAGCCTCCACATTGCAAGAGCTGGTTAGCCTCCACATTGCACATCTCACCGAGGTGGCAGCCCACTGCTAGTTGGGCTGCTGTGGCATAGCCATGTGCAGTCTGTTTGGCCAGCTAAAAACAGCAGTGTCAAACAACATGCTGTGCAGCAATACTTTGCCCCTTGACCGTTGTTCGCAGAATGCGTCCACTGCACATCAGGTGAGCTGCATGCGTCTGAGATTGAAGGGTTGCACCTTGCTTGGCACATGCTACAGACAGCTGTCTGTACGGTTGTATTTAGGCAGACGGCATGGCCTCGGGCCACCCTAGTGCAAATCAACATGTTGTGTGTGTTGAATTCTTCCTTGTACGCGTCTGCACCCGTGGCGGTGCCTGCTGTGTGGCAACCCCGCTGGACCCACCTACTTGTGTGGTTGTCTGCGGTGTGTGTGTGTGCGTATTGTTCGAGCCCGCGCATGCTCCCTCTGCTCAACTGTCTAGTGGGGTTGTGCGTGTTGACCGTGCTGTTGCCCCAGTCCGCAGCGGCGCTGTTGCCGATGCCCGTTCGGGGTTGGCGTGATGCCCGATGGGATTTTGGTTTTGTTTCTTTTTGTTTTTCCCCCCGAATGTGCATCTGGCCACTTGCGTAAGGCAGCATGGCAGTTGCTTGTCCTTGACTCATAACATTCCTCCATTATATAATTTGCACGGCAGGTTATCTCGAGACCATATCCAATGAGCACCCATGAAGCAGCAGACTGTTGCAGGATTCTGAGTCTTGCAGCAACGCATGGCAAGCCCAGTGCATGAGTGCACTTGATCAAATAGACAGGCTGAAAGAGATGCTTAGCGAAGGAGCTGAATGGGTTGGAGATGACGGCGGTCATGATGATCCGGCCGGGAATGCGACGAGAACGCCAGATGTGACTGCTGGCGAGGCAGCTAAGCCAGAGTTAGCACGGGACATCGCTGAAGTCGAAGTCGAGAATACAGGTTCCAATGCCCAGCACTGCAGGCAATGTGCGAATTTGCAACAGCTTGCTCTGAGGCATGCAGAGAAAGCTACAAGCTTTGAGCTACAGCTTCGCGCCATGTGCGCAGAGATGTTGCGCAACACTCGCATGGCTGGGCAGATCGGACGATCTACACTTCCCATGCTCTATTCAATTGAAAGTCGCTTGCTTGAGATGAGTTGCTAGGCAGAGTGTGCTGTTAATTTCGTGTAATATGAATTCTTGTGCTTATCATTGCCGCTCTACCTGCACGAAGCGCCTGAAGCGTCCTTCGACTCCGCGGTCGCCAGTCGCGTACCATGCACTGAGCGTAAGATGCATGGGGTACATGCGAAAAAGGTGGATCACATGTCTGCCTATCAGCTTTCAATTGCATATATAATCAGGCGGCTTTCATCACGGCTTGCTCAAAGCTGTACCCATACTTTCAAATCATGCGATGCCACATCGCCCGGTCGCGAGCACATTTCATACCCCATCGCTTCGATTTGTCCAAACGTCTGTACTCTCAATTGGGGAATATTTCGTAAGGCGCAGCTGGTGGTAATTCCTTCACACGCTCCGCTGCGATTTGATAGAATGTTGGGCTCAGCCACGCCAAGGACCTGCGTGGAGTCGCGGGCGCGGACGGCTGTGCAAACCGCACGCGTAGGTGAAGGGACGCAGTCGTATTTATCTCGTCGTATTCTGATGAAATGCCTTGCGAGTGGTGGTGTGGATAGCGCGCGACCGTCCGGTTGCTCTAAGGTGCGTGGTTTGGAAGGTTGCTGCTCGTGCGGTGTGGGCATGAACGCTCAGCCCAGTACTACCAATTGCACATTAAAAACAATGCATAACTTTTCATGCATTCATCACTTCATGTTTCACGACGTATGTCTCATTTGCTCGCTCGAAAGGATCACAGCACATAGAGCTGGGCACTTGCAAACCCCACCTCCTCTGTGCATCCAAGTCAAAAATACTGGCGCAAAACTGGAGGCCAATTTACGAATGGCTTGGTGTGCAGGCATGGCAACTACTGCGAGATTATACTAAGAAAGACTTTCAAGGCCTTGCTCAGAGTCTGCGTGACACGAAACTGCAGCGCGATGGTCTACGAAGTGCACTGCAGACTGTACTAGCCAACAAGAACGCAGAGCTTGGATGGGATCCTCAGTCGCCTAATGTGTTGATTGGGATCCTGTGTTCGGATATCAGGTTGGTATGGTCCCTGTCGATTACGCACTTTGATGCCTCGAGCCTGGCTGACACCAGCCCACTAGGATCACAAATTTCTGAGATGTAGGGCATCAGAGCACTGCGTGACTGGAGCAATGCAACAGGCACACAGTTTATGATGCCGACCAGCCAGGTGAGCAGAGCAGCCCGGTAGATACAGTGTGAATCATCTGCAGCTGGATCACAGCTGGCATTTGTGCAGGAGGCTGGAGTTGCAGTCCCAAACATTCGTGGACCTGTGTTCATCAAGCTCAATTCTGTGACACAGGTGCGGTGCCAGAACATCTGCATGCAAGATGACACACACACACACACAAGCCTTTCTTGACCTGTTGCCATACGTGCCTGCAGAGCTGTTATGTCTCTCTGTATCAAGGGCAGGACAGAGGTGCATTGCTGACATTGGGGCAGGAACAAATCGGACACTTTCCTCTGGGCTTATGGGACGAAGAACAGTCTAATCCAGCCCCACAGATCTGAGGGCGTCTTCCCGACCATCTCAGGTGCCACTGCTCCAATGTGTCACGTTTGACACCAACACTCGGAGGAACCTGGACTGGATTCGCATAGTGATTTGTGTTGCAACACGCTTGAAGAAAGCCCGCTGTCTTCTGCTTTGCATCTGTTCGCATCTCGCCGCTAAACGACCATTTTGTCAAGCCTTTTGGGGAGCGCGAATTCACAGCTGCACTTAACGGCGAGGACATCACAGATTGACACTGTTTGCTGTGTACTGAAACATTTGCGGTTGTCGCTAGCAAAGGCGGGCGCGCGGCAGCGCTGCACCGCGGTGCTTACCGGGGTTTAGCCGCCATGCATGACAGTGACCAACCTGCATGGCACGCATGCTCAGCAGGCCAGATTGTTTGCTCTACTGAACAAAAACCCGAACGGCATCAGTAGGGATTTCAGTCTCGGTCGCTGATGCATGGCAGCCAGCTTTTGCGCTCCGCTTCCTGGAAGCTCTCGACGACACTGATCTCCTGTCATAGATTCTTTGAAACTGTGCCCAGTAAATTTTTTAGTCTTATTCGCTGTGACAGCGCTTGCTTCTCAGCTGTCGGTTCGCAGATTTGACCAATTGCATGCTGTAGGTGCGTGTGCTTGGTATCTATCCAGAAATGTGTGGAACGCCCCTTGCATGTACAATGGCTTTCAACATGTGTGGTCATCAGGAATAGTCGTTGTTTCACGAACGGACGGCACTTGGCGCTCGTGTTGACCATGGCGGAGGAAGCATGTCTTCGACGCCCTAACGATCCGCATCGGCGCGTGTTCTCGCCACAAGTCCGCTTGCATGATCATGGCAGCCGGATTAAGCGTTCAAACTTGATTTGTGCCTATGGTCGTGATCGAGGCACTGTTTTGCGTGCCTCTGCGAAGTTGGATCGAGCCAGGACACCGCTTGATATTCCAGGCTTACTGCTTGCGTGTAAGAGAGCTTTCTGAGATTGATTTGCTTTTGCAGGAATAACACAATTACAGTGTTTGCAAATGCTCTGAAACGAGGGTGAAATGTCTGAGCCCACACACCAGGCAGAGAACGATGGGCAAGGTGCATATGCCATGGCACAGCCTCAGAATCCAGTTTCTCTGGAACAGCTGCAGCAGCTTGCGCATCATGCGCAGCAATTGCAGGATGGTGCAGCTGCCATATTGCCATTGGGCCAGACAATGCCCATCGATGTACAGCAGCAGTTCAGTCAAGCAGCAATAAACGGGCACGACTTGTCAGCAGGCAATGCACCATTGTCAACGGCTGAGCTTCTTCGTCATGTCGGAATGGCATCTGGCCAGGTATGCCTCAATGAGAAATGTGGACGCAGCTGACGCTGCCTCGGGCGGGAAGCTGGTTGCTTAATGCTAGCGACAGTTGTTTGTGAGTAGATCGAGCCTGTGCAGGGTCCTGCTGGCGCCGCTCAAGTCAACCTTTCTGACTTCCAAGCCGTAGCAAATGCATATGCCGCTGATATACCGCAACAACCTTTGTATCAAGCTCCTGGCGACACTCCTGCAGCGTCGCAAGCGCAAGCAATTCCTGCCCCATCTGAGAATCAGGATGATTCTGCTGCAGTGCCACCTCCCTCAGATTCGCATTCTGATCCAACTGCGCTTTATAAGCCACCCGTTGCCAGTCTTGAAGGCATCGTTCATGACACGGGGCACAAAGATGGCATGTCTGTGCTCGGGGTTCCGCCCCCTGTCCAGCAGCAAGAACAGCCTCCACCACCACAAGCCCCAATCATTGGTGATGGCCAAAATACTGTGCTGGCCGCAAAGATTTTGACAGAGTCTGATGTCAAGCACTCGCGTGCAATCTTGCCACGTATTGCAGTGGAGAATAACTTGCCATTCTTGCTGGGATACCGGACATACGGACTGATCTTGCCTGATCCTGAAGGCCGTCGGTGGGAGTTCACCATCAAAAGTTGGGCCAACGGACGAGCAGATCGAACTCCAGGTGAACGCAAAAAGGATCGGCGTGTTTATGTTGTGGAGCAGATGGCGAACTTCCTTTCCAAGAATAAGCTGATTGTTGGTGATGTCATTGGCTTTGTTGTTGTGGATGGTGTGTCTTCGTACTTCTGCCTGTATGCTTGACCCCGGTGTATGGCAACACATGATGCAAGATACGATCCCGGGCCTCATTTTTGTTGCAACTGCAGGCCATCTGCAAGTTCATTGCCAAACCCATGAGCTCCGAGCGTGGATTGAAAGGCCGACGTATGGTGCACCGACCCTGATCTCGCAACCTGAACCGGTTCCATCTAAGTGTTCTGTGCTTGAAGACATTCCTGAAGATGACACAGTCCACCGACAGTGCATGCGCTCAGAGCGATGTAGCAAACCGGATGGGCATCCTGGCTTCTGTGTCGGCAGGCAGGATGGTCAGCGTGCAAGAAACACTCAGGTGTGTGCGTGAGTTTTTGTGGCATGGCTGTGCAGTGTGAACATGTCTGACTGCACTTGAAGCTTGGCAAGTGCATTGTGTGCATTGTT
>JALKAD010000168.1:234088-257845 GCA_024500015.1 Ulva compressa
GCAGCCATGGGGAAGCAATCACTACAAGACGATGCTTGCGCAGCGTCTTGCACTCGCAAGTCATAAGGAGGAAGGACGCGTGCAGCGATGCATAAAATAGTGTTGGTCAGCATGCTGCATGCCCGTGTTGGTTTGCATGATGTATCAAATGTTGAATGTGGCTATGAGGAAACATAAAATTAGCTATTTTCTCAAGGGGTGGCGGTCAGCAGGTTCTGCACAATTTATGGCAAGTCCTGCATCCCAATGATCATCATGTTCTGCACTGGTATGGGTTGTCAACAAACAGACCTGCCTGCACGCTTGGCACTGTAATACCATTCTCTAATTCACCTGCTTCTATGTACATGTCGAACGATTACGTGAAGACAGAGTATCTCTTTTCCCCACGCATCTATCTAAATAGACATATGTCTCTTGGACGGCGACCACAGTGTCTACTAGTGCAGTATTGGCACGGGTCAGCCATAGAGTGGCCATCTACGGAAATCGCTTCAACGCAATATAACGGCCGCAGTGCACACTTCTCTGATTTATGCTTGCATTGAGTCACAAAAACCATGATCGCCGATCATGTACGGCGTCGTAACTAGTTTTACTGCCGCTCTGATCTAGACAGTTTACCATTGTTCGATCATGGTGAGTCTTGAGGATGATCAAAAGGACTTGTACGCATGTATTTCATCGGCCCTCAGGTCCACTCTGTCCCCTGACGACGCCGCATCTCAAGTCTTTGCTACCAAGAAATGGGCTGACGCGGTCCAACCAAATTTCAGAAACTACTCTCTCATTTCATGTGTCCTGAAGCAACATGTGGCTGACTTTCTGGAACCACGGATCAGCTCGGGCATCAGCATTTTCAATTCTGCGCCTGGCGACGACGGTCATATGGGCGCTCGGACACTTCTGGTCCTCCTGAAGGTATCCTTCGAGGGGCAGATCGTTGCAAGTTACTTGTAGGGATAGTCTTCTTGGTGTTTGATCGTGATTTACGGGGTCAGTTTGCTCCTAAGGGTGGTTGTGTCTCATCGTTTGCAGTGCATGAACTGATTGGCCACTGCAGGGAGATGAACTCCTTTTTGCAAGGAATTCCAGCCTGCCGTGCAGATCGCCTTCCGATTCTACAAGCTAGCAGAGAAGCTACAAGTTCGATCAGGAGATGAACCTGCGTACAGCATTTCAACCCTCATACGAGCAGTGCCATTCGAAATGCTGCAAGATGTCGTCAATGTCACACACATCGACGATATTGCGGCATGTGTCGATTTGCTGTATGAATCGATGTCAGGGATTGAGCGCGTCTCTGGCGTGCAATGCTTGGGGCCTTTCGCAAACGCTTGCTCAGTGCTACAGAGCAAAGTTGTGGAAACTGAGGGTGAGGGGCAGCTGGGCAAAATTGTGCGGTGGATGTTCAAGCATCTGCCAGATGGATACAAGCCGGCTCTGAATGTGGGGCACAACATCAACATGTCACATCCAGTCAACATTGCGGCTGTACCTGACTCCATGCTCGACAGCTTAGGAAATCCAGTTGACAAAGAGCAGTACATCACATTCTGGAGCCTGCAGCACAGCCTCTATGATGTCAATGTGCTGTACGATGGAGACAAATGGGGGCAATGCACCCAACAGATTGAGTGCGTGCTGAAAGCTTGCTCAGGACCCACGCAGGTACGTCTTTGGTTTTTCAGTGTTTTGCACAGTGGTCGGCATTGTTGTATGTGCTGAGAGTGGCATTGTTGCGCGTTGCGCACGCAGGCTCCCTCTGCGTTCTTTCCATACATGTACGTTTGCAGGTCGAGGGCAGTGCTGCATTTACCACGGCATCCGAGGGGACGGTTGCCTATTTGTCCAGCCCTTCTCTTCTCACACTCCAGCTCCAAGATGTCACATTCCGGCGTCAGCAGCTGGTGCAGATCGCGATGCTGCTGCACTATGCACAAACTTGCGCTAGCATGGGTAGCAAGAATTCGAAGCTGAGGCCGCCGCTACCAAAGATTCAGGAGGACTGTGTGACGTTGTTCCAGCGTGTGCTAGAGCAACTAAAACGGACGGGTAATGACGGCGAAGCCTTTGAAGGTATGCCGAGCCGGTTCCGACAGTCTGTGCTCATTCCACATCTTGTAGCTCAAACGCAAGTATTGTCCGAGGATTTGCGTATGTTTCCTTTGTGGATAGAAAGCTGTCAAATAAACCTATCATGTGGCGCTGAGGCTGTCACACTTTTGCTTTGGACACTCTGTGCACATGCCCTTGCTGACTCTATCTCAACTTTGGCACACTTCTTCACAGCATGTCAACGACGCTTCACTGGCATTGTTGCAGTTGGCCTGCGCAACGCACTGCAGCTAGAAGTAGCAGACATCCGCAGGAAGGCAGAGCTGACCCAACCGAAAGCAAAGCCTGCACAAGGGACGAAGGCGGAAAAGTCCAGCACCAACAAAGCCAAAGGTGTCATGGATGACTTAGATCTGATCATCAAGAAGAGCCGAGAACCTTGGAAACCGGCTGACTGGCCGCTGCTGGCATACGATGCCAGTCTGGTCCCCGAAGGCATGAACATGCACGGAGAAATCTGTGGCAGCTTTCCTTCCGAGCCGTTGTATGGGCTGGAGCAGAAATCCTTGAATGACAAGGTCAAGGTGTGTCAGTCACCTTTGTGATGTGCCCACATTAAGAACGTGCAGGGCACTGTTATGCCACGCAAACGCTTAGCGACGCTGATCAGAAGCGGCTGTTGATGCTGACCTGCCTTTTTATGTGCCGCTAATGCAGCAAGAGGCGGCAGAACCTGGACTGGTGGGATGCAGAGCTCCTCTGTAGAGCTCCACTGTGCTCTAAGCGCTTACACGCTGTTCCTATCGTCCATCTACTAATCGTAAGCTACAATTTGAGTCATGAGACTTTCTGGAGCACGTGCAATGACGCTACTGTAATAATGCAGAAAGACATGAAGACCATTGTGAAAGACATGAAGATGGACCAGTCAAAGAAGCACATTGCTGATCCCATGTTTCAGTGGCGGGCAATGCGCTTGTTGTCGCGTGCAAACCTCAAAATCTATTCTGAGTGCATCACTGAGCGGGAGGCTAACTTGGAGTATGCTGCATGCGAATTCTTGAAAGATGAAGACGATCCAGAGATCAAGCCTGCAGTCAGGGTATGGGCAACCTCATCAAACTGGCTGGCCTGCGGCCGGTCGCCTGCCTGCTTCATTCATGTTTGGCATGTCACCCAATCACTGCCCCTGTATGTCACAGCGTCTGAACATGATCCAATATTGCAGCACATCTGTCATAGTCACGCCTGCGTCCCCATCTCCATGCACATGAAATGACGAGGAAGCCATCCACAGCATGTGACACACTGAATACAGTTTCACAGCTGTTCAGGGAGCGTCTACTGTGCATATGGCATCGCCAGTTGTCTGGGAATGTCATGGCTATGCGACCTGATAGTCTGTGTTGTGTGGACGACGGCAATCGACACAGCCTGATGTTGATATGAGCGCTGAGTGGATTGTTACATCATGTGCAGGAGTATTTGAGCAACCTACCACCAACAGTTAGAGAACTGAAGAAAGAAGCCAAGAAGCAAAAGGCACAGAAAAAACAAGGCGGGCAGGCGGCCCGAAAGCGTCCAGGCCATGAATCAGACTCAGGAAACGCGTCACATGGAACTCCTGCCAAAAAGGTTCGTAGCGATCAGTGCTTGAGCAACAAGGAGCGCAGGCATTATTTGACATCATCCTTCATGACAGGTTTTGCTTGGCAAAGCAGGTCGCCTTGGTCTGAAATACGTGATGGCGAATCTGCATCATGTGCCATGTGTTGATGTGGGCTACGCTGCTGCACCCAGTAGCATGCTGAACGTGGTAGCACAATCAAGGTGTGCTTGCAGGCACGCACTGATGCTGCAGGTCCAAGCAAGCGCAGTGATGGCGGGGAACAGCCCATAGCACCAGGTATGGGGGCATCTCCACTCTCAGCAAGATCAGCCGGCGAAATACCAGCAGATGACATTCCAGCCGTGGTCAACACGGGTCAACACCGCAGCTCGGACCGGGGCAAGGACTCCTCGCGCGAGCCAGTCACCCGATTGACCACCAGGGAGCTATCAGAGAAGGACATGGAGGTTGCAAGAGCTGCGGTGCGGGATGCTCAGGACGACGCAAAGCGTCACGGGCATCCTGACGCCAAGCGCGCAGCGCAGAAGACGTCTGAGCCCGCAAGCAAGGCCGGGCGGGAGGATGAAAGTCACACAGGGAAACGCGATGGGCAAAGAGATAGAAAGGCAGCCGGGGGGCGGGCTGGAGCGGAAGATCGTGGAGGGCAGCCAGGTAAAGTTTCTGGGGCGGAGCATGCAGTGCAAGGTCATGGCAGCGATCGGGGACGGGGCAGCAACTCTAGTCTGCCAGGTCCACCTGCCATTACTCGACCTCGTGATGGGCAGGGCCGTGCCCCGCTTGTCGCCCCAAGTCAACATGGCTCGCGGGCGCAAGACCTGAGGAGCGGACGAGAGAGAGAGGAGAGCAACGCAGACGGCAAAGGTGGGGCTAGTGGAGGAGCGACACGTGCCGCTGGCGGTCCCGAGCAGGCGGAGCGGGGGAGCCGTGGCGCCACAGAGCGGCGTAGTCGGGATGGTGCGGGCGGGATGCGTGGCGCTGCTCCTTGGGATGGGGGCAACTCAGAGCGGGATGGGGACCGGAGCGGCGCTGGTGCTCGCAATGCTGCCGGTTCCAGGCATGAGACCAACACGCGTGTCCCAAGCAGGTTATTAGGGAATGCCCTGAACCAGGCTGGTGCAGATGGCCCAAGGGAGGCAGCTGCTGGCAGTCGCCGGTGCGCATCGCACATCTGATCAGCTTCAAGCCTCACACGACACAGTTGGCAAGCTCAGACCTCATCCATGTTCTGGCGTACTGAAGCAGCAAATTTGCAGCTGGAGTGGAGCAAGAGGGATGTGTAACTTGCAGGGGGGGAGCGGGCGCGCGAGGCAGCCCACCTGGAGCAAAGAATCCAGACATGGTGAGGGACAGGTCTGGGGCAGCAGATAATGGGGCGCCAGCTAGCAAGCGGGCGAGGAATGATGCCGGCACCAACGGGACGGGGGGCCGGCAGAATGCGAATAGCTCGCGGTACGATAGGCAACCGGTCAGAAAATGATGCATAGAGACTGTCCGCAGCTGTGCAGCGGATTCCATGCCGTCATGCCTACATTCCCGGGGGTGCAGCGCCTGATGCAATGAAGTCATGCCAGCAATGGTAAAAGAATCGCTGCTTCCACGCTTGGCACACGGAATGCACACCGTGTGGAAATGCGAATATAGCTGCTGTGTGCAGCACTGGGGACATTCACTTGTATGAGTACATGATGCTAAGGGTTGGGAACTTGGGCTTGTTCAGCAGAACGTCCACTTCCTGCGGCGATTTGACCAGCTTCCTGTTGATGTATATGCAGCATTTAATTTAATCGTCTTGATCTACCTATTTCCGCGCAATCTGACTGGCACGTTTTTCAGGCGATTCTTGCACCTTAGTATTGCATGGATTCTCTGGCGTGTGGTGTTGGCAATAATTGCTGTCCTGCCTCATCTCATCGGCCAGGTTGCAGACACAAGATGCACTGTGCATTGGTTATTTTCACACGGGCCAACATGGTGCGGTCCCTGGAGAGCAGTTCCCTATGCCTGAAGAACACAAGCATCCAAACATCTTTGTGTCACAAGGAGCAAGCTGGTTTGCTCCACTTGCCATCATGCAACCAAAACTGCGGCCTGTGCGTGAGGTTGGCACTGAAACGTGTAGCGATGCTGGAGGCCACTGCGCAATTTTGTGATCGTAAATTGTTGGGGTGGGCTTCGACCAGGTGTGACATGCTTTAGGCTTCACACAGAGTACTGAGCGGACTGTCAAACAGCGAGTCGTCATGTGCACCTCTCTCGTGCCGTTGTACCAGATATCAAGATGCCATGGGGTAAGCGAGGGCAGCATCTGGGGTGGTGGCTCTACCTTCATAATTGAGCCACTGCACGATATGCCTGTTGGCCCACACAACCGGCATCTTTCCCTTGGACACCACATTGCAGACCATTGTTAGACATCCACCAGAATCTCGTCTGGCAGACATGATAGCCAGCAATGGCATGTACACTTGGGCGATGCGATCCGGTTTGCAGGTGGGTTTTGATCGGTTTTGTCCAGAATTGGGCTTCAGTCCCCTTGGGTGCAATTGTTACCACACTTGTTGCAAACATGAACAGACTTGCCAATGCTAGCGGCGTTCTAAAATTTCGAGCTGCATTTCGGGAAGGATTGTAGCGGCCTTCGGCGTCTGCATCCATTGCAGCCAGCTGTTTGTAAGGCTCGTGTCCTCGCACGCGTGATCACAAACGGTAGTCAGACTTCCAGGCAGTTCGCTGTAGTTGAATATTGAACTGTCAACGTTCTTGCAATGCTGCAAAGGCCTCCCACTCGCATTGAACTTCGCATGGAAGATATCGAGGAGGTGCGGTCCAAAAAATGCAGCAGGCCAGCTGAATGGCCGGTCGTGGCTAATTGCACATACCAACAAGCATGCACGTGCAGCTTGCCGCTCAGAAGCGAAAAGTGGATCTGAATGCATCCAAGAGCAAAAAGCAGCTTCCGCTAACGCCCGTCCCATCCGTACGCTGCGCTGTTTCGTTTTCTATACCATGCTCGTTTTCAGCCGAACTCGAGGGCCTCTGTGCTCTGTCTTTACGAAATCAGTGAAAACTGCAGAGCAAACAAACCAGAGCAGATCGAACACCATCAAAGCGCCAGTGACGAGGAGAAGAGCCATGCCAACTGAGGTGCGGAAAGCTCCAATGAGCCTTGGGTCTGGCTTGAAAATGGCCGATCAATGGGAAACAGAACATTCTGATTTACATTTGACTGTGTACTGGCCCTGTTTCGGTCAGATACAGTTGCTATCGCGTGCAGGTTGAGGTAAAGCTGCGGTTACCTACGAAGGAAGCACATGACAAACTGATCGAGGTTCTGTCCGACAATGTCAAGAAGGTTTACGAGCAGGAGAATTTCTTCTTCGATGGCGAAAACGCGGAACTTAGCCAGAAGCGGTGTGTAATGAGATTGCGTTTTTTTAATGTAGATGAGATGGCTGTCTTGACAGTCAAAGGGAAGATGACAATGTCAGAAGGAGTGGGCAGGGCGCAAGAGGACGAGGCTGATGTCGACGTGGCTCAAGCACGCACTCACTTCATGGAGAATCCGTCTGCAATGCTTGACTTGGAGATATCTCCAATCACAGCTGTCAAGAAGTATGTCCTACTATGTCATACTTCATCCCGCGTCTGAGCCACGCCTAACTGTTTGACCGACTCATGTTCCATGCCTCTACCTCCATTGACACTCTCTGATTGCGACAAACTCTTTCTCTGATCGAGACTCCAGAGGACTGACCAATACATGTGGCACCTGCAGTGCATGTGGTGAGATCAGCGGGCTGAAGGCTCTTGGTGGCTTCAAGAACACGAGGAAGGTCATTGATTGGAATGATCACACACTGGAGGTAGATGAGACATCATATGACTGGGGCACCGTTTACGAGATTGAGTGTGAGACCTCTGAGCCAGAGGTAGTCAGGGAGCAATTATCAGCGTTCTTGAAGGAGCACGGAATTGAATTCAAGCTTAATACAACGACAAAATTTTCAAATTTTGTGAACAGAAGCTTGGATTGAAGGAGTGTGTGCATTGGGCAGGGGGAAGGAACGTCGTTATGCATGTGCAGGATCAGAATACCACCTGTGGCCAGCACACTGAATACCTCTGCACAAGCGGCCATGACAGCAGTTTCGTCCGGTGACTCTGAAATGTAACTGAAAGCTTGCACACAGCGACATTCACCACCATGTGCCTGTGTGCCAGGCAGGTGGATGAAGCAGTTGGATTGACTTCCTCATAACTGAGCGTCACATTGGTGCATGTTTACAGAGTCTGTGTCCATAGTGTGTGAAATTCCCAACATTGCTACTTGAACCAACAGATTATCCATTTATGCTGCCACCAACACACTGTGAAAAAGCACACTGTCAAGCGCGTTGTGCTGTCCATGTCCAGCCCAGGACACAGTCAGAGCCCATCCATGTGCGAAATCATCTGTTCCACTTGTCAGCTGCTACACTGAAGGTGCCAGATTCGACCAACTCGATTTGGCCATGAGCTGCTCCTGCAGGCGCCTGTTCTCTTGTTGCAGCGAGATTGCTTTGTTCTGCAGCTGTAGCAGTTCATGTTTGTTGTCTTTGGTGCCCATCTCCATAGCCTGTGCCTGTGCTTCAGCTGAATTCGCCTTTTTTTCTGACTCCGCCAGCTGTGAAAATAGTTGATCACGCAAGACCAAAGCATTGCCCGCACACTCTGATAGCGCCTCGTCCACAGCTTTGCCCAAGTTCAGCTCGGCAGCCGCAACTTCGGACTTCAAGTGTATGTTCTCAAACGAAGATTTCATGGCATCCTCTAGAGCCCAGTCATATTGACGCTTGATTCTTTTCAGAAGTGGCTTGTAGGTTGTCATGGCATTGATCAGGATTTCGAAAACCTGCAAGATGCGGCCAAATCCAGTACCTTGTATATGCGGTGTGCATCTCATTCCAAGGTGTAATAAATATTAGCCGACCTGCCGATACACGTCCACCCTGAGCATATGTTCAGCCCAGCTCGCCTGCAGTGGTCCGTATACCGTGGCTTTTGTTTCCGCCTTTGCAAGCCTCTTTCTAAGATATGCCTGCAGTCCCAGGCAGAGTGTGCATATCACATACTTTGACATCGGCCGTGGTGCAAGTACGCGGGGCCATACATCTACCTCTTCTAGTAGCTGTGGTTGCTTCTGGCGACCTGCAGTTGGCGTTGGCTCTGGAGACAGTGGCACAGCATAGCTATCCAACAGGCGGAGCTGATGCTTCTTGAACAATGCCGGGGTTTGCACTCTGTGATAGTCCTGATTCTACACCAAATTATCTGAATGAGACCTTCGTGCACAACGAGTACGTGTTCACGCCACTTTCGTCCAAGCTGGAACAAGCCTTGCTGTACACCCGTCTGGGGGACAATTCCCGAACAACTCGGCTCGTCTGCACGCTTTCCTCTTTATATGAGTGCTTCATCGCTCCCACGAGTGTCACCTCGCGATCGCTGCGACAGCGGTGTCTCGACTGACTGTGTGAAGCTCCGGGAGAAGAGGCGACATGCGCACAGTCACACTGACAGCGCCACGCCACATGCAGCGCTTGAAACTATCTCTGGACTACTGTCCATCTACGTCGTTGGAACTCGCCGAGGGCGTACACATGCGCTGCCAACTTGGGGAAGTGTACATTTGTGTACAAGATCCATGCACAGGGAAGCACCGCACGAACGCCACACTTGCGAACGTAGACGTACGTGTAGGTAACCCTGGATCACCAGAAGACGACTTGAAATGTTGTTAAATGGAGGATTCTCGCGTCATTTTTGTGCGTGTTATTTGTGCGCAAGTACGAGATCGACGTTTTGCTGAGCGATCGTTGCAACTGGCACGCTTGCAGAGTTTCCCACTCATACCAGCGCTGAGCTGCAACCTGCAGCTCCATCAGATTCATCGCAATGGCTGCCATCTTTTGGGCTTCCAATCAGAGGGCAGGATTGCTAGCGGAGGAAGAGGTGAACTCCACGCCACTTGCCTTGTCTTGGAAATCGGCATGTAAAGCTGTTGCAGATTTAGGCAACAATCTATGCCTGCAGCTTGAGCAAGTTCCTTCTGCACTGCTGAAGACAGGAGTGAGCATTGTGCAAATCCAGCAGCTGAAAGAGTTTTTCTGTACTCGAATTTTCACGATGGTTGCTGCATTGGATAAGGCGAGGCTGAGGGTCGCTACGACTGCATGTACATACTTCTATAGATTTTTCAGCAAGTACACGTTTCAAGATCATGACCCACGGCTGATCGTGCCTGCCTGCGTCTATCTTTCTGGTACGCGACCCTGCCGTGCGCACGTGGCAGGGCATGGGCCACAGTCACAGGCCTCCAGGCATCAGCAGAATGCGACGGCCTGCCCATATTGATGCTAAAAGCTCCCTGCAGTGAAAGTGAACGAGAACAACATCCAGAAGTCGAAGTTCTACACAGCGTTTGCGATCAATCATGACCAATCTCTTGTCGGTACATTCACCACCAAAATGCTGCTGGACAATGAAGTTTTGTTGCTGCAAGCTCTAGACTGCAACCTACTCACCTTCTCTGCACACTCCGACCTGCCCCCAATCTTGCATGACATGAAGAAATGCAAGCAAATTCGCAAAGCCATCTTTGAGGATCATGTTGACAGCAATGGCCACCCTTTGCTTGCTCAGCATGCCTGGAGCGCTGTTTGTGATGCCTACTGCTGTGGGGCAGGCAATGTGGAGCCACCAAATACTGTCGCTGTCGCATGCGTCATCCTGGCAGCCAATTTCTTGAAGGTGCAGCTCTCAGCTTTCCGCACATGGACCTGGCTACGCTCTGTGTTACACTGAGACAGGTCATGACCTCAGCAGTGCCGAGAGAAGCGAGCCAGCAGGATCTTGACTGTGCTCTGCATTGTCTCCCATATCATCGGTTGGGATAATCGTCAGGGCTTGGCTCCTGTGCTCATGTCTCACATTGGACTACACTCGAATGCTGCGTCAGCCTCACAGAATGTAGCATTTCACTGCAGGATCATGGCGAGTAACTCCTTGCCGACACCTTGCAACCTCCGACGCTGTGCTGAGCCACGCCTTACAAACTCGTTATATGCCGTGCTGGTCGATGTGTTGGCAGCGCTAATCAGCTATGGCAGTCTTCTCTGCAGATTGATTGCTCATCATGGCTTGGCAATGTTGACCATGATGGCGAGGGAATGATGCGCGTAATTACACGGCTGACGACCATGCATGCAAGAGCAGCTGTTGGCAATGACGATGCACTCAAGCTGCTACAGCGGTTTGGGTACGCGTGTGCTTGGATCTCACATCTGCCTCATGCCACAGCCGCCTTGGTGCGCCACTGCTGTGCTGCATGTCCTGACGACCATCTGCTGAGGTGTGCAGGGTGCAAGTGAAGCTAAGCAGCTTTGGGCAGGCAGACATCACGGAGGAGCAGGCTGCATGAATGATGGTGCACCTGCCCCATGCTCACACAGCGCCTGCTGCCGGCTTCTCAGTTCTGCTCGCAGTCGGCAGCAGATCGTCACCTTCCCTGGTGCTCCTGCTAGCTGTGACTGTAGACCGCCCTACAGCAACAGCTCGACGCCGCAGGCGTTGAGGTCAGGCACCTGCGAGTCACCGCCACCCATCATCGCGACGAAGCGGCAACACTCATGGTCTGTGCACGCCGGCGTCTTGTCTCCAGCCCTGCGTCAGGGGCCCCCAGCGCGGAAGACGTTCAGCTGATGTGCTGTCATATAGCGGGCCACAGAGAAGCGCTGCTGGCGCCCACGGGGCGGCATCATCCATGCTTCGTCTAGCGCATACCCACGGCACGCCCCATGTCACACCATCAAGTGTCGCTGCGGACTGGTGGCACGAGCCGTGCAGGTCCAGATGCGCCCTGCACTGCTGACCCGGGTCCGCCATGGAACCCTTTCCACGACACGCCCCATTGCGCTCGCACATGGGCAGTGCATCTCATTCGAGGTATCTTGCAGGCGGAGAATGGTTTGTGCATCGTGCAGAGCCGCCTGCACGATGGCTCAGTGATACCCACGAGATGAGTAGAAGAGGGCGCATCGCAGGGCGACGCAAGAGGATGAGCCCTGCGCCATTAGGGAGATCGAGGGCAATGGAGGGCGGCAGGCAAGCCGGCAGCACAACTGGGTGAGCTGAAAGGTTTTGCCCTGGTTCTGTTGGTGTCTGCGCAAAACTGTGCCTGGAGATGGCCACTCACGGTTGCTGCCTCGATAAATGTGTGCATACCTATTACTCAGCAGTGGCAGTTGAGGCTTCCACTATCGGTCTGATGTGATGTATACCGTACGTACATGAGCTGCTGTGCTGGCAGTGGCACGAGCACTTCGTGTGTATTGGGAATTAGTGGTTGAGCAATGAACGGTACGCATGCAAGTGTAATTTTGCGACAAGTGCGGCAATTGTTACCCGGGAGTGTGGAACAGTTCATACAGTACAGTGTCGCACGACACACTTGCAGTATCTCATGGCCTGGGGACCATGCACGTTGTACTGCGCCGCTCACATGAACGAATCATCATGTCACATTGGTCTTGCTCTTTTGTCGTCAATGCACATCAAACAGACTCGTTTTATACATGAGCCTGTGTGGGTGACACGTAATCGCTGATAGCCGATGTCATCGTGCTGGCGGTGACATTACAACATTGTGTATTACATCCGATCGATCTGCGACATCAGCATCACTGACATGTGTTATATACTCGACCTGCGTTACTGCAGCTGTGTACGCAGTTCACATGTGTGCACTGTCAGGTCAGCTCCTTTGCGACGAGCAACTGCTATGTGACCTGAAGGCTCAAGTATAAGCTCGACACAGCAGGGAGAAAACAATGCCATCATCATCCATAAAACCAAAAAAGACACATGACTTGGTCGTCTGACCGAAGCACATCAACACACAAGCGTGCAAGCATTGTTGGGTCCCATGGCAGAGTGCAGCCTGTGCCCCCTGTCGCCATGGCAGAGTGCAGCCTGTGCCCCCTGTCGCCATGAGCGGCACATTCAGTCACCTGTTCGGCGAGCTGTGCGATTTGCGGTCTGTCGCGTTGGCCATGCTAGGCCATGTGAGAGCTCTTCACAAGTTCCTGACATGGGTGAGACATTGCCCCCTTGTTGCCCTGATGAATACAGCGGCTTGTCCATATCATGATACTGCAATGCAGCACACTGACCCTGGGCCACAGTTCCGCGCCGGCGACGCTTCGGGGGCAGGCCTTCTCCAATGCTGGGGCTCTCGTCGTGCCCTCGCGGCCTGTTGGCCGTTGTGAATGGTGGACATCCGGCCTCTGTGCCAGATGCAAACCAATTCAGGGCTCCCTGCACGAGCGCTCAGGCATTCTCAACGTCAGATATTCGATGCCAGCGCTGCGTAAAAGGCAGCCATTCTGCCTACAGAAGTTGATCATGGTATGTCGTGTATGGCATGCAACTTGATACAACATGATGCAAGGCAGGAGCCGTGAGCCGACCGGCCCATGTCGTAGGCGACACGCATCGCGTAGTCTCAAACGACATCATAGCCCACTTCCTACAAGGGCGGCATACCTGCACCGATACGACCGTCCCGTAGGAAGAGATGTTGGACTTGGTTGAAGCTGCCTTGTCCAGGCCACTTCTGGGTTTTGTGCACTTCCACCGCAGCTCGACGTCATTGTTGACGTGATCGTTCCGCCGGCAAGCCGCATCGACCCCCGATGCAGTAGCACATGGCTGTGACCATTGCGACAAGGCGACGGGCGGCTGTGGATCGGGAAAAGGCCCAGATGACTTGGTCGCCACCAAGCGACTCCGCGTGGCATTTGAATGTAGACGGTCTATCATCCACGTGAGATCCGCAAACGGATCAATATCTGAAGCCAAGTGTGAATTCTTAGAACAACGGGGGCAGCGTGCAATTGGCGCGGCAGGAAGCTGGACCCAAGGCAAGGGACCTGTACCGGCCTCGGAGAGCAGAAGTTTCCACAATGTGTGCTAGAATGGCATACACGCAATCAACACAAGATATATTACATCATTTGTTGTCACGAGTCAGCACTGCGCCAGAAATTCTGCAAAATTGGACGTGCCCGAACGTGCGGTGTCGAGGATTGAACACCACAAGGAAGCAACCATATCATGCAACAATGCGACCGAAACACCAAAAGATATTGTGGAATACGTAACATTTGAACTTGTATACTTTACTGGAATCTGTAGGCTAGCAGCAGCTGTCAGAATTGATACACGGTTCAGCTGAACCAACGGCGATAGAACTGAAGGATACCGTAAGTCGCTGACAAAGCTTTCAGATTCACAGGTTGCTGGCAGGAAGAACGACCGATAGGATCATACGGCAACGGCGAATCGCAACCTAGCCCACGGGTCGTGACGGTGTCAAGCACATCCCAAGCGCAAATCATATACAACGCCCGCTGATCACCATATAGCAAGATGCTGCAGTATCTAATTTCTATGCAGTACATACCTGAGCAAACAGACGCAAGGGTGTCCAGAGGATTCATGTCGATGCCGGGCTCGTACTTGTCGCTCAGTGCAATCTGCTAGACGATTACCATTTGCTGTACAAGCAAAGGGAGTAGAACGTGTATTGCAAGTCAGCCTGTAATTAGGGACCAGTGTGTCATGGTTCGAAGGAGTGCGGCTGCATTGATCACTGTCACCTTCCGCCGATGCGAATGCATGTCGCGCTTTTCGGGCTCCACACAGAACACTCTCTACTCGCGGGCATACTCTTGAACAACATCTGTTGAGGCAAATGGAGGAGGTTCATGACGATTCTATGTGATAGGCACGCTAATTAGCGGATGCGTGACACTTGAGATGGCCCCACGACGTCGTACCAAGCAAGCCGGTCGTTCCAAGCAAAACAAGACATTCGCGCAGCAGACTCTCGTCAATGTTTCCTGAATCGTCCCGCTCATGTTTTAGGCCTTTATTTCAAGGCCCATTCATTTAGCGTTCAACATGCGCATGCGATCTGTATGTTTCACAAGATGACCTCAGATTGTACACGTACAAAAAGAATGATCAACCGGATGCAACGATGTGGAACAATGGAGACATCAATCTGGTGAGGCGAAGGGCCGAAATATCACTAACCTGTACATGCCATATGTGTGACGACAGCGTCGTCGCCCAGTCATTGCACCTCGCGAGGCCTGGGCCGAGTTGGGCCGAGCTCGGACGCGATCCGCGCGCGCGCGCCATACGTGGCTAACGGTGCTATACGTAACCGCGGTGACACTTTCAAACGCAAACGGAGACAAAGCTGGCCATATGTTCGACGTTCAGTCAATAGTCACCGTCATGTGAATCGACGGCCGGGCCACAGCTGCGCGGGTTCAAAGTGCGCTTTCGAGTGTGCCATAGTCGCGAGAGTACCTGCTATGTAGCCGACCTCGCCGCGATCGCGTCGGTTGACGGTCGAGTCGTTTTGCCTTCAGTTTCATGGCTTCTGCCCGGTCGACGGCATTCGTGTTCAGTACAGGCATGCGTCCGATGTTCAGAGCATTTGCCAGCCACATGAACCTCCATATTGTGGAGCACCAAAGCCTGTTGCCATGCAAGAGCCGCTGGCATCCTACATCCGCGCGCCATATCGCACAATTGCCGACGTGATCCATCTGTGAGTCACTGCCCTGGTGTCAACGCCGGGGTGTGTATTGCAGGATTGCACGTCCTCTTACTGGCGATCATAATCGCCCACGTCGTGGTTACGCCATACTCGAAGGTTGAAGAGAGCTTCGGTATCCAAGCCGTGCACGATTTCCTGTACCATGGAACAGACTTAAACTCGTATGACCACCATGAGTTCCCAGGCGTCGTGCCGCGCTCATTTGTTGGTATGCCACACGGCTGATCCGAAAAGAGAATGTCCCAACTCTTCAGCACAGGAGTAGATAGAGCTTCCTATCCCTTTGTGTATAATCTCGGCTTTGCTGCAGGACCGGCGCTGCTTGCTCTGGCATCAGCGCCAGCAGCTCAACCACTGCGATTCCTAAGAATCCCAAAAGTCTATGCTATCTACATAGTACGCAGTACTTTGGTGCGCATACATCCCCGCTAGATCTCGGCTCTGCTCTAGAATCGCGATCGCACATCGGCATTGCTTGAAGAGGGAGCGCTCCTATCCCAGCATGCCTGTGTACACTGTACAGACATTCCAATCCCTCGCCTGTGAGACCATATCCTCTGAAGCACTGCACATTCACCTCGAATCTAGCTTCATAGTGCACCCCATCCAGCATTTTACACACCATCTTGTGCATGATCTGGTCGGCGCCGTGCCCGGGCCAGTACTGTATTATCCACGTCACAACTGTCCTCATGCACCCAGCACAGTTCGCAGCCCCCACCGCGGCCGCAGCGCCATGATAGCCGGGAGCCTGCAGGGTATCTTCTCATGGCTGTGCCTCTGCCGCCTTGCCTTCGCTGTGCGGCGCACATTTGGCTCCCCCACCCAGGTTGCCTTCCTCCTCCTGAGCTGCCTCCAATTCCACGTGCCATACTATGCCAGCCGCACCCTCCCCAATGTCTTCGCCTTCGGTCCAGTCGTCCTCGCCTGCGCCCACTGGCTCGACGGCTCGGAGCTCTGGCTCGCGCCTGCAGCCCTCACGGCAGTCACAATCATCACGCGCTGTGACATGCTGCTTCTCGTCGCCTGCGTCAGCCTCACGCTGCTTGCCACGCGCCGCATGCCGCTGCTACCGCTGCTTGCAGTCGGCATCTGCAGCGCGGCGGCTGCGCTTGCGGCCACGGTCGCGTTCGACAGCGCTCTCTGGGGCCGCATGCTGTGGCCAGAGGGGGAGGTCCTGTGGTTCAACACCATCCTGAACAAGTGCGGGACCCCACACAGCCACACCCCCACTGCCATGTGCTCCTCGTGCACTTGTGGCGCTCAGGCTTGCAGCCGCGAACAGTCTGTGCTCTTCAAACTTTGGACAGAAATAACGCTATGCCAGCATGCAACTCCAACACCAGGTGCATGCAACAGGATGCACTGGCGTGCATGCTTGTCAGTCAATCGTCCGATGTTGTAACCGAGTGCATTGCACAGCCAACTGATGTAGTGCACGTCTTCACAATGCGACTGGCTGGCTCTTGCGTCCGCGACAAGACCAAGTGTGGCGTATGGCAGAGCACCAGCGGAGTCCAGCCTGCTCCTGTGGATTCATCTCAGCTGTGCCGGTGAGGTGCAGGAGCAAAGAGTGGGGCGTCATGCCGTGGCACTGGTACTGGTCGTCGGCTCTGCCGCGCAGCCTGCTCGCGTCGATGCCTCTGGCCGTCGTGGGGGCTGCCTTGCAGGCCAAGGTCAGGCCCTATGCAGCCGCGGTCACTGCTTTCATCGCGCTGTACTCCTGCCTTGGGCATAAAGAGGTGCCGTCCACCATCCTGTTGGGTCGTGGTGCCTGCAAGACCCCTAGCGTACTTCAACACGGATATTCCTTTTGTGGTCGCAACGAATGAGTTGATGTCGACTCGCCTGGTCACAGTGGGGGCGTGAAGCTGGGCTGCAGTGTGTCTCTGTTTCAGATTCAGCGTCACCAGAGCAGACAGGGCGCATGTGCTCGGCGATCAGTGCAGTCCAGCCACACCATTGGGGCTACGTTCACTGCAGATGAGTCACAGCGTGTGGCTCTGTAGTCAGTTGCGCACAATGGCATGTGTTGCATGTTGCCTGTTCCTGATTTGAGGTCCGATTAGCTACCGATCGGCTGCATCGCTGTGATGGGCATGCTGCTGGACTAGCCCTCGCGAGCCACGGCAGACCGTCCCAGCAGTTCCTGCCATACCAGAGCCAGCTCGAAGAATAGCTGTCCTTCTCCAGATACGCGCGGAGCTGCCGCTGCGGCTTGCACGAGCACAGGCCCCCAGCCACACGCTGGCGCCCGAGGCAGCACAACAGGCACAACAACACATGCAACCAGACCTGCCTGCAAGAGGCTGACGGCTTGAGCTGCTCATGCATGCAGACCCGATTCATCCTTCCGGTGCTCCCGATGTGCACCGTGGTGGCCGCATGTGGCCTGCGGCGGCTGTGGAGCACCCAGGCCACGGGCAGAGTCTTTGCATTAGCCCGGCTAGCCTCCATCGGGCCTCTGCTCCTGTCGGCTGCCGCTGTGGTGGTCTTCACACAGGCCTCCATCCACAACTACCCGGGTGCGATCCGCCATTTGCTCACGGCCCTGATGCCCGCAACTGCTCCTCTGCCTCCAATGCAACTTTTGTGCAGACCTAGGTCAGCTCCAGAGCCGCACAGATGCAGGTGCATGCACAGAGCGCTCGCCAGCAGTCCGCAACTAGTCCGCAGCAAGCTCTCCAGGTCCCTTCACCAGATCGCATCTGCCCTGCTGCTGCCTCGTGCACATATGCTGAGCAAGTCGAGCGCGATTTGCACGCGAGTGCGTGACACTCACTGCTGATGGCAACGCTCCTGTTGCCTCCTTGCGCACCAACACCCCAAATTAGGCAGAAGGCCGGCGGGTACCTGGCACGCACAGGCAGCTGCTGGTGTGAGGGAGAGTTATGTTTAATGCATCCATAGCTGGTGTTGCAGGCGGGCACGCCCTGGCATGGCTGCATGAGAATGCGGACAAGCTTTTGGCTCTGCAAGATAGCTCAGTGCTGGGCTCACGTGCCCCAGTGCGGGTGCACATGGACACTCCAGCCTGCATGACTGGCGTCACACGCTTCGGCCAAGTGATGCCACACTGGCAGTACTCCAAGGTGCGCCAACCATGTTGCGGCATGGATTGCACATGTTCCAGGCCTGTAGCGGCATGGATTGCTGAACATGTGTAAGCCTGGGTGGGTGAACATATGCCGCACGAATCCATCATGCGCAGAAGATATTCCTCCGCTGTTGTGGCCCGCTTGAATGCGCCTACTTGAAATTTTGTCCCCAGCCTGTTCAATTCATCTGAAGCCTGGACCGCATAGCAAGCCATCAATGTTGCGTGCAGACCGAATCGATGACAATGCAGCAGCTACAGGCTGAAGAGTTTGACTTCCTGATTTCTGCAGCGCATGAAGTTCCAGGGTACGACGCCCAACCCGCACAGGAGTTGTGTTGCTGGCAGGGAGACATGCTGGAGGATGTGAGATGCTGTGAACAGAGGCTGCAGCTGAACACATTCTATGGTACTGGCTGTGCTCTTTCTCATGATCTGGCAGCCACCGCAGTGACTGCTTTTAGTTTCTGAAGATTGTGCGGGTCGGACCCAGCCCATGGCATGGTTTGCAAGCGCTTCATGACATCGGTGCATCGATGCAGAAAACACTTCACATATTCTTTCCGTCGCGATCATGCAGGATGAGCGTCGCTTTCGAAAAGCGCAAAGCGACTGCTTGTTCACACAGTGTCTGATCATGTCCCTCAGTGGTCGTTGCGGCCTGCACCTGGCCTGGCGTCCTCTCAACAGATATGACCTGCCATACAGTTTATGCGATGTTGCTTATCAAGCTTCTCACGATTTCATTCAGCAGACAAGATTGCCTGTTTGTGCAGGTACACCATGGTTCATGCAGTGCTTGGGCTCGACCGTGTCTCACTGAGACCACATGCCGAGTGGTTAAGAACGCTGTGGCCAATCCAAGTAAACACCTCCCCGAAAATCTTCATTCACAGGTGGGCAGCGCAGACTGCTGCTGCGTGATCGAGACAGCTCGAGTCACATGATAGTCGGCGTGTGTAATCACACCGTCAACAGTGAACCACGACATTGTATGAATCACACACATATGAAATCACACTCTCAGGGTAGGCTGGACGTACAACCAGCATTGACTGTACCAATTCAGTAGGCAATACTCAAGAAAAACATCGCCAGACCAATGCTCTTTAATCCTTGTTGTTTTGTCATTGGTTTGCTTGGTTGTTGAACAGGGTGGACTCTACACATATCACTTTGATCTTTCCTGTTGATAGCTTTGGTGCCGCTGCCAGTGCCCCTTGCGCTCTCTGTGTCAACTTGAAAGTCGCATCACTGAGATCGAACTTCCAGACGTTGTCGAAATAGTTGTATGTTGTCAAACTCCCCTGCAGAGGATAGCAACATCAACCGCTGTGTAAGCATGAAACATTTGTCTCAATGCCATAGGAGAAGCAAGTGCCTCCCACGGAAAGCGTGCCTGCAAGGTCGACTTGGATTCTGCACGCTTGGACAAGGCATCCAAGCAGCAGTGGTCGAATCCGTCCAGAACTTTGAAAGCCAGGTCTTCTGTGATCTTTTCTTCACCACACATCTCCTCTAGAGTGTCCGTCAGCAGATCACACAGGGCTGAGCTGCGGTAAAGCTGCACGTTGTTGTCAACCATCGTGATCTGCACCAGCGTTCATAAGTGGTCTCACGTATGCCCTCGCTGCAGGGATGCAGCAGGATGGCCTCCCCTCAGCGCCGTACAGTTACAACGTGAGCACCCGTGCACAGCAACAGAAAGAGTGTTTTCGAGACGGGTCGAAGAAGTTTGGAATCACGATCGCATACGTGCTTGCGACAGAGTGAGCAGGACATGAACGCAAACACCGGAGCGTACCTCTCTGCCGTCGTGATGGCAACGCGTGAAGCGAAAATATGCGATTTCTTCAAGTGTATTGTTATTGGGCCATCAATGTATAAAAGCACCACGCACTCGCAGTCCGAGTGAAGAACACTGTGGCAAGGCCGGCATGCCTGCAGTCCAACAAGAGACAATAGACACTGGACTGTGTATAAATACAGGTGTCAACATTAGCAATGCAGAAAACAATGTTTTTTTGCTTCTTCGCAACTTCACGTTGGCTTTGCTGACGGCACGCATGCATGCTGCAATTCGGCTCGGCGTACTATGCTAATGGCTATGGTGCGACTGGTGGCGCGCATGTACACATTCGCTCCCACTCGTTAAGGGTAAATACCGTATTCAGCGACTGGTTTCCAGATGCATCTGCACCAGGGTGTGTTCTTTTTACTTAGGCACACATCTGTGTGTGTGTGTGGTTACAGAGTGTCTTTATGTGTGTGTTACATGGTGTCGTTGTGCGTGTGGCTTTTCGCCTGAGACAGTTGCTGCTTGTTGCTGTCTGCTTGCGGGGGTTTTGGTCGTCTGCTTTCCTGCTGTTGCCCTCGCTGCCGGGCTCTTGCGCTCATCTCCGTGTAACACATGGTGTCGTTATATGTGTGGGTTACATGGTGGAGTTATATAACATATGTGGCAGTCATGTGTGGCAGTTATGTGTGTGTTACATGGTGGTGTTATGTGGCAGTCATGCTAGTAGCACATCCGACGCACTACCTCACAGCTCAGCAACCGGCCGGACTCTGCCCGCCACGGCTGCCTTTCCAGACACACCAGTCATGATCTGCAAGCCCATCCTGAACAACAGTGTCGGAGGTGTCAATGTCCTCATGGATACGGCGATGTAATCATACATACATACATACAGTGCCTCCCCCTGCCTGCCCAGGACAAGTTCCTGCTGCTCCGCGGCTCTGTGCAGCTTGCCCTTACCCACCTAGTCCGCGTCGTCGCGTGGGACTCGGTCAAAGGGGCAGTGCAGCAGCTGCAAGACAGAGTGATGGCGGCGGCGCGGGAGATCATGAACCACCCGCACATGCCCGCCGTCGCCGAGGAGCAGCTCCGGCTACCGCTACGCCACGGCGGATTCGGCCTCATGGACGTCACGGAGCTCGAGGCAGATGCAGCCTATCTGTCCAGCGCCGCGCTGGCGCATGACGCCATGCGCGATGGCCCCCCCGACTTCCGCCCATTCGCTGACGGCGACGTCGCCAAATGCCTACAGGAAAAATGGACAGCGCTGCGTGCGGCAATGCCGCCGGAGGCGGACTGGGGCCCAGAGGAGCTCGACGACATCTTCATCGCCACTGGCCTTCCCGGTATGAGTATAAAAGTGACCAGGGCAGTAGCGCAGACACGGCACGACGCGCTGCTGCAAAAGCTGGGCAGCATCCCCGGTGGTGCAAAAGACCTTGCGCGCATGCGCAGCTGCGCCTGTCGTGCCTCCTCACTGTTCCTGGATTCCCTCCCAACCAACCGCATGCTGACTCTGAATGATGGGGATTTTGTGCATGGGATGCGGTTCAGGGGTGGACTTTCCCCCCTGCCGCCACTAGATGGGGAGGTTATATGTGATTGCAATGCTCGGGTGAAGCCCGGCGACGTAGATCATGCCATGACATGTCGACACAATGCCGACTGCTGGACGTTGCGCCACAACATCGCCATTACGGCTTGGCGCCGTCGAGTAAGAGCGGCAGGGGTGTCCACATCGATTGAGCCTGTGATGCGCTGCCTGGACAGACGCTACAGGGACGACAGTAGGGGGGACATCCTAGCAAATGGTCCGGGCATAGATGTGTATGTGCTAGATGTCAGCTTCATCCACCCATCTGGGGTGGCTGTGGTGGGAAAAGCATCGGGGGCAAAGGGGTACGCAGCCGAAGTTCGCGAAAAATTCAAACTTAACAAGTACAAAGGGAGTGTGCAGGGTTCATACAAGGTGGTGCCGGTTGTGCATGAGACATATGGCAGACTAGGGTCACATGCCTTGCAGTACCTCAACACGCTAGCAGTGTCGGTGGTTGGGGCGTTCAACAAGCGAGCAAAGGCCCGCTGGATTGAGAACTCCTTGCGGGAGCTCAGTGCAGCGACAGTGAAAGGAAACGGGTTTGTGATCAGAAAGACCATGTCCAGGGTAGCACAGCTCACGGGTGCGCAGTTCGTGCCAGGTGATCGCCTGGCCGGCTCGCATCTGCTGGCTAGCATGTGAGTCTAGAATCTAGTTGTACATTCGCTTGGTGCACTGGATCGGAGCCCCTCGATGTAAGAGTACATACAGTGTGTTGCCTCTACACAAACCTACACTCAGTTCTCTTCTCACATTGGTGATTTACTGCGCCCGATCCTGTATACCACACTCGACAGCAATATCAGCCACATACGTCAGATGCGACAATGCACCCTTGCTCAACCTGCCGAATGTCTCATGCGACGACACAACAAAGTCGTATGCATGCGGATTATAGCGACAATAAGCAGCTGCCTTGTGCCTATCGCGCACCGCCGCCGCAGCGCCATCCCCACGGGCTGCCGCTCTGCCATACGTTTGCGCCACAGGGTCAATCACAGACACATCCGCAATGCGGAGCTCACCGCTGGGCGGAACATACAAGATATCCCCGATTTTGTCCGCCTCCGGCACCACACCTGAGGCCGCCTCGGCATCATCCAGCTCCTCTGCCTGCATCTTCCCCGCGCTGCGGCTCACCCTGCCCCTCCTGGCCCGAATCCCTGTGCCCAGCACCCTTTGTTGCATCGTTGCCCACATCTGTGTTCCTACCCGCAGCGTCTGGCCCAGCCGCTTCACCCATCCCGCCCATGTCGTCGGCCCTGCCGGGATCCCGCCTCCCGCCATTCGTTTGTTTGTGTGTGTGTGTGTGTGTGTGTGTGTGTGTGTCATTGTCCAGCTTCACACCGCTTCTGGCACATTCTGCCAGAATATGTGTCGAGTTCAACGAGTACGGGTAACCACCAAAACAAAAAGGGCATCACGCCAAACCCAGTCGAGCATCGGCCACAGCACCCCTACCGACAGGGGCGGACAAGAAAGAGGACACAGTCGCAGAGGGCCCGGACGAGTTGATAGGAGACGAGGGGTAGGCCGGAATCGGTTCAGCCATCACCCAAGCCCGTACACGTGACCACAGCGGCACTAGATGCTGCGCTTGTTAGGGTAGTCAGCGGAGCAGTCACTCACCACGAGAACCACGTCGCGCATAGCCGCGTCATCGGACACCACGTATAGCAAATCAGCACGAAGATACTGAAGGCCATGCATGCCCGCGCGAGACAGCACCGCACGCGTGCGCGCCGCAGGAGAACAACAAATGTAGTACCCAGACAGCCCGCGCTGAAAGCCTAAAGTTACAACCTCACGAGGAACTATCATCTGCGTCTAACGGCGCTCTGCTCTGCTGCTGACTCCGGATTCCTGCCACATGCATGCATGCGGTCAACTTGACTTGAAGTCAAAA
>JALKAD010000168.1:293794-304635 GCA_024500015.1 Ulva compressa
AGGCGGTGGCAGAGGAGGGGGAGGGGGCGGCTGTGGTCCGAATGGCGTCGGCAGAGGGTGCCACCGCTGACGGCGCAGCTGGCGACGGCGAAGAGTGGGCTGGCGGCGGCGGCAGCGCGCCCACGGCCAAGGTCGTTGCCGGAACTCTGGACGGCTTCCTGCCGGACAGCGAGGCTGCTGGTGCGACCCGCACTGACTCGGCTGCATGCATGCTGGTGGTGCGTGGGGCAGCGGCCTCTGCAGGCTGGTGCATGCTGTGTGGCACTGGGGAGGTCTTGGAGGCTGTGATGTGATTCTCGGGCCAGTGCAGCCCGGTGGGGTTGCAGCCGTGATGCCAGCTGCCCGCGACGTGCCTGCTGCGTGATGTGCCTGCTGCCACGCTGCCCGCGACGTGCCTGCTGCCACCGCTCCCTGGCTTCAGCTCCATGAGGTCAGGCAGCCGTGCGTTGCTGCTCTGCTGGCAGCCGTCTGCGTCGCAGTTGCTTGTCGCAGTTGCTTGTCCGCAGTGTGCGAGGCGTGCAGATTTGGAGAGGCGCCTTCGAGACGTGATGGGCGAGGTCAAGGGCTCCAAGCGGAGCGTGAGGAAGCAGTCAGGCCAAGACGATGTTCCAACTGACATGATGTACAAGTGCGCTGATGCAGGCGACGTTCCTCGTGGCCCCGTGTACACCATTCACCCACAGGTCTAGGGCGGCCTGGGCTCCCTCACCCCAGGCTATGCCATGAGTAGCAACATTGTCGCCGACCCGTTGCAGCCACAGCTGGCATTGGTCCGTGAGCATGTCCCGCTGCAGCATCTGCTCGAGTGTTGCAACAAGTGATGTTCAAGTCTCATGTGAGACATAACAAAAAATGATGTCTGTGTTGCAGGGAATGCCAGGAGCTGCTTCAGCTGTTTGGAATTCCATACATCATCGCCCCGATGGAAGCAGAGGCGCAGTGTGCCTGGCTGGAGGAGAATGGGCTCGTGGATGGAGTGGTGACTGATGACAACGATGCACTCCTCTTTGGAGCTTCGCATGTCTTCAGGCATTTCTTCCAAGGTGTGTGCCAATGGGTTCCCCGAAGCCGGTGGTGTCTAACATCAGGTCAGCGCCTGGCTGGGGTCCAGGGCTGCCCCAGTGATAGCCTTCTCTGGCGTGTGATTGTTGTGGCTCTGATCGTTGGCATTGTGTTGGTGATTTCATGTGATGCATTTCAGCGGTGTGAGCTTCTCCTGCTTCCAAGACACGTGTGCCTGGCGAGTCCTCTGTTGAACATGGGGACGGAGCTGCCAATACCATTGCCATGTTCATTCCACTGGTCTGTGTGATGTCACTCAGATTTTTAATTTGAATTGCAAAGTTGGCAAGGCGCCAAATTGCAAGCAGATCTGTGCCAGGATGTGATGTGCGAGTCTGATACAATGCTGAGTTTGCAGAAAAGCAATACTGTGAACAGTACTTAAGAGCAGACTGGGAACGAGACCTTGGTTTGACAAAGGAAAGACTGGCACTGCTGGCGTTATTGCTTGGATCTGACTACACCGAGGGCATCTCGGGCATTGGCGTGGTGAATGCGATGGAGACACTGGCTGCCTTTCCATCATATGACGAACTGAAGCTGTTCCGAGCATGGCTTGACAGTCCAGACCTTGAGAGCTTCAGAGCTGTCACCGACAAGAAAGGCCAAAAGCAGGCACACAAGGGTGGGACACATTCCAATGAATGACCAGGCCGTGTGTTGAAGCATGTGGAGTGCATACTTTTGTGCTGATTCCTCGCCATGAACCTGGGTGTGGTAGTTGTCCTCGCTCATGTGGCCTGGGACGAATGCTCCAGGCAGGGGTATGCCTGATTGTGTGCGATGCGACATGCAAGTCCTTGTCCAGACATTGTGTGATGATGCTCGATAAACCATCACATGCACTCGCAACCTATGCACACTGGGGCCTGTTCCTGGCCACTGACCACACATCTTATGTGCGTGCTGCCTGAGCGCCTGTAGCGATGGGCGACAGGCGACAGAAGGACTGTGGCATAACTCTCATATCACGTTCACCTGATCGGCTGCACCATGTGCTGCAGCTGCTGCAGCAGAAGAGGAGCCTGCTCGAGCTGATGTGGTGCAAAACTACAAAGCCTCGCATCGACAGGCCTGCAAAGTGTGGGAGGTACCCGCAACCTTCCCTGACCACAAGGTGCTGCAGGCCTACGCAACGCCATCCGTGGATGCCAACAGGAGCGCGTTCACATTCATGAAACCAGACCTCCACATACTTCGTGGGTACTGTCACAAACGGTTTGGCTGGACGCAGGTGCGCTTCCAGGCTCAGTACGCTTGAACTAACAGTACCATGTCAGGTGCCTGCGACGTCGATCAGCCTCTGAGACACTTCTGCGGTTGCAAAGCCAAGGCAGAGCCAAGGAATGACAGTGGCAGAGCCACCGCGGTCTCTGGTGGTCGTGAACTGATTGCAGAACATTGAATTCAGGTCTCAACAGACAGCCTCTTAATTCCAGTGCTGGCAGAGTATGAGAAGAAGGAATCGCAGATGCGGCTAGATGCCTTCTACACGATGACACACCGATTTGCTAAAATAAAGAGCAAGCGATTGCAAGCAGCTGTGTCCACAGCCATGGGACGGGCGTTGCCAGACGAGATGGTTCTCGGTGAGTCAATTGAAGCAGAAGCAGCTGCAGATGCCGGCAGGAAGCGCAAAAGAAAGGAGCCATCGGCAGATGAGGGCGCACACGAGGCAGCTCCTTCTCGACTCAGCCATGAGACAGGTTCGCAGGATGATCTGCTGGATTCTGATGCTGATGTACAGGGAGAAGTTGTTGACAAGGTTGCTCAAGAGTTTTTTTATTGATGCTGGTTGATGTAGAGCAGTGCCGAGCAGGGCCGGTATGTTACCACCGTGCTGAGGCGCCATCAGGGCTGGTTAGTTGGCTGGTAAGTTCATCTGGTGAATTCGGAACTGCAATGCGTGCTTGCTCGCACAGTAAATTGAAGGTTGTTTGTATTCCCTGCTCTGTTCCCTCGGCGCTGCTGAGGCCTTGATCAAACACATTAAAGTGAAACGAGAATGGCGGTCACTGATGTATATCTACATCAAGGAGGAGCAGTGGTCGAGTGCATCATGCATAAGTGCAGCTAGCATCCAGACTCACATTCTCTAGACTCAACCACTGACATCCATATACATATCTGTACACTTATTTCGAGGTGCTCCAAGGCTGTGCACCAAGCGTATGTACAACTAGGCCTAGCTAGGCCCTAGACTCATGTTCACATGCTACATTATGCACATTCTAGTGTGTTACACTGTGATAGATCTAGGGCTCAGCAGCGCTGAGGCAACAGAGCAGTCAACAGGCAAACATGAAAACCATCACAAGTCCCAAGGCCACTATGCGCACGAGCAAATGCTACAATGGACCATGCAAGTGTTTTACACGGAGATGAACGCAAGAGCCCGGCAGCGAGGGCAACAGCAGGAAAGCAGACAGCAAAACCCCCCCGAAAGCAGACAACAGCAACAAGCAGCAACTGTCCCGGGTGAAAAGCCACAACGAACCTACACAGCCGACACGACCACACCCATGCAAGTGTGTAGGATCATCAAGGTGCACTGTAAAGAGCCTGGCATGCATGCTCAGTGAGATACGTTACAGAGTTATGCTCCACAAGGTGGTTGAACACACAGGTACGATTCATGGCAATGCATCAAACACAGTCACCATGGCCGAATGCCGTACACAAACAGAAACACAGCAGCTTCTGCATGCTCAGTAGCTGACCCAAATGTTCTGACTTCTCGCAGTTCTCAGCCACGCCATACAATCCAATCTAGCTAGGCTGAGGATTTGAAAAGACTTGTGTGTGAGGTGTGAACGTACAGTTTAGGCTGCAGCACCAGGCACTGACAGATGGCACCTAACAACAGATGATGCATCAGGCATTACCAGATTCTCTTGCATCTGTGTATACGTATGAGCACAATGCCGTATCCATCTGTACACTGTGCTTACTGTCTGCTCCTGTGTACTCCGTCCTCCATGCTCCGTGATCCATGCTCCATGGTTGGTGTCTCGCACATTAGCATGTTGTGTTTGACTGACCATACTGTATACACTTACATCGAGGGGCTCCGCTCCAGTGCACCAAGCGAATGTAAAACTAGATTCTAAACTCACATGCTAGCCAGCAGATGCGAGATACTGTATACGTGTATATATATGCACACGGGTGCGCAGTTCGTGCCAGGTGATCGCCTGGCCGGCTCGCATCAGCTGGGTAGCATGTGAGTCTAGAATCTAGTTGTACAGTCGCTTGATGCGCTGGCTCGGAGCCCCTCGATGTAAGAGTATATATATGCACATAGTCCAGGGTAGCACGGCTCACGGGTGCGCAGTTCGTGCCAGGTGATCGCCTGGCCGGCTCGCATCGGCTGGGTATACGTAGCATGTGAGTTTAGCATCTAGTTGTACATTCGCTTGGTGCACTGGAGCGGAGTCCCTCGATGTAAGTGCACATAGTATATACATGTATATATGCACATGATGAACAGGGTCGTATGTAAACAGGCAAGCAGTTTTGTAGTCGAACATGCAGAGAGTATTGTAGTCGAACATGCAAACTGTTTTTTAGTCGAACATGCAGAGAGTATTGTATTCGAACATGTGAAGAGTCTCGCACTCGAACATGTACCGTACTGAAGACGCAGCTGGTTTGTACTTCTGCACATACGTATACGCGCAGCCTGTATGTAGTTTTATAAGGCCTTGCAAGGTGCACTGGTACTGCCGCAGCATGCATGGAGATCCATCAACGAAGACACATATATGGCCATATGCACTCTTACATCGAGGGGCTCCGATCCAGTGCACCACGCGAATGTACAACTAGATGCTAGACTCACATGCTACCCAGCAGATGCGAGCCGGCCAGGCGATCACCTGGCACGAACTGCGCACCCGTGACTCGGGCCGTGAGCCGTGCTACCCTGGACATGGTCTTTCTGATCACAAACCCGTTCCCTTTCACTGTCGCCGCACTGAGCTCCCGCAAGGAATTCTCAATCCAGCGAGCCTTTGCCCGCTTGTTGAATGGCCCAACCAATGACACCGCCAGCGTGTTGAAGTACTGCATATGGCACGCGACCCTAGTCTGCCATATGTCTCATGCACAACCGGCACCACCTTGTACGATCCCTGCACACTCTCTTTGTACTTGTTGAGTTTGAATTTTTCGTGAACTTCGGCCTCGTACCCCTTTGCCCCCGATGCTTTCCCCACCACAGCCACCCCAGATGGGTGGATGAAGCTGACATCTAGCACATACACATCTACGTCTGGACCATTTGCTAGGATGTCCCCCGTACTGTCGTCCCTGTAGCGTCTGTCCAGGCTGCGCATCACAGGCTCAATTGATGTGGACACCCCTGCCGCTCTTCCTCGACGGCGCCAAGCCGTAATGGCAATGTTGTGGCGCGACGTCCAGCAGTCGGCATTGTGTCGACATGTCATGGCATGATCTACGTCGCCGGACTTCACCCGAGCATTGCAATCACATATGACTTCCCCATCTAATGGCGGCAGGGGGGAAAGTCCGCCCCTGAACCGCATCCCATGCACAAAATCCCCATCATTCAGAGTCAGCATGCGGTTGGTTGGGAGGGAATCCAGGGAAAGTGAGGCAACACGACAGGCGCAGCTGCGCATGGCCATATGCATATGTTGGAGTGGACATGATAGCATGGCAAACTCACTCCGTGATGATGGGGGGACGCTGTCGTCGATTCGGGCGGCTTGGCATTGCCACCCAAGCTACTTCAGTTGGCAGACCCCGAGCAGCCGTGGCCAGGACACAACCTCGTCCGCCAAGCAACGGCGGAAACTGCGTACAGGCTTCACGGTTGTACTCCTGCTGCGGTAGAGCGCTGACGGGCTCTGCACTGTGGTCTTCCCTCCCTGCCGTTTTGGCATTTCCCTGAAGGTGCACGTCCCGACGTCGACGTCGACGTCCCATGTGCTAAGTGCGGCCGTCGGTCCACTCGTGCCATAGATCTGTTGCCGCAGTCGTTGCCATGCATTGATGCGGAGACGGTCGCCACAGCTGTGTTCTGACTGCAACCTCTCTTCTGAAGTGAAGTTTGCCTCAAGCGATTGTGAGTCAAGGAGTGGGTACCGGTATGCAGATAAATTGACATGTGCGTGTGGTTTTCGGTGTGCACAGTCAGATAATCAAGCACAGTCGGAGTGCATGGGGACTTCCGTGAGGGCTTTCAAAGGAGCTTAGACCAACTGGTACCCCGTTAGAGAACAACCGGCAGGAGCAATTCTTGCAATGAGTTTGTAGGCGACAAGTGTTGCGATGTGTGGCGTTTCACAGAACACGGCCACTAGTTCAGCCTTGGGGTCTTGACAGCAGTGTATTATATATGATATAGTGTGATGTCTGCTTGGTGCATCGTGAGTTAGCGGTACGCTCATTACACCCGCACGCGATGAGAGGACTAAAAAAAACTTCGGTGTAATTGCGTACGTGACCGTCGTTGCATACTCCCATGGGATGGATGGCAAACTGCCACAAAGCTCTGAACAATACGAGTCAGAACTCCCGGTGTGACCTCGCGCGGCTTGATCACCGCACGTGGTATGATTTTGACACAGTGCATGTTCAATCTTACAAAACACGTTCGAGACAGCCTTACCTAATTGTTTTGTGTAACTGAGTTTAAGCAAACACAAAGAGAAGTAAAACGTTCGTACACGCTGCGAGTAGTTCTTGGTCGGTGACAAGCTTGGCTCACTGCTGTCTAGCGTTGATTGCCTCAGCACGGGTCTTTACAGAATTGCCTTACAAGGGCAGGCTAGCTGACTTCCGGTCCGGTAGGAGATTTAATATACCAAACTGGTCTATCCAGCTGGGCATAACAGAATCGAACAGAAGGACTTCCACTACAGAACGGGGCCTCTGCTGTGTGAGGCAGGCACTCCTGGCGGAATCTAGCACTGACTTGCTAGCTGCACACACCCATCCATGCGCAATGCCCACACATGGCAACTGACATTTTGTCCGCAACACCTTGGCCTATCACAAGATCGCATTGAACCCGGCTCCTTTGCCCAGTCCACTTGGGCCTAAATGCAATAAACTGAAAAGCTGCAAAGAGGAAAGCAGGCGGGGGTGACGACCGCCTGGGCTAAGCAAAGCTCGACGTCTGTGGCACTATGGTGCCCGACCTTGAGGGGACGGCACCAAGCCCACATTATGTTGACATTGACATACGTTTTCATGAACCATTAGGATTGGATGCATCGCATCAAGCTGTGGCGCGGCTTCAACCCTCTCGAGCAGGCTGGGCGCAGCCTGTGTTGCTGCAGGACCATCACAAATCCCAAAAAACACATTTAATCCCGGATCCTCGCTCGGAGACTTGTGGTGATTGCCACTGAGTGCCAACCAGCCCAGTCACCGATTCTGCTGGCGCCACAGCTCACGGTGCAGCATCATCGTCAGGTAGCTGGACTCCATGTCCTGCTGCTGCTGCTGCTGCGGTTGCTGCTGTTGCGATTGCTGCTGTTGTTGCTGTGCCTCCTGCAGCTGCTGCCGCAACAACTGGTCATGGTGGTGCTGCTGCTGCTGCTGCTGCTGCTGCTGGAGCTGCAGCTGCAGGTCCCTCTCTGGCATGGGTGTCATGCCCTGGAGCTGCTGCATCGAGGTGTCCGTGTGCAGCGCCTGTGAGCGCAGGTGCAGGGCGCTGCCTGAAAGCCCTGTGCCAGAGGCGCCAGGAGCCAACTGCACACGATACGACTCAAGCTCAGTTACCTTGCTGAATAGTCACAGATACAAACACTATCTAATACAGCTTGTTTGGCGGCCGACGTGCTGGGCAACACCGACATCCCAAGTACAATGTTGTGTGGCAACGCGAAAGATCACACAGCTGAGTTAGTAAGGGATGCATTCACAATGCTACATCAAGCGCAAAATCCCAGACACTGGCAAGTGAGCTGCAATACTTCAAGTCACAGACTGTGAGGGACAATCTGCTACACTGACGGTGCTGTACATGGGCGAGTACCACATGAACCATATTTATGCCTACCAAGGCACTTGCGCAGCATTCTTGCAGTGATCACAGGGCATCCATGACACAGGTTGTGCAGCTGCCAACAAACCATGGCCTGAGACACATCACATGGCGCCCCATGTATGCTGATCAGGCGTGTATGATGGTGCAGCAGTCACCACACATGGCATTGTGTGCACATCACATGCAACAGGCACATGCAGCAGGGCACATGCAGGAGGGATGTACCTGTTCTGCGGCCATTGGGTGTGAGAGGCCGCCCTGCCCGGTGTTTCCGGGCAGTTGGCCTGGCATGTCTGCGGCAGAGGGGCCGAGATTGCCGTTGGGGAGGTTTGGCATCGAGATGGGAGAGTCGGACGGCAAGCGCGAATCGCGCCGCCACCGGCCGCCAGCATCTGAGAGGGGTCCACCGGGCACTCTGCCAGGCACCCAGTCCATGTCTGCACACTCTTGCACACAGTGTGAAGGCATACTATGCGCAGCCATACTGCAATACTGCAATTGGTCTACCATACATGAACACAGGCACCCAGTACAATTCATGCGCATGCATCTCATGCAAATGAATGCCACACAAGCACATGCAGGCAATGCACTGAGGAGTTGTAGCAGCAGCTGCAGTCAAGGCACCTGGACCACCAGCACTGCGAGCGTACCTGCCATGGCCCCCGGGCGGGGCTTTGCGGTGCCGGGCAGGCTCTTCCGGCGGCGGGGCGCGGCGCCAAACTCATCGCCCGCGCTGCCCAGGGTGGCCGTGTTCTTGCGCTTGAAGCCGCGGTGGCCAGAGCAGAAGCCGGTGTGGTTCTCGGCCTTCATGCAGCCCTGCGTGCGCTGGCACAGGTTCATTGAGAAGGTGGATGGGAGTGGCGGGGTGACGGTCGGGGTGGACGCCGGCAGTGGCGGCAGGTGTGTCGAGGCGAGCCGGTGCACCAGGACGCTGTCTGACTCCCTGCATCACCACGGCAGCTCTTACGCACATGGCCATGAGCTTGCAGCATGCATGATGGCGCTAGCAGCATGGATGATGGCGCAACGAGCCCTGGCGCAACTACACTGCTGCTTCCGCCCGACCAACCGGACTGGCATGTGGTTCCAGCTGGTTGTCATACACTGTCTAACTCTTGTGGATACATCTGTCCATGTGGGACACAGGCATGTGAGCGCAGGGATACCCCTCACGAGCGCCGGCACTGCTGCACAAAGGTATGACAGTAGGGGGCAGGCCGCACTTTTCGATGCACAGCTCATCGGCTTCGCTGCAGTGCACCGCCATCAGCACCTCATTCAGGCCGAGGATGCGCCACGAGCGCGCAGAGCCCGCGGCAGGCAGCGGCGCGCCGACGGGTGCAGGCGTGGCAGGGTCTATCCCCGCCGCTGCTGCAAACGCGGCGGACGCGACCGCGTTGGTCGCGTCGGCGCCCATCGCCTCTGGGCCGGCGTCAGCGGCACTCGCACCGCTGGTGTGCTGCGGCTCGTCACGGGGGCTGACTGCTAGGATGATGGTGTAGGTGCCAGCGTTGTCGACGCGGACCTGCAGCCGCATTGCCGGTGCATCGGCGAGAGCTTCCGGCACCTTGATAACGTGTCCAGACGGCATGAGCGCAGTGCCGACATCCAGGGTGGAGCGGGCCACACGGAAGTTCACCAGCGCTCCATCTAGCAGGTCCCCCGGCTGCAGCTCGGGCAGGGTAGACGGGTCTGCGAGCTCTGCTGGGGGATCCTGTGAGTCTGGCTGCGGCCAGAGCTTCAGCTTCTGTGCTCCCTGCATGTCACAGTGGTGAGCCGTCAGCTGGTGCGCGTGCGCAGGCGGCGCCCCGGTGACAGATATTCGGGGCCGCTGTTGCAGAAGCAGCAGTTACAAGGGCATGCTTGCAATGCCTCAATAGCTGCGCGACACAGCGATGCTCCGATCAGGACGGGTAAACGGTATACAAGACGGACTTGCGGGGCGTGGGAACAGGTCAAGGACTGACACGCACACGAAGCGGAAGGCGCTGCCCGGTGGGTTCCCCCCGGTGCAAGCAACTGGCTGCAGGGGCAGGGGCGCACCATCGCTGAGGTCATGCGGGAGCCGGCGGGGGGGCCCTCGCAGGGACCCAGATGATGATCCGGCTTGCGGCAGCCAGCCGTGCGCTGGCATCGCACGGCAGTGTCGCCGGGCTGCTCGTCCAGAAGAGTGCACTTGCCTGGCACGGGTGTGGGATACACTGCCAGCGGGGGAGGGCCATATGTCGGCCGCTCTATCCAGGTCTTGAGCGCAGCTGTCTGACAGTGCACCTCCAGGTGGCCTGCGTCAGGCACATGCACGTAAGGCAGCGGCGGCGGCAGGTTATTCTGTGCCTTCAGGCAGCGAGGAGTGGTGTGTGTCAGTGAGCATGACCGTGCTCTGTACAATGCAGCCATGTACAGCAAGCAAGCGCTCATGTTGATCTGCTGTGATGCCATGACTACGGCTGTGCACAAGATGAATGGCCATTAGGACGCAGTGGCACACCCTCAACATGTACAAACCCGACGATGTCACCCACGCTCAGGCGATGTTTGGTCAGATACTTGGACATCTGCTCAACAACATACACACGACGATCCTTGCGCTTGATTGTTTGGCCTGTCTTGTCTGCGCGGCCGTTCGCCCAGCTCTTGACGACAAACTCCCACTGTGTGCCGGTGTCATCTGGAATGTAGATGCCGAATGTACGATATCCGAGCAAGAATGGTAGATTGTTCTCCACGGCAACACGCGGAAGGATTGCCCGGGAGT
>JALKAD010000168.1:318477-331858 GCA_024500015.1 Ulva compressa
CGCTCTACACTTGCATCGACACAGGGTTAACCCTCAGGCTGTGTTGGTGGTTCCAGTGGTTCCAGTGGTTCCACCACTGTAGTGGTTCCAGTGGTTCCACCACTGTGCAATTGCCTTGTGTGTTTGCGAGCAATGTGCAACACGAAGTCGTCAAAGTTGGATGTCGCGACATTCATCGCACGCGTACGGTATGTCAAGAGTTCGGAGAGTGCCGTGTGAAGGCATCATGTGTATGCGGTCGAATTTCTTGGTTGTCGATCTGTCCACCATGCTCATATCCGACCATCCCCGCAAGTGCCATCGAAAGGCATACGCCACGCGCCGTATTTCCAAGACATGTGTCTGATACATAACGCTTGGCCATGCGAGTCGTAGACAAATCCTCCGTCTAGACGAGTCTGTGAACGATCAGTGATCGCTCGAGCTCTGCACTCGTGTGAGCGCGTGCGCACGTGTGTGCTCTCATCGCTGCAAGTGCTACGTCGGATTGCGAAGGCTTGCGCTCAGCCTCGGAGACAACCAGCAGTTGAAAACAAACAGGACGACCAGGTTGCACGTAATCCAGTTGTCGAGCTCTTCAAGCCTACAATACGTGCACGCGTGGTTCGTATCCGTATTGCAGTACGCTGGGCCCTATATATATGTAATGATGCCTAAATACTGCCTTTGCTGCAAACAGGGTTCAATTGCTGCAAAGATATATACGCAGAGAAAGATGGATGACCGGATTGGTGACAATCGACCGGTAGTGCTGCACAGCTTGCATCATCCTACCCTAGGGCCTAGAGCTCCTACCAAGACGAATCATCCTGACAGGAAACACCAACACACAGCTCTTCTGCAGGAAGCAACTGGGCATGATCGAGGACGCCACAAACAGTAGTACCATGGTTGTGTGCGCAGCAAAGTGGCTAGATGAAATAATGCTCTGGATAGCGTGATGGTGGTGGGTGAATGGGTGAAAGCAGGGATGATCTCGGCAGGCGTCACCTCAGCACTTCGCATGCTTGGTGCCCCCTCTGACCACTTGAAGCAACCTCCTCAAGGAAACAGCGCCCGGCATCCCCAGAGTAGGCAGAGATTGTGCTGCTGGCCTGACAGGGGGTATTTGCAGACTATGTGTCTGGTGCTGGTGGGCTCCCTCACCACTGGCTGCCTGCAGACATACCTACATACATGCATCATGGCATTGAGCATTGTCACACATGCTGACATCAGGTGATGATGCATTGGTGTGCTGTCCAAGCAGCAGTGGATGACTAGCAGCCATGCAATCAAAGGATCGGGCTTCAAGAATGCTCGAAGCAGAAGCACAAGCAGCGCCTTACCTGACAACTATTCACAAAGGCCAGCTTCACACATGACTTGGCAACAGGCAGGCCATGAGGCCAGCTGAGCAATCAGACCTAGGTGAGCTATCAGTCCTGGCTGTGCCATCAGTCCGGACCCAACAGTCAGCTCTGCCTAAGCAAGAAGTCATGGCTGAGGAAGCAGTCTATGGACACCAGTGACAGACATGCCAGCTGTTGTCATTGGAAAGCCAGTCCTGACCGGATTGCAATGATCAGGAACAAGATGACATGGCCCAAACCAAGGGAACTAACTCCCTGGCAATGAGATAAATTCTCCTGCAGGGAGCTCAGCCACCTGGGCAGCCACAGTTCAGCTGCAATATGGAAACAGGCTACGCAAGCTCCAGTCCAACATGCGCACATAGGCAGGAAGGGCACACGTGTCATCAAGGCTTGAAAGGCATCCAGAGGTACCCTTGTAGCCCTGTCTCCAACTCTGTGTCACGATGTGGCAGCAGCGCAGGCAGCCATCCTTGCAGCCATCCTTGCATCCTTGCGGCAGTGGCAGTGATGCTTCTGTGACACGTCTGCCACAACACTGCACCCCTGCCACAAAGCCACGCACCCGCCTTGCTAAAACTGCGGTGCCCTCAAGATGCGATTTCAGCTCTGCATAGATGCACGGTCGAGCTGTAAGCGGCACACGCGTGGTGCACCAGTACGAGATGCGCAGAGCAAGAATTGCAAGCCGCCCAGGTAGAGGAGCAAGCCCCCAGGTAGCAGCAAGGACCTATACAGGAGCAATATTGGTTCAGGCCAGAGCGAGTGATCAGTTATCATCCTTTGAGGCCTAGCTCAGACAACGGGCTGGACCCACGTGGTGGTTCCCTCAGGCCGATGAATTAGTCACCTTCACCAGGCACTGTACTGTCTGGATGCGGATGCGAGTGCAAGCAGATTAGGGGTCATACTTGTGTACAATTCTAGATTTGGCTGTACTTGTGCACAGTATATAGATCTGTTAGTGGGTTTTGCTTACTGCAGCTATAGCGGAGAGAGGTGGGGGGGGGGCAAGACAGGGACTCATACCGGAACTTTGACCCCACTGGACCAAACTGTGAGCAAGACAGGAGCTTGAACAGACTGCGTCACAGCAGAAGCAACACGGGGATTCAAACAGACTATGTGATGCTACAAGTGCTGTCACCAGCACTGCTACAGGTAACTACCACTGTGGGGGGCCTCAAAGTCGGTATGAACATCAGTCATTGGGTTGTGACATCTGGATTACCACGATGTAAGCTGGGCTATGCTGAATTGACTTTCAGCACAATAAATTGCCAATGGAGGGTGCAGCCAATCCAAGACTTGCTTCAAATGGGGATGGGCAAGGCAGTGTTGGGCAAGGCAGTTTTGCACGTGGTGCAAGTGGGGGTGCGGTTCAAAGCATGCAACATGGAACAGTGAAACAAGAGCAATGCCCGGCTGCATAGGAACAGGACAGGAACAGGAGGGCAAGCGCACCTCACAATGGCGACAGCAGTGCCGTGAGCGTCCACGAGCCTCCACACCAGGCGTCCCTCCTGCGGCAGGAGGCACGCCTGCGGCAGGTCTAGCGCAAGCATCGCAGCTCCGACAGCAGGCTGCCCCAGTGCCCGGCCGTATCGCATGCAGCGACCACGCCTGCAGCCATTGCTGCCCCGCATGGTGGGCCCCACCGCCAAGCCGCAGCAGTATGGCTGATAACACCCCGCCTGCATGCCGTACTGCGGCAATAGGACTCTCGTCTGGCGCCCGATGACTTTGTTGTAAATCCAAGCCAGCGTGCTGCACAGCAGTGCTGCAGGCATTTGTGTGAGCTCCTGATCCTGAATGTGGCTGCACAGAGCTGGGACAGCAGCGCTGTGCCCCATAAGTCCGGGCGCCTGGGGTGGCAGATGGCAGCACTGACATCACCTGCACAGCCACACTCCCACTCTCACTGCGGATCCCAGGACTCACTTGCACACTCTGCCAGGAGCTCACGCGTTCCAGCCATGCTCATCTGCAAAGCAACACAGCTAGTGGCGGCCTATCCAGTGATTGCCTGAGGCATGCGTACGCTGGACTTTCCAGGCACCCATGCATAGAGGTCAGTACGTTGTGGCAAACGCAAAAGGCACCAATGGCCTGATGTTGCGGGAACATGGACTACAGGAGTACAGGGCCATGAAGCCCGTGCTCCCATGAGCATAAACGACAGGAAATAGGATCGCAGTGCAGCCAGGTGGGGTGATGTCGACGGCAGGGATGCACATGGACAGACCTCTCCAGGACGGTAACAGCCCGAAACTTCTATTAGCAGGAGTGCAAGATCCCAGCGGCCCACATTGCGGCTGCGACATACTCATTGCATACAAAATCCACACTGCTGCACGGCTGGTTTGATGTGCTACACAGCCGCCTCAAACATCACCGCAGCATATCCCTGATGCACCATCCCGGCTGATCTGCCCAGCTGGAAGACACGGGTTCCTCGTCCGTGCGCAGCCAACCTCAGCACAGGGCTCCAGAGTCATCGGGGCCAGTGAGCAGTCCCCGTGCTGCGGAAAAGCCGAACGTTGCGCATCTCCGGGCAGTCATACATGCTGAGAAGCGCTTCCACGGCTGCAAGTGCCGCCATGCTGCTGCGGGGGGACGCGCCTCGCGGCGGCGTGTGCATGATGTCGTCCGCCTGTCAGGCTCGCTGGCACTCCAGGGTGTTGTCACTGGCAAGGCCCTGTAGCAGCAGCTGCTCTAGGTGCAGGGCTTACTGCAGCAGAGCTGCCACACACATGAGCAACGCAAGCTGTGTCAACTCCAGCAGCATGGCAAAGCGTTCCCGTCTACACTCTGCAGACACTTATCAGCTCATGTTCCACACAACCTATGCGCGTACAGCTTCAGAGGGGGGGTTGGGTTGGAGGGGGGGTGTGGGGCCGCGTTGCAGTCTGTGGTTGCCAGGGTTGGGGGACAGTTGTGCTGCCTGTGTCCAGTGAGGACACTGTCTGTCAACTCACCCACACCTGGCTTGTCTCCTGTGTCACTAGTCATGAGCACGAATTGCCATGCTACAGATCAGAAACGGAAATCCGTGATGACTACCGACACGACATACTTGACATACTTGAATATGCGGTTGGCTGTGGCAGATTGCACAGGGATAACTGCAAAACTGCCCAAACCACCAAAAGGAGAGACACAGAGCAATGGATTCTGCTACACGGAGCAGAACCGTTCAATCCGGATGGAAATAACTCTATACTTGTTGAAACTATGAGTTGTTTAATGGTGTCTTTGCCTTGCAAAAGCAATAAGTTGCAAGGAACAGAGGCTGGCCAGGCAGGCAGGCGGGCAGGCCAGCTGGATGGATGGATGGAAAGTCAACAGGCTTTCATAATCCGATTTCATCCAATAATGACAACAGATGCAAAGGATATCCAGCAAGACATAAAGACATGTGCTTGTTCCAGACTGGTCGATCACACAGGCCATGGACTGGGGCTGATCACTACTTGTCACAGTTCACACACACAAAAACAAATCACACATGCCATGGAGCAGCAGGACTAGCGTGGCATCAGGACATGAACAGGATTGGTTGTGTGTTCTTTTAGCCAGCCGTGAACACAGACGACTTGCATGGCCATGCTCTGCTGGAGCTACATGCAGATGACGTGCATGGTCACCATGCATCATTACATGCCACAGTCATAAACAGCACTGTCCAACAAATGTTGATCTGATCCCGCCAAGGCCCTTGACACGCCCTAGCAGCCGAACATACGTGGTGCACGGTATGTAAATCATGTTGGACATGGTGGCCTTGCTGGGGCCTAAGAACATGCAAAAACATGGGAAAAAGTCATTTTCGGTGTTATCATGTTCAGGCACCATGTGCAGGCACGCCAGCAACAAACAGATTATGTGAAGCCTGTGAACATGATGCAATCACCTCTCATGGCATGCTTGAGTGTACCTGAGGAGCAGACAGGAAGAAACCAAGGACATGGGGCATGGCACCCGTTGCTGTGCTGTGCCAGGCCAGCCAGGTATGTTGTGTTCTCTCAAGGCAGACATTTTTGTGGCTATCCAGAACTTGAGAACGTAGGACCAAACAACTCGTATAAGTTCGTGTTGCTGCGAACATCAGCCAGCCAGCCAGCCAGCTAGTCATCCAGCCAGCTAGCCAGCCACGTATGCCCCCAAGGACACTTGGGCCAACTTGGGTCCACTTGGCATGATGTCAGGGTCAACTTAGCGCACCTGGGGGTCAACTTGATTGTCAAATTGGAGTGTCTGGGGGTCAAACCGGGGGCCAAGTTGGGGTCTACTTGCGGCACTGTGACTGCTAGGCAGAAGTGATGACAGGTGCTGCAGCCAGGTGCCACAGGAATCAGCTGCAGCATGGGGACAGTACCTGGATGGGCAGCATCTGACACAACATCTCCAGGGCTTCCATGACGCCAGTGAACACATTGCAGCATGCATGTTGCATGCTTGCGGCAGGAGGCAGGAGAGGGCAATGAATGGGCATACCCGGGCGCCCGCAGGCATCCCTAGGCATGCCTAGGCAGCATCTCCGAGTAACCACATGCATTGCCCCAGAAAATGTGACACACGATTCGTGCCAACACTGCCAGCATCGCTGAGACCTATACCGCACCATGCCAGATTGTGAATTAACGAGCTCAGCTTCTGAACTGGCAAGGAGTGTGCAATAGCCCACCTCAGGCAGCAAAAGTGATGACAACGCCGCCCAGCCTTGGCACATGACTGACACCAAGCCAAGAGCTGGTAGAACTGTGACAGCATGCTGTTGGAAAGTATCCCCACTGCAGACCACCAGGACATAGGAGGTGACATAGTGCAGCACAAGCAGCTCTCATCTGCATGGCTGCACCATCGTCTGTAGTGTACACAAGTATCCACACAGTATGCAAATGTTGAGGTGGAATACTGCACAGCATAATGGCCACCGCGAGTGATGGCACCTGAAGAGCACTGCTATTACATGTTATGCCAGTATCCTGCTGTTGCACTGGCTTGTGATGTGCACCTGACATTGCCCAGGGCTGTCACGTGGTGAGCAGCCTCGTGGCTGTGATGCAGTGCCAGGGACACACCTTGGACGGCAAAGCAATGAGCAGCACGTCCGCAACTGCACCGAATCTTGCTGATTACCTCTCGGCAGGCTGTTCCCTCGTCACCTTGTCGGACTGCTGGAAATCAGCACCACTGCTGCTCGTGTGGTGCCCGAACACATGTTGTCGCGACAGCTGGAAGCATTCACAATGTCGGCAGTGCCACATCACCCAGAAGCTGCATGCTACAGCATGAACACCTGCATGGTTTGGGGAGGTCAGAATGGTCCTTTGGACAGTGCGTACACAGCTTCATACATCGGTGGGGATGCAAGTTGTCAACACACACGACGGCACACATCCAGATGGGTCATCTTCATTATGACGTGGTGTAGACCACAATCAAATTACGCTGCCATTGAAACAAGGCAGTGCATGCACGTGCATCCAGCGGCGGGGCTCAGACCTCTGGCGCGTGGCCTCACAATCGTGTATTATGGGCATTATTCTGTTATGCCACATAGATATGAAGCGGTGTACTTTGATCCCATCCTGTAAAGGTAGCCTATTGGGGAAGCAGCACCTGGCTGCAACGGTGTGAGGCGAGTACAGCACAGCTGAACCTGGCCATCGCCTCAGAGACACAGTGCTGGCATACAACAAGCTGATCAAAGCTTCTATGGCACTTAAAGCATGAAATATCCATATCACACTGATGTGGCACGTTTCAGAACGGTTCAGTAATGCAGCTGGGCGACCAGACCTGAACGCCACTACAGCACTGTCAGCGCAGGCGAAAGCAACGAAGGTCGCTGGATCCTGGCCGCTTTCCCCTTCCAGCCTCAGGAGTGGAATAGCACGTCTGGTAACGTGTCGGACATAGCGTTAGATGCATCTAGTGCGAAGGCAATCCCGGCCAGCTCCTGCGAGGTCGACATCACAGCGCGAACCAGGCGCGCTGCGGCGACGGTCTGAGAATAAATCGTCAGCTGAACAATAATGAAATGCAAGACCAATTTTAGCGGTAATTGATTTGACACGTCGAACTCAATTCAAGCGCGGTCCGCAAACGACGGTCGTACAAGGCAAATTGTCGGACTGTCTGTATGGCGAGGTCAGTCTCGGTGCTTGGCTGGTTCCACGCCTGCGTTTCCAATCGTACGCTTGAAACAATTCCAGTCCAGTTTACCGGAAGTTGGTACCGGTGCATCTCGAGAGATTTCTGCACGCGTTTGCCCTCACCATTTCCCGCCATGCTGTGACGCCCCTTGCTGTCAGCGTCATCGCGCTGTGCCAAGGCGCATGAACTCGGGCCTACAGCAGTTTGCGAATTTGCACTCTTCACAGATCGCGCTTTGAGACTCACCTGCGGCATACCCTTGGTTTAGAATGTAGAATGGCCGGTCCTTTGCAGACAATGTCTCAACTGAGCCCGAACGAGCAGTCCCGAGCACCGGTGCCGGGCGGCCGGGGCTCTGCCGCCCTCGCTACAGCCGCAGCGCTGGTCCCGATCAGCGGCAGCTGCCAACACTGATGCAGTAGATTGTGCAAGGCGGCATCACACAACACTCATAATTGATACATGTTTGCATAATCGGGCAGCGCAGATTGGCAACCAATGTGTTCATGCACAGATGGCAGCTTTGCATGTTCATCGCAAATGTACTTAGTACATAAGCTGGCCAACTGATCACAATGATCTGGATGATGTAGATGGCAACCAAACCCAATGTCCATCGAAGCGTTCTTTCACAGTGTACCTGTGCACGCTCCACCTTCAAGACCCCTCCTGGATATCATGTGGATTGCTAACCATCAGTCTGAGTCTATTGTTTCTGGCTGAATGCAGCAGTCAATTTTGCAATTTTGTGACATCTTGGCACGCCTTGCTTGACCCAGAACGTTCGCAAGCTTCAGATCTGGATCCAGATGTGCACATGCATGCATTGCAAGTTCGAAAATCATTGCTGCAGCTGCGGCATGCTGCGCAGCATGCTGTGGCTTCGCATGCTTTGTCATCACGCAGCTGCCTGTACTGTAGTGCATCAAACACGCCCACAAACACATAAAGCTCACAAGTTGTCGCAGCCCATGTGGGCTGTGGCATGTTTCCTGAAGCGGTCAACAGAGGCCTCTGTTGACCAAAGGCGGGCGCCCCCGTTGCAAATCAAGCCTGCAGACCATAGCTGCGTGTTCTGCATCTCAATTTGTGTGACATCAGCATTGCGTATGCTCTAATGATTTGTGGAACTTGAGGAACTACAAACTTCCACTTTTAGTGAATGAGACCATCACACATATTCAAGGCCTACATCACGGAGGCATGTGATCGGCAGAAGACAGCTGAAGTCTTCTGTCGGTCGGCAGCCCAGCTACAGTCCCTGCACGGGTAGCTGCACATGCCGAGCAGACCGATATGGATTTATAGAATCTGTGGTTGCAGAGGTGGCCGTGGTGGTGTTGGTGGATCATGATCGTATGCCTCATCTGGTGCAGAAGGATGACAATGTATGTGTTGAGTCCATGCTGTTGTCCCCCGGCCATACCGGATCAAGGCAGTATTTGCGTGTGTGTGTACTACATACTGTTCTGCCTCTGCATCCAGGCTGAGGTTTCACCGGTTTCACCGGAACATATATGTCACACGATTACGGCATAGCGTGGCAGAGGTGAGCCCACATCCACTACCCTAGCTGGCAGTTGCGGATCACATGAGGATGTGCGACGCCTGTTGGAAGCTCACTGATGGCCGCCAGCTACCGTGCCTCATGGGTGCCAGCTACCGTGCCTCATGGGTGCTCTACTACGCAGCACCCTTTCCGAGCAATGCCCGAGACAGTCTCCATACAGAACCTATTCCTAGGGCAGGCGACACTCCACAGCAGATGTGCGCCGGCTGCTACACCAGAACATGCCGTGAGCCCCCACCGCCGTCATCACCTGCTCCGACACCCGTGGCAGTCGAATTGAGCTGCAGCAGGAACAATTCGACTCCCGGCGCATTGGTGGCATCGAGCGGGCGATCCTGGCCATTGCGCCGGTTCTGCTCAAGCACGTCCGGCAGGTTGTCTATACTCAGATCGCACCATGCAGGCTGCCGCAGGTCCGCGATGTCTGTCTGCAGCACCCCCTGCGACGACCGCTTCTGCAGGGTCGCCACCATGATCTCAAACCTCTGCCTGCACACGCTGCCGGCGTGCCCCATGTTTGCGTACCCCATAACATACAGCTCCCGCACAGCGTCCTCGAATCCGCTGGACCGGATGCGGGCCATTTCGGCCATGTCTACTTCCAGCAGTATCGCTGTCGGCCGGTGCTGTCTCAGCATCGGCAGCCCGCCGCGGACGATCTCGCCTGTCCACGCCCCAGCACTTACCCGGACAGCCCCAACCCGCACCCCGTCGGGCACCAGAGCTGCCATTGTCGTGCGGCCCACGGCATGGTCGCACTCGCTGTCTGCCGTCCTGGCATGCAGCGAGGGCGGCCCATACCCCCTCGCAATCTCCTCCGGCCGCCACCCATATACGGCCAGCGGTCCCCCCACTGGTTGCACGCATGCATCGCCCTCCTCGGCCCCGACAGTCACCTCCTGGACCTGCACCAGATCCTGGACCCCATTCTCTTCCAGCGACGCATGCAGCGCATGCAAGCTCCGAGCGGCCATCTCTGAGGCAATCACGCGGTGCCCACGCGTCGCTGCTGTCAGCGTGTAGAACCCAATGCCAGCCCCCACATCCAGGAGCACTGCGGGCTTGGCTTCCGCTGAGAGCTTGCCCAGGACGCCCACCAGCGCGACTGGTGCGCGTGGCACCATGGTGTTGTCCATGCCAGCCTGCCAGTTCCCAAAACGTGTGAGCATGGCTCCCACGTCTTCGTGGGACTGCAGATCCCCGTGCCCCACCAGGTTGACCATCATGGTGAAGACGGTACCATGATGGTTGACAGACACCGGGTACAGCGCTGTCATGGGATCGATCGGTTCAGCTGCAGGAGCAGCAAAATCCGCCACAGGGGGAGGAGGGAAAAGCCAATTCTGGAACTTGCGGAGGATGTGCATCTTGGGGTAGCCGCTGCGGTCTTTCCAGCTCCCCATGAAGTGATGCAAAACGTACACGCCTGGAGTGCCGGACAAGAGCCCCGGCGTGCTGCCATCGGCCCGTGTACCAGTGGCCACTTGAGGAAGGAAACGTGTGGCCCAGTCGCCAGAGGACTGCACAGGCGAGATGGCGTTATGCAAGCAGCTTCAGATGAGATGGAACTATGCATGATGCCAGGTGCAGCAGGCAGGCATGCTGTGACCTTGGCAGCTGGACACGGTTGCTGGACCTCACCATGGGCACATGCTCGCGAGCGGTGGACAGGACCGCATCTGTCCAGGCGCCGGGGCCGGTCCGTTCCAGGGTGTCAATGTTGCTGTACTCGCTAAATCTGTGTCTGTAGTGTGCTGCGATGTGGTCACACACCCGGCGCAAGGCGGGGTGCCCGGGTGCAGCCGCAAAGAACCATTGTTGTACCTGCAGCGTGGTACAGTCATGCTGGTTTGCTTGCACACAACTTTCTCAAGCCAAGCCTAAAAGCAGAGAACGGAACACGCCTGGCGGTACCTGGCAAAGTGACGATTCATGAGTCGCTCCCATGAAGGCTCTTCGCCTTCCCAGCCGACCAGAAGGGTATCGTCGGGGCGGATTGCCTCGTCTAGCGGCTGTGTGCACTCGGTGTCTATATCGGCATAGACTCCTCCAAATCTTAGCACGACAAGGTATCTGAAAAAGTCTGCCCTTTCGACGTTCTTTGCAAGGCCATTGTAGGCAGCCAAGTACTCCGGGAACTCCTGCCTAACAAATTCCTTGCAGTGTGCGTCATCCCACAGCCTCACTTCCCAGGCAGGGTTCAGACGCATCCACGTCTGCCTCAAGGCGTTCACACCAGCTGACAAACCATCCACGCTTTTCGCGGTTTGATGTACAACCTTTGGAATCAGCTGTTCCAGTTGTAACGCTTCGTCCCGATTGAAAGTGTCATGAATGGGAGCCGAGAACACAGGACTGAAGGGCAGAGCCTTTGTGACTGCCCCGAAAAGATTGTACGCAGCCAGGACACTGCACAGCATACTGAATGTCAACCGTTGACCCGGATTAATGTCACGTACACATTCGCAGCAGCTCCGTCTGGGCAGGTCATTTCATGCATGCTCATCAGTCTCAGCAGGTACCGGTCAGTACGTACCTGACAATCAGAAGAGCTGTGCACACAAGAAGCACAAGAGGTAGCCGGCTCCACATCGCCAGAACTGCTACTTCCAATACTTCGTATATGCTTGTTGAAACGACCTGGACGTCTGCCGGCTTCCGCGATTTGGCGCGTTTTCGCCAGTGCCTCGCTTTGCCTTCGCATGTTATAGCTTTACCATGCCAACCGGAATCTAGCAAGATATGCAGCGGAATGCAGGCTTCTTCTTTCCGCTTCATGTTCGTGGTCACTTGTCTGCCATGCCAACAAATCTGACAACGCTGAACACGACTCGCGCTTCATACCATGAGAGTAAACTGATCTAAAACCAACGGTACGGTTGCGACAGATTATGCAGAGAACCTCTCTATAGCTGTGTTGAATTTTTTATGCAGACAATGGAGCACGCCGAAGGTACATTACGAACTTGGCTTGATGAACATGGTGTCGATCCGTTGGTGAACAGCATGGCAACAGTGAAGCATATGTAGTGCCAGCATTGGTCATGTCCAGTGGTGGTTCTCGATCGCTTCCGGCTTCGATTGCACCGGCTTCGCACGGCATATGCCGGCATGCGCGCATGTACACTGTGTGGTGACAGGTGACATTTGTCCTTCCGGGCAGAGCTTCATCAGATTCGTTGTGTGATCATGTGACGAGATCACATTTAATCTAATCACACAGCAGTCACTCCTTGCTGTTTATGTCAAAATTACTGTTCAACGGCGCCCTTGCTGTCTACCCGCAGTTGCCGTTCAGGACCTGGAGTAGTCCCACCGGCGTTGCAGCACGGTGCAAGTCTCACACCGACGCCGGAATGATCATGAGTATTTCATTTTGCCGGGCGGACCCGCGGTAGCTCTGTCACATTTCCATTGGCAGGATCCACCGAGACATGTTGGCACGCTGCATCTATCCGGTACGCCGCGCGCAAGCTCTTTGACTATACGGCCACTAGGTCGCGGGCGTTGATATGCATGCAGGGGCTCTGATCATACACAGGTGCTGCCAGAGCAAAGTGATCGCCGCAAAATGGATCAAAGTTCTTTTTCTAAGAACTGGCCTGACCTTGTGAGTTTCGCGGACTACGTGTACACCAGGCGCGTTTGGTGAGCGCCGTACGTATTGGTACTCGACTCGCTGTGGGCTGAAGCAACGACCGTGTGTTCAGGACATCGGTCACGCGGCCCTGACAGAGACGTGAATGTGTACATTTGCTGACCTGGCGCGTACAGAAGCTGGGCAGATGTGGGTGCCCACGAGCGCGCACAGGCCTAGGTCTGGCTGCCTTTTTTTCAGGCACAGCGCACTCGAATCACTGCGGACTGTGTTGCCTGCCGTTCACAGACGGTCTGCACACGGTCCGAGAGGATCGCCCAAACATACCGCTGTGGACAGCTGTCTCTGTACTGGTTTGTTTACAGCGGGCTGCACCGCGATCCTGACAACTCCACAGCGCGCTTATGCATGACTCATCCCGCGACCTCCGATCATGACATCGATCACGCGCTCTCATGAGCAGCACCGTGCAGCCACCTCTTTGAGGCGTTGCAATTCAGCAGTCGGCTGCTTCTGTCGCTGCAGAAACGTCCAAATTGTTTGGAAAGCACCGAGGACCGCGTCGCCGCTGGTGCCATGTTCGAGGCTGTCGCTGATCTCGACAGCTCGTTCTGCCACTCCCGCGGGCACACCAGCAGCTCTTGCAACAGTGGGCCCATAGCTTTTGGGGCAAGCTCCAGGGCTCAGCAGGTATCGGAA
>JALKAD010000168.1:338338-348556 GCA_024500015.1 Ulva compressa
AAACCAGGTCTGCGATTGGGCACCACTGCATGTTGGCAGTGCAAGTTGGGGCACTGCCTGTTGCCTCTTTGTTGAGCTGCCTAGGGTTGAGCAGCATGCATGCTTGACCGGCATCTTGCCGTCCGGACGCGTCCCAGGCATGCTGCTCAAGCATGCATGCTGCTGATCACATGCAATTACCTCCCAGTACTATTAGTGCTGCGAGAGCAAGACGTGTGCTGCAGCTGTGCAAGGGGTACAAGAGCGATGCAGCAGTGGTCTGTGCAGCGCACTGCCAGCAAAGCTGATGTGCGAGGAACGGTCAAGCCCCACCCATTTTGAACAGTAGGACACTGTCCCAATTCTTCGCTTTGAAATCCCACCACTGGCGCTGCCCATCCGAGACTTTGTACTTCTTGAACCAGTCTGGGGGTATGTAGCATGTAGCAGGGTCATAATCCTCTGCATCGGGCCTGCGGCGCTGTGAATCGCGGATTACGCTCGGAGACATGAACTTGAACTTTTCATCCTTATACCGCTGTGCAAATCTCTGTGCAGACTCCCCCATAGCCATGGCATCTGCACATCATACTGAATGAAGTCAACAGGCGGTGCCAGAAGGCCGATCGCCATGCCAACACCCGCATGCACAGCTCGGGCAGTCATGCCCATGCACACATGTCCTCACCTACAAATTATGAGCCCATCTGATCCACGCAATTGCAACTGCCAGTGTTTGGACATCTTGCAGATCCATGCTTACTAGCAATCACACGGGACCGCAAGTCGAGACACGTTACAGAGATATGCTCCACAAGGTGGTAGAACACACAGGCACGGGACCGCAAGTCTACACAGAAGTACAGACGACTGCAACACATGTCGACACAAGTGCCAGTGCCCTGCCGTTCTGATCGAACACCGCAGTCAGGAGGTTGCCAGACACACCTTCTCCCTCGGTCTGTGCAGTGCCGGGGGTGGCAAAGCTGAGCCTGCTTCGCAGCTGCCCGGAGCAGGGAGTCCTGCCGGCAGCGCTGACGGCGGCAACAGACTGGGGTGTCTTGAATGCCTCAGGCGCAGAGGCCGCAGCAAGGACTGCTGGAGACTGCACCACTTTGCCACGTGCATTGCTGCAGTCGACATTTTCACTGGGCCTCGAGCGTTTCACCTGCTTCTTCACGGGCTCTGTCGCTTGTTTTGCAGGGCGCTTGCGTGGCACCCGTACCTCCTCTTCACTGTCATCGCCGCTCATGTCTGGATCGCTGGCCTCATCTTCTAGGCCATCCTCCTCATCTTCATCGCCATCGGTGTCCTCGCTGGCAGCAAAAACAGAGCCGGAGGCATCGCTCATCTCAACATCAGAGTCTTCAAGGCCAGGCTCCACATCAGGTTTCACGGTCTGCTTCTTGTGTGTGATTCGCTTCTTGCTCGCGGGAACATCTGTCGGCAGCACTTCAAATCGCTCCTGAGACAGATCAATCTTCTCGGTGTCACCATCATCATATAGCACTGCAACAAAGGGATGCATGAGCATACCACCACATGGTATTTTCATGCAGTACTTGTGCAATGACCAGGTTGACATAATAGTCTATTTACTTTTAGAACGGCAAAACAAGGCAGGCTTTGGGCTGCTCAAACCTGTGGTTGTACAGTCCTTGTGGCGCTTCACAGTTCCACGATACCACTCATCATCATCGGGCCAATACACACGAATTCGCTGTCCTGGCTTCACTGGTGTACAGCGTCCGGTTTTGGCCGTTTTATTGCTGTCTTTCAAGGGTGCCTGTGCTGATTCAGCTTGCACGGGGATGTCTTGATCATGGTGGGATATGGATGGGTTTCTCGAGTCTGAGTTGGTCCCCTTGGATGCAGTGTTGCCTTTCGCGGGAACTTCATCTGAGGGGCCTGAGGTCGGGGATTTGGCAACAGGTTTCTGCATGCCTGCATGTGCACCAATGCATTCCATCACTACGTCGCCCTGACAGATCCATTGACGCCACGTAGATAGGCAAAAGCATCAAGCCACCTCTTCTCGGGTGTCATAGCAAGTTGGGGCTGACCTTTGGCCTGGAACATCTTGAAGATGGCCGATTTTTTCATGGTGAAAGGCTCCGCTAGACCTCAATGCAAGAAGAGACACGAGACTATTGCAGTATGCGAGCAGGAATATAGCACCACACAAACACTAGCCTCAAGGCCTAACAGTGTGATCTCCTTCAGCGTCGGAATGCGATGATCGCAATGTCGCTTCCGACGTGATGCGAGCAGGCACAGCTGGCAGGTGTCTACGAAAGATTAAGGGCGTCATGAATTCAACCGGGATCAGTGTGACAAATCATTGACTGCGGGGCCGTGTTGCGATTTGGCATGCTGCCACCTTGCGCGCGGGACAAATGTTCAAACAACTCGTAGCATCCAACGCGTCGTATCGCGGCAAACGGAGCAGCGGTGTGCACGGCACCATGCGAGGCCCAATGCCTAGGTCCTATTGCATGTCCTGGTGACAGGACACCACCATGTATGCCTGCAAAGAGCATTGGGGCGAAACCGACGCGAGAGGACTATATGCCGTGTGTACAGTACAACACCGGTGCCACATGCGTGGCAGTGGTGACAGTCAGTGTCGGTGACAGTCAGAGTCAAGATTGCTGAGCAAAGCAGATGAATTACAAATTGGACAGGCCTGTGCGCCAGCTGGAAATGGGCCACGTAGGCCAGGCAATACAGCACCCGTTGTCGGAATTTATTCACCAAAGCCGACTAATCAAATTGCGCTCCAGGCACCATGGCATATGGAAAAACAAGGGCGACACGATAGCCCTTCCCTCGTGACTGGTGCTGGGCTTGTGAGCTCTTGGCCTCCTCGATGAGGCCATACCTAATGTTGTGTCTGCACGATCATTAAGGCACGTCTACGGTGGCAGTGGAGAGTGCCCGACCCCCACTTCCTGAGGAAGGCAGACGTGCTTCATGCCAGCAAAACCTGCTGCAGCATCGCTGAATTGCGATGAAAGAAGCCATGAACACGGCTCGTATGGGGCTCTCTCAGCAGGCCTCCTGCATGTCCTGTGTAGACACCACGCCATGGTCAACCAAGACCTGGCTCATCTCCTCCCCAATTGTGGAGCGAGCCTGCTGCGACGAAAGAAACAGCACCCTCACACAGCTCTTCAGCCCCATGTCTCCATCCATACGGAAACGGACCCCTCGCCCCTGCATGATGCTCTCCAGGGGAGCAGCACTGCCCTGGCCCGGCATGAAAACTCCATCATTTGATGAGGGTGAGAGATGCAGCCCATCTGACGGCACATACACCCCTGCCGTGCCATTGCCCCGGCCCGCAAACCCATCTGCCTGACTGACAGGCGCTGTGTGGCCCGCAGCTGTGCCCATCAGTCCCGAGATCTCATCGCTGTCTGTGATGTCGCCATGCATCGGCAGGTGCTCTGCTAGCGACAGCGAGGCCGCCTCCATCTGTGGCGGAGGCGGCGAGCAGGCGGAAGTGGTTGGGGGCGGCGGCCACATCGGCGGCAGCGGCGCATTGCCGGGGTCAAGCCGGCCGCTCGCGGTGAAGATTTGCGGGCACATCAGCGACACGCAGCTCCCAGACACATCTAAGCTGCTAGTTTTCGACGTGTCAGCATCGATGCATGGCCCGACCGAAACCTCCATCGCGCTGTTGTCAGTGAAGTCCGTGCTGCTGTCGATGGCCGCACTGGCAGAACTGGCCGCACCGCCCTCAGCCGCTTTCGTGTCGGCCGTTTCATCAGTCATGCTGGTGACGATGTCTGCGCTCTCGCTACTACTTGCGCCTGGGTCTTGTGCAGCTCGCATGCCGCCACCGGCCTTTGCCAGCGCTCCAATTGAGTCGGCAGAGCCGCCGTCCGCGGAACACCCAGTCGCGCCCCCACCCTCGCCTTCCTCGCAGGCAGTCGGTGGCTGCGCCTCTGGCTCGGCATCGGCGTCCAGCCGTAGCTCGCACGCGCCCTCGAGCGGCGAGTCTTCAGGAATGGAGCTCGCGAGCTCGACTGCCGCATATCCAGCAGCCGAGGCAGCTTGGGGGGCGTCCTCTGCTGTCCGCGAGCCTGTGCTGGAGCCTTCATGGCTTGCTGTCCATGAGAACCCATCGATGCGGCCGGAGCCGTCCTTGAAGAACGACGGCGTGCTGCCGGTGGGCGTCATGAAGCTCGGTGACACGACAGGGCCATCAGGCCCCGACCCTGAGCTGCCGGCGGATGCTGTGTTGGCCACCGGCGAGCAAACCAGCTCTGGCGTAGCATCGGCCCGATCCGCCTTCGCCTCGGCCTCCGCGGCCAGAGCGTCTGGCGTTTTCCCGGCAGCGGCGCTCACAAACGTCTGGGCAGCAGGAGCATCACGTGTCGGTGAGCGTGGTGGCGAGGTCGGTGGGGAGCCTCGTGAGAGGTTGGAGAGGAGACTGTCTGCAGAGGCGAACTCGACATCATTCATCGCGGCCTCCATGGTCACCATCGGCCTGCCAAGCGGTGACGACCGCATGGACGAGCGGACGTCGCTCTGAGGGGAGAGGTCGTCCGCGAAGGCCGCGTTCTCGATGGTGCGGCTGTCGTACCCTGCCGGCACATGGATGGTGGATCCGGTGCCGCTCGACTGGTAGCCCTCCAACGGGGAGCGGCACAACGAGTTGGGCATCTTCATGAGCTCCACCGCTGGCGCAACATCGAACGACGATGCTTGCGAGCTGACGTTGCGCGGGTCTGTGACACACATCCCTGTCAGTCTCTGGACAGGCCACAACGCTGCATGACATGTGCACAATGATGCATGATGCATCTCACATCGTGCGGGGCCCGCGGGGAGACACGGCAGGAGCAGAACCAGCATGACACAGTGACATGCATGGTACACAAGGTACACTGGCGCAAAATCTGGATCACAGCATGGCGCAGGAACTCAATCGCAGCGTGGCAGCAGACGAGCACACCTGTTCGGCCTCTGCCGCCCTGCGGCAGGCAAGATGTCATGCACGTCCACATGTCGGACAGCGCTGCCGTCCAGCATCCCCGCTCCGGTTGGCGGCCATGATCACTGTGCACGGTTGCGCGGTCCCGCCTCCACGAGCTCGCCGTGGACCAGCCGGTGCAGCCGCTCCCGCCACTGCCCCCCCGCTGTCCACACGTCACCTTTCCCATGAACCACGTACCGCACCCGGCCTGTGAGTGGAACGAGTCTGGTCGGTAGTACGGCCGCAGGGCTGTGGCTTTCTGCTGGACAACGACCACATGCGCATTGCGGCGGTGGTCCGGAGACACCTCAAGCTCGGGCCACGACTGCAGCGAGTCATGTAGTGTTGCGCGCGCCCCTGTCGCATACTCGCACGCTGCGCCCGGATCCCCGCGGCAACCTTGGCAGCCGCAGCACCCATTGGTGCTGTTCGGGTGGGTCATCGCAATGCAACTGGGGTTGCTGCCCGCGGAGTTCGGGCTGCCTGCAATCTTTGCTTGCACGAGTGCAAACACGTTGAAGATGTGCCGCCTCGACCCGATCCCAAACGCAATGTCCTGGCTGTTGAGGCTGCTCTCGACGCTCACGGTGCTGAGGGTGGCGAGGCTCTCCCCGCCACCGATCGCATCCATTGCACCGCGCATCGCCGACCCGGTGGCTTGCACCACCAGAATGGGCTCTTCTTCACTCGAGTCGCGGGGGCTCTTCGCAACCAGCAGCGCTGAGCTCCCGGTGCTGTTGCAATCACTGTCGCCCCCTGCTGCGCTGAGGATCTTGCCTGGCTGCAGGACGGGACCCATCGAGCCACGCTTGGCAGCGGCGCTTGGCTCCAGGTCAATCTGCTGTGCATGAGGTGACGGCCGCGCGGCCTGCACCTGAATCGGCTGCAGTGAGTGTGTCTGCACCAGGGTCTGAGCGCTGACCTCCGTGGCACTCATATCAGTGCCCTCGCTCCCCACTGCTTCCAAAAGGCTGCCACCCCCGATGCTGCTGCTGATGGCGCTCTCATCACCCTCTGCAGCCAGGGCATCCGCTGCGACAGCGGCCGCGGCTGCTCCCATGCTTGTGATCTGAATCTGTTCCCCAGCTTCCGGCACTATGCCGAGAACCATGCCCTCTTCCAGCTGCGCGGCGCTTTCGTCATCAACATCATCACGGAAGTCAAACACGTCGCCAACACCGAGAGCACGATCGGTGAGATCGTCATTCACCGCAACGCATAGATCATCGTCAGGGCTGCCAGCAGTGCCATGGCGTGCAAGGGCTTGCCGTACACTTGCATACCACAGATGCACGGCGATTCGGAGGGGTTGCTCTTGGCCAGGCTCCGTCTCAGTGTCGGGATTGGCTCCTGCGGCAAGGAGGGCCTTGACCGCATCACAGAGGCCAAGAGCAGCTGCGATGGCCAGTGGCGTGTTGCCCCGCCCATCAGGGGCGTTGGGCGACGCCCCTTTGGCAAGCAGAGCATGGACGCCGAAGACGTTGCCGCAAGCCACGGCTGCAGTGAGCAGAGTGCAGCCTGCATGTAATAGCTGGTTCAGAGCACTGCAGCTGGGCAGCAGATGAAGCTCCTGGGTGCGCCTGCCCGCTGTATGGGAGGTCGCACCCTGTTCAAGGACAATGTCCAATTCAAGCTTCAGCTGATTGCAGCGCTGCAGGAGGCGCTCGACTGCATCGTCCAGTTCCAGCGAGGCACTGAATGCAGTCACCTCCACAAGAGCATGCGCATCCGTCAGTTCCTCCACATCCGCCCCGTAGGCAACGAGTAACTGCACAGGCCTCAGAGCGTGACACAAGCCCGAGGAGTCATACACACTGTGTGCTCGCTGGCAATACACTGGCAATCCGGGGCTGCTGCAAGTGCCATTGTGCATAACGACAATGGCATGACGGCGAGGCATGGCATAGCGAGCTTGACGGTTGTCCATGCGTGCATGCTAGCGCTGATCCCGACGCAGTCCCGCGCACTGTAGATCAGATCCCGGATTACCAAGCGTCAAGCATTCACAGGCAAGTCACGTACCGCGCAGACTGGCCAATGCTTCTTTTCTGCTGCAGAGCAAATCGCTGATTGCTTTCCGGTCACCCGATGGCAATCAGGATCGCAGCCATGTTGCAGCAGAATGTCGACTACATGTCCGTGTCCCCTGCACGCAGCTTCAAGCAGCGCAGCGCCGTGGTAAGGACCAGAATTTACATCCGCGATGGGATCCTGTTCCAACAGCTCACGGCAAACCAGGAAATGGCCGTGGTACGCAGCGATAGAAAGCGCGTTGTGTCCGGCCAGCTCGCCGGTCTCAAAAGTGGCATCTAGCATGCGGAATGACAGCTCCGGAGATTGGTGCCTTAGAACTTTAACGCAGCCAGAATGCCCTGCAGCTGCCGCCCTGACCTGCACGGCTATACATGTCGCGTCACCACGTTCGACCGAAACAATGATGGCTGTGCCACTGACTACGATGCTCATTCTCACTTCCGATGTGACCAATCGTTGCAGCATTCTCTTGCGTTTCACGTACACCGCATATCGCGTAGTATGGTCGAATGATCAGCATGCGGGGCAGCGCCAGACTAGCCGGAAACAAACTACTCATCTGAGAGCTACAGCAGGCGAGTACTCAACGCTGCTACAGCTTCACAGCAGCTTACAAAGTCTCATCGAACTCCTGCTTAAGGAGCACGACTTTCATCGTACAGCGAGCACAGCAGTGAGCCCTTGGCGTTCGGGTTCAAGCGAGCATAACAAAACCTTGCGCCAAGGCAGCAAATGCGAATCAGCTGACCCAAATAGCAACGAGAATAACAGACGGGACAGTAGCTGCTGTATGCGCACCAGTGGTGACGGGACGTCCTTTGACGGTCGGTGCTCGGAGCTTGCTCCTTTCTGCAGAAGTGTCTGCAAAACGCCGTAGTTGCATTCACTGATCCACACTTCAACTGCGATGGTCAACTGCATTCTTTACGTCAGCTGTGAAAGCATATCGAGAAGCTTTACCTGCACCAGCCGTGCGTTCCCATGCACAACAGCGAGTGTCAACGCTGTCTCACCATTCTCGTCAACAGCGTCAATAGCAGCACGTGCAGCTTCTTCAGATCCAGCTAGTCGCGCGATCGCCACGATCGCGTTCCAGCAGCAGAGGAAATTACCGGCACGCGCGTGGGTTCGAAGTGAGACGCACAGGTCCTCCAGCAGCACCGTCTCGCCTTCAGCGTCGTCCGTATGCCGCTGATCGGATGTATTGGACGATCTGTCAGACATACTTCAAAAGAGTCCAGCCAAGGACGAAGCTACGGATGAACACCGCGCCCGACGCAGCCGCGAGGTGGTCGCCTCGAAAGGCGAACTGAAGGGCAGTAAACGAGACCCCAGACTGACGTCAAGATACAGAGTTCACAGATGCACTGCATTCAACACGGTGTAGAGTTCACGATGAAATGTTGAGCTGCTCAGCGCAAACGATTGTTTGTCAGATGTACACCCCAATCCGAACCAAACTCGGGCGCATCGAGGGACATGGCCGCAAGAAACACTGCGACCATGCTCGTGCACCGCATTCAGTAGGTGCACTCTGCAGAGCTCTGTTCGTCTTCAGAGGAGGAGGCGCAAGGACTCGCATTGGCGCATGCATGTGCTTGGTGTTGCTCGGCGCTGCAGCAGCACGCCATGGTGGGTTGCCGTGCTGGACGCGGTCTAACTGTGCTTCGCGCAAAGGAATTCTTATCAGCGGCAGCAGACCTTCGATTAGGTTGTCAATGCACAACGCAGTTGCGCGGTTGTTGGTGCTTTACGTGTGCTGCCATGCCGTGAGACACGATGACAAACATTAGAACACGAAGTCTGCAATATGCATCTGACACACCAGGCCTGCGTTGAGTATGCCAGCAGTTGTACTTCGTACAAGGGTACATGTTCATCGTATCGCATCGAATCTTGACTCACTTAGAGTTTCATCTTTTGCGACAGCGACATGGATCAGACCGAACCCTCCTAGGCGTTGGCTGCTGCATGGTCATGCGACTTCACGCCTGACCGCGCGCTCCATGTGGCCAGAGGATAACATGTCATGACATCGGAGCGTAGCCGCCCTCTCTCGGTCACAACACACAGGAACAACGATGCGCAAGAGGCACCATCACAGGTTCATTGACCAGGCTACAAGATGCCAACGCGTCTTTTGTCTTGGCTGAGGCTGCACGTGAACTGCAGCTGCATGCAGTCAGGGCAGGTCTGCGCGTCGGTGCTCTGCCGCCTCGGATGCGGCCGCATGTGCATGTGTGCATATAGCCATGCCTGGCCAGGATCGTCCATACAGCATGCAGTCCTATCTGCAAGGCTGTAGCGCGTTCGTGTTCACTATGAAGCATACGGAAACATGCTGGGACTGCCAGAGAAACTAAAGCTAGTGCACAAATGCATGCCTGATATCCAAACGAGTCACATGATCACACCAAGGCAGTTGCAGTGGTTCTTCGAAGCCTCTGCATGTGGCCCGCACTATATAGCATGCAAGTAACTTGTCCAACACAGGCAGTTGCAGCGGCGTTAGGGGCCCAGGTGTATAGTTGCCTCTATGTGAATAGTTGCCACATACACCTGAGTCTTTTTTTGTGCAGGTGTACAGTCACCCCCTGGCGCCAATTTGCTGGGTACTTGCCACAGTCAAGCATTGCATTGAACAGCCTCGTAACAAGTCTGAGCCCACACTGTGATTACAGCTTTCACTCTAGGCCGCCGCAAAGTCAGCTGTGACTGTAAGGGGGTTGGCCAGAGCGGCCAAAGCATCTCAACTTGTCGGTATGCATGCCGTCCCCTCCGCCGGCTTTGTGGTTTTTTAGCTTGGACACCCCAATTTGGACCTCTGCAGGCCTAAACGCAGGCCTAAACGGCGCGTTCAGGCCACCCGCATGTTGTGCAGGGGCAGCACGTGCCGCCGCTACCTGCTGCACGGCGTGCCGCCGCATAGTTTGTGCAGTCTCAGTCCTCGGAGGGCTCTGCGCTGCAACTGTACTAATGCGCTACGTAGCGGCATATTCACGCAGCGCCTACGCTTCCGACGCAGGTCTCTGTGCACAGGGCGTTTGTGAGAGGGTGGTGCAGCGTGGGGAGTTCCGGGTGTGCATGGGCGTGTGTCAGGGCTTTCAATGAGCGATGCATGCCGTACGATCCAGGGGCCCGGCTGCACGGGTCAGCACACACCCGCTCCGAATGATGGCGACGCTGTCGCCGCGAGGCACGCACAGCAGCGTGAACCACCA
>JALKAD010000168.1:391956-411805 GCA_024500015.1 Ulva compressa
TGTGCTCGCGACCACTGCAACACGCACGTCATAGAATGCGAGATCTCAGCTATTTCGAAAGTAAAACCAGGAGATGCATGCCCACAATAATCCAGCCGCAGCACCTGGCACTGATGCCAACGTCACGGCACAGCACTGCTGTACAGCCGTGAACAGTCGGTGGACGACTTGGGCCACCCCGGAATAATTCAGCGTTCTCTTTGAAAAATGCGGATTGCTTACATGCATCTTGCTTTCGATGTGACCACACCATCGAACATGCCACGATCATGCTTTGACGATGAGCACAGGTGTGCGGAATTAATCTAAGAGCTGCTGCCACCTCTGAGCCCCAGCTTACTAAACTTGTCAAGAAATTTCGCAGCTCGTGATTCTTCCTTGATTTCTTGTTCCTCTCTACCGGTCCAGAGGGGATTATTGGTCGGGTCCTGCACAGGTGCGCTTAAATCTGACACTGACCAGCGGCAAGGTCAGCAACACGGAATCCTGTGTCTGGTTGGTGTGCAGACCTGCTCTAAAAAGATTGGTTGTGTCATTTTGACAATGGTTGACATTTGAAAGGTCGCGCCATTGCGCAGCACTACCGTGACGAACTGCCGCGGATAATGAATGCCTGGCTTCACCATCTTCCCTCAACAATTTGCAGTCCAAAAATGAGTACGGACGGGTCACATTGATCCACTAAACGTGCAGCTGGTACTGCTGTGCCGAGTTCAGCTCCGGCGCCACCAGCGTACACAGCTAATTCAGCCGTTTCACGACATCACTGGTTCATTTGAGAAAGCTCATCCAGTGAGTGCACGGGACCAGTCAATCACGCGCGTGAAAACCTGCGCGCAGCATCTGCAGCTAAGTCAGATCCATTGTCCGTCTGCAGCACCTAAAGCCACCTCCTCAAGCATCCGAGGCCATCGTTTGTTCGCGTGCTTCAGCAACAGAAATGCCTGGACCGTGGGAAATTGACAGTATCATGACAGAAATGGTATTTTTTTAATTGTGTCTGACATATCTCGTGCGGCGTTAGGACTACTTTAGACACACTATACCAGCACGCGCAGGATCCCTTTGCGGTCGCTCATGCCGACAGAGAGTTGATGTAAACCACGCGATCGGGTTCAAAATAGATATCTAGACTACAAATGAAGCCATCTGCCACGTCATGGAAACCAAGAATCGCACACTGCCGTGCGAGTTGTGCCGATGGCAGATTTGTGGTGTCGGTCGTGCCCCACAGCTCACAGATCCGCAGTGTGGCAGTCAGCGCAAAAGCAGATCCTAGAGAGACTCTATCTGAAGAGCAACTTGCCGAGTATGACGCATGCCTAGAGTTTGTGTCTACCTTCGGTTTAGGCGACGATGAGGCTGAAACGGTTGTGCAAGAGAGCTTTGGCTGGGCAGGTCGGAAGTACTGGAGGAAACAGAGGGTCCGCTTCAACAAAACACGATAGCGCTATCACATGAGGCTGTGACAGGCGATCTACTTACTCTGTTCCCCACTTCGCTTGCAGTACAGCATGGCAGGCATCAGCCTCACATGACGATTTCTTTTGTTTGAGCAAGGCACCAATGCAGCGACCCTTCGAAACATTTGGCTGAACCAAATGCGCACTCATGCAGGTGAATGACCCACCAGAGTTGAGCCAGGCTCAGGCTGCAGTTGAGTTTCTGACGAAGACGGGCGGTCTGAATGAGTCTCAGGTCCCACAGGTGATGAAAAAATTCCCACAGGTGCTGGGATGCTCGACCGATCAAATGCAGTATGCAGTGGACTCTTTACAGAAACAGTGGCGGATCAAGGGTAAAGCCCTGACTGGAACAATAAAGAACAACCCAAACCTTCTCGGGTGCTACATTGATTGTTACGGAGACTGCTCAGGTGACTGCGAGCGTTGCTGGCAAAGATTTTGAGACTGGCCATTGACATGATTAGCATTCGATACTCTCCAGTAGATTTCTGTAAGTGTGACACGACCATTGTGGAAAGCAAGTAATAGCACTCCATGGTGTGAGTTAAAGCCATGTGCTTGAAGACAGCTTGCATGCCAACGCAGAAAACAAGTGCGATCTTGCTGATACTATCGTGGTGTTTGCATTCTCCCCTTGCACTGCCACATGCCATCATGTTGCAACGTTTTGCCTGTGCGACGGTGTGAATGCAAACGGGCGCAACATGCCGGAGAACTCTGGCCTGGCCTGCAAGTCCGAATCATCTTGGCCTCTGCCAGCGGACTCCGAAATCTTAGCCAGCCCTTCGCACATCAGGCTCTGTAGCCGCTCTTCGCACTCCTGCACCGATATGCCGCTCAGGGTGCTATGTGCGGGGCAACCGAATAGGAAGGATTATGAGCAAAAAATGTCACTGATCAGCCGTTGAAAATCAGAAGCAGCCAACCACTCCATGCATGTTTGTGACCATGTCGAGACCTGTAGGTGGTGGAATGTAGCGCTGTCGGGCATGCCTCCACATGAAATCAGCACTCGCATCAAGACACGCCTGGGAGACAGTTGGTTCAGCAACGCATGTCATGCTACAGTGTGGAGCTTCGCTCCCTGAACTTGAAGTGGGGCACACCTCTGCAACGTGGCGCTCTGGAAACGCCTCTGCAAAACGCATGGAGAGCCACAGCCATATGCTGACGACCTGGTACGCAGCCTCGCAGTGCGACATCTCAGCAATGTTCTTTGGCGAGTCTATTGGCAGTGTCATGTCCAAGACAACTGACCCATCTTCAGCATACCTGCACGGCAGCCATCATGCATGGTGCCCTGTATGGACTGTTGCAGCATGCAGGGCCACAGCATGCTGTGTGCGCTGGTCAACAGACTGCGATGGTGGCTGGAGAGCGGGGTGGCTGCAAAGGAGACATGACCAGCAGTGGCTGACAAGGACCAGTACAGGCTCTGATGCACTTAGTGCTGGCACTTCTACGTATACGGGAGACTGGGGTGGAAAATGGCTGTGTAGCAAGCGGGCGCCGACTCTGCCCGGTGAGTGAAGCATGCGTTTTGGGTGCATGCAGCGTACCTGTGGATGAAGAACAGGAAGGCGTTGAACACGAGCCTGTTCTTCTCGTCCACTGGCGCGGTGCACATGGCGGCCCTGTCTTTGAGGGAAAGCTCCGGAATCTCGTCAGTGGCTTGCGCGATCGCAAGCATCCCAGCGTGGCTGCAGAGGAAGTACAGCTGCTCCTGCTGCGATTCAATCGCAAACTGTTGCAGGATGGCGGAAAATGTGGAAGTCTCGGGGTACCCTCGGCTGGTTGCATACTCTTCCACCTATACCACACGGGAGCACAGAATTGGACCTGCTCTCATGACACCCCGGCTGTGCACACGCACAGCAGACAACGCAGTGTAAGGGACAGCGGCTCATGGCAGGATGGAACCTGAGCATATGTGTTCATGGGTAGGCCGAGCACTTGACATGCCGACTCCGGGCGTGCTGGGCGGCAACTTCAACTCCAGGCACCTGGTGATGGACAGCCGTGGACTGTTCTATCCAGGGACTGTCCAGGCTTCTACAATTGAGCTTGAGCAGAGCATCAAGCTAGCATGGCGGAGAGCGCATGGTTCCTCTGGATGGACGCACCTGCTCAAATGTGGGCAGTAAACCAGCCGAGGTGCTTGCCTTCTCATCAATTTGTATGCTCAAGGAGTGCTCTAGATGCGCCATGTCCAGTGGCTCCCGCGTCGTCACCAGCCCGTGCTCCCATTGAGTGCCTTTGCGCCCCGCTCTGCCTGCACATACAAATGCTGGTTACTTGGCTTGAATACCAGGCAGAGCAGGCAAAGTAGCCGCAAGCTTGTGTGACTGGGGTGTGCAAGACAAGACCACAGGTGGCAAGCCGCGTCTGGTCGCGTCTGCTGCATGCAGTTACCGCGTCATGTTCAGATGTTGTCTCAATAAACGCTGCACTGAGCATGGATATGCCCGAATGTGATGTTTTAACTGAGGTCCAGCCCTGCAGAAAGACTCGCAGAGTCTACCCAGTATGCACTCAATCTGCAAAGGCATGCGTGGGATGCCAGAGAAACGCCTTCAACTAAGCTAGAATGGCGAGCTGGTGATCAACAATCTGTGATGCAGCAGCCTTGACCAGAGTGGACCCGGCCCCAGCAGGATTGCCTTTTTTAATGGCAAGACACGGTTCACCGAGCAAAGCTGGCACATGCAGAGACTCCAGAGGCTGCCTGCACATGGCGCCACACCTGCTATCTGCTTCACATGCGACGGATCAAGCGGCGTCAGTGCCTTGGTGTCAGGCCGGAAGGACCGCAAGGAGTGGAAGATGATGCGGCGAAGGTTCAGCGTGATCCCCATTCCTATCGCATCACTTGCCACAAGGACCTGCACAAAAGCGACGGCGCATCACAACATCATCTGATGTTGGTGCCTGTCGGCCGGCTGGCAGCTGCTGAGAATGCAGCTTCTCAGTGCGCAAGTACTTCCGCCCGATGCTGCTCATGGTCCAAGGCGGCCAGCGATTCTGGGTGGGTCAGTGCGCCTGCAATCGCCTCAACGTCGCACCTGATATTCCGATTCAGGGTCATTGAACAGCTGTGCTTGTGTGCGGCGAGCCTCCGGCGGCAGCGCCCCATAGATTATTGCCGCCTTGAACGCGGTCTTGCTCTCGATCTCCGCCTTGATCTCATACAGCTCCCGGCGCGAAAACGCTATGACACAGTCGCCCCTCTGGAGGCCCCTGTAGCCACTATCTCCCAGCCCAGACTGGCCCACGCTCAGAGGCGTGAGTCGCTCGTACGTGTGCAGCTTGAACTCTTTGCCGGTCAGGCTGCAGAGGGTTCTCACCAAATCTGTGCATGAGTGGTCTCCGCAGACGTGGACCTCCCGTGCTGGTACCCCCAGCAGCGCCCGCGTCCATGCCCAGCCCCGGGACTCGTGAGCCAGCAACTGCACCACACATCTCACCTGTCAGCCCGCGACCAGCGCCTGCAGCGCATTGTGCTCTTGGCTTGCTTATATGTGCGATGCATATCCCTGGTCCGTACCAGCAATTCGCCATGTGAAAGCCATGCATGTACTACGCACTCAACCACTCAGTACTTTGCCAGGGTGCATGGCTGCTCCGCCGAGCTCACCACAGGCGGCCGTGCATGCGGCCATAGGGGGCCATGCATGTGTCAGTAGCCACATGGAGAATCTGACATGACGAAAAGACCGAAACGCCTGGTGTGCTGCCAGCTTTTGTGTGCAGTGGCATTTGCATGGCACACTGGATCGTGCTGGTTCGCCGGGGTTGCAGGCATGGAGAAGCCATACCTGGATCTCGTCAATGACGGCCACGTCCACGAGCTGTGCTGTACTGGCCATCTCCACAGTGCATGACACATGCTGCGCGCCAGGCACCTCGTTGCGCTCCTGCCCGGTCACAAGATCGCATGCGAGCTTTTGTTCGTTCAGTCGCTCGAAGATCTCCAGTGCCAAGAGGCGCAGGGGTGCACAGTACACACCAGACTGAGCGGCTTTGAGAGCCTGCAGGCACACAGTGCTCGCGCAAGTAGATGTGCTCTATCAGACAGCGGATAAACGCTCAAACCAAGCGCACTGGGATGTGTGTGTCTGCAGCTGTTTGCAGGTGGTGTTGCAACAGCTGGGAGACACTGGGAGCATGTGGAGCGGACCTGCAGGGCGCTATAGGTCTTGCCACTGTTGGTGGGCCCCGCATGGTAGATGACTCGCTGCTGGACGCCAGCTGCGAGGGGGTACCACGTGTGTGGCTTGGTCATGTTGGCAAGCTGCAGCAGGCGCTGCGATTCACTCATGGCTGCGCTGTGCTTGCTGTGCATGTAGTCCCGAATGATGGGCCACATCGCGGTGGTCAGGCTCGCATTGCTGCTGCGATCTGCCAGGCGGAGGAACTCCATTGTTTTGGGTGTGAGGTGGAGGTAAAGCCAGCGCGCAAACGCCTTGCGGTGAGACATGAGGGTCGATATCGAGATGCCATCGCTGGGCGCCAGTGTCTGCAAAGGCCTTGGTTCAATGACTCGGCCATGTCGGAACGGTGCCCTCAGTGTGCATACTGCACATTTATGTGCAGGTGTCACAAGATGGATCTGTCGCTGGACCCAGGACAAAACAAGGATGACATGGCACATTTCAATCGCAAAACATCTTGGGAAAGCACCACACAGCGATCGAAGACTGCATTGAGGCAACTGGCAAGCCAATCTCGATCCCTTGCTGACCATGTCAGAGCTGGTATGATTGATTCGTTGGTCTGGCAGAGAGCATCGTAGCTAAACCATTTTGGCACCTGAACGGGTCCTTGCTTCCGTGGAGCAGCACCGCTGATAGAAGGTTTGACGATGCTTGGGCGAGTTCGATTTCTGGTGTTTGACTTTCTTGCAGGAGTGCCAGATGCTGATATGTACCTGCCTTGGCCAATCAACGTCTACACGCACAGCTAATGATGATCATGTGATCTGCAACATGGTTACTTCTTGAGAGTGGAAAAAGTTTGATGAGGGCCATCGCACCAGGTTGTTGTGAAGAGCAGCTGCGATGGCAGGGAAGCCTGCAAATGCGCCGTGCTGGAGCCATTCTGACCGGCAACGCGGCAGCTGTTGTGTGGTCCAGCGACACAATACACCATAACACATAAGATCTTATATCGTACAAGAAGCCGTGTGTAAGCGGTGCGGCGGACGATGTGCACATACGCAAACGACAGGTAGCTGTGAACGGGAGCACTGCATCAACGCCGGGTTTTAGATGCCCCCGACCAAGTACAAGTTCATGTGGTTCTGTTCTGACATAATCACAGCCTGGTGTGTGATCGCAAGAGTGAGTGGCAATGTCTGTACATGCGGTGAGTTTTAACGTAGCTGAGCGGCGATAGCTGCCAGACTGAACCTCGTTCGCATAGAGAATGTGGCAGCGGTTGGGCTCGCTGATGCTCTGAAAAAATCAATACCTGTTTGCACAGTAAAGAATCTGCAGGCAGAAGTTGAGCATACAAGGGTGCCGTAGATGTGTACTCCTTTTTCGCTCCCCCTGCTGTCACACCTACGCCACAGGCCAGGGGAACTGCGGCCATGTGGAGCTCCGCTGAAGTGCGCGCTGAGTTGGCCACCCGTTTTCAACATAACGGGACAACATACGCCCGGACAACACCCATGGCCCCCAGCGCGGGCCCTGTGCACCGGTGCAACAGCGGAAGCTGAACTCGAACCTTTTCGCCACAGCGCAACATGAGCAAGGCCTGGGGCAGTAGTGGACACTTTGTGCGTGTGACCTACGTCCAGTGAGCTTCCATGGAACGGTGCCGTTGACTCTTGCAGTGAATAACAGCTTGATCAGACTGCCACGCCAACATCACTCAGTCAAGAAAATTGGATTTGTACGGTGTAGCGGCCGTGTTTTGTTCTATATCGTGGTTGGCAGGTTCGTGATAGTGGCGTAGGTGGCATTGCAATATGTCCACATTGGATCGAACAGTGCAGTTGCGAGATGCCGCAAGGACGGAAGTTTATAAAGCAGAGAGAAAGGTGATACATTCCTTGAACACGGCATGTTCCTAGCCCGCCTTGTACACATCAGGCAATGCTGCTGTGCCTGTTGCAGATCGAAGAGTTGGAGGCACAGTATCTCGCAGCCGAAAGTAGTCAACTGGGTAACGTGCTCAAGGTATCTACCTCTTGACCTATCCTCAGAGCGTCCATGAGACTGCATTGGGGGTACCTTTATCATGTATCAGTGTGAGTGGTGTACAAAAACGCCTCAGCCTCAAATGCTCTCATCTTGCACACCACCCACCGGACATGCACTCCAAAATCGCCTCACGAGCCCAACGCAGTCCATCAGCTGAACTACAACGCTTGTTTTCAAGCTTGTTGTCATTGCCCCTCTAGCTGCTACATGATGACCTTGTGAACGTGCATCAACAGTGTGATGGAGCCACCATACTGTCACTGCTAGAACGCTGCTAGAACCGTGTTGTGTACATTGGCATGTATTCCTATTTCATGAAATCCACGTACGCTTCAAGGAGTCGGCGTCGCGGCTAGGCTGGACCTCAGGATATGTGAATTCCGATTGTATGTATGTATGATTACATCGCCGTATCCACGAGGACATTGACACCTCCTTGTGTGTGACGTATGTAGTCTCGCGTGCTCCCGTGCACACTTTTTAAATGCTGATGCCTGGCTTGTGTACAATCTGCATACAGGGTTTTGATGGATTTCTGTCAGGCAAAGAAAATCGACGCAGCAGGCAGGCTAAAGTCGTCACACCCGATGAATTTCTATTCAGCCTTTCCTCCATGACATCAGAGGTTTGGAACAAGTTGCAGCCGAATCCAGATATCCAAGATGGGGATTATGCACCAATGGGAACTGGTAAACGGGTGTGCCCCTTTCCATGCAGTGCATCATCATGGCCGAACTGCAATAACTTGTTATCACCAATGTCATGTATCGTGGATTGACTCCACTAGGACGGCAATGCTGCTGCAGTATGCTCAAAAAGGGTATGCACAGAAGGGGTACAAGGCTCCAGGGAAGATGCGGCGATTAGCGTAAGAGTCGACCAAATCCTTCGGCAAATCTAGTGCAGACCATATGTCCAGCCCAGCACCCTTTCGTAAGCGTATATGTTGAATCGAATCAGGAATGAGCACACGGTGTTATTCCAACACTGTGCTCCACTGCCATTGCGGCTGTTTGAGACATCGGTAGCCTGCGGCAGTACACGCCAGCGCATATGCTTGCTGCCTGGTGTATTGCACACCAGAGGCAAAACTCTAGATTTGGTTTGTCTGATGTGACGCGAATACTCGTGCCCCCAAGTAATGTATGTTGTTATCATATGCCTATGGCAATTCATGAGGGAGCATGTTTCGCTAAGATGGGTTGGAGCCACAACAACGCTGCCAGATCAAGTTTTTAGGCTTGGACATTGTCACAGGTCAGGATTCAGCTGCAACGCTGGTACGCGGACTGGCATGTGATGTAGTCCGCAAGACTTGATGCATTCTCAACCGATATGTGCGTGGAATGTTGTACAAACGTGCAGGAAGGGTGCATTGGGCGGGTTGGTAGCCTCGCCTCCCTGTGTACGAGTCAGCTGCAGTGAACGCACCGCAGAGCAAGGCGTGCTAGCCTGGGCTGCCACAAATGCCTGTTCAAGCACTGTGAGAATCTGGATTCCATGTCATTGCTGAATTTGCAAAGTGTCGTCTGCGATAGAGTTGTGCATCACTTGAGGCCGCAAGCGTAAGTGTGGTCGTGAGAATGTTGAATACCATGAGCTGACGTATACGAGTTACATGCCATCGGAGCGTGTGTGACTCAGCGCTAGCACAATCGGGACTGGGACGGGACAAAGAGGAGGCAGAACGAGCACATGCACACTTCAGTGTTGTACTACTCCAGTCCCCTATGAAATGACCAAGCCACACGGCACTGGCAGCTTCCAACGCATGGCCATCTGGAATCAAGATCCCGCACATGGACTGGACAATGAAGCATTGACCTTGCATTGTCCACAGCTATGCACCAGATCCTGCCACATACCCAATCTGAATTCAGACTGTACATGTACTCATATCATCCACAGGCATGGCTCCACGTGTCAGCTTGCTGTATGTAAACGATCAGTTCCATGATGGCCCGTTACTTCTTACATACAGTGCTGGAAACCACATCACTGCACCTGTTTCAGATGGCTTGGCTCGAAACTTATAACTACTTTCATCCCTTCAAGCGGCAATGAAATATATCACAGAAGCCTGGTGTCGGTTGGTCACAGTGTCCACATCAGCCTCATGTCATACGTAGCCACTATTTGCTAAACTGAGCTTGCTAGAGATGTCCTAGTCTGCATCAATGCACCTCGAAAAAACGTGCCTCAATGCCTGCCAATTATACCTGGAGGCAGATCATGCCCCGCTGTCAGCCATTTTGGCGAATGTGGACTGGGCGACATGGGCAGTCTAGATTCCAAAGCCGTACGCCCCTGTAGTCACCCTTGATCCGCTGCAGCGCGGCCGCATCGAGGTCGCCAAACACAGCAGTTATGCACCTACCTGTGAGCAATTTCGCACTCGATCGCTACTGCATGGAATCACATGGTCATTCCCAACACACACCGTGTCGGGTTGATACTACACGTTGTCGTTGCTCAGCAATTTCAAGCAAACTAACCTGTCAGGGTCTCCAGCATGGCTACTCAAGCGTTCGTTATTCAGAAGCCTGCCCGAGGTGGCATCCAAAGCAGGTGTGTTAATGTGCCCACCCTCAGCACCGAAGGTTGCGGGGTGCGTGTCTCGTCCATTGCTGCATCAACTGCCACAACAACGTTTCGCGATCATGCAGACGACGTTGCCAGCCTCGGCTTACATGCGCTCGCGCGGTACGTTGCTCCGACGCGATCCTGTGATAACCTAAAAAGCAAGATGGACTTGCCAGATTCTGCTTCCTGCGAGTCTGGCCGCAGTCAGTAGGTGGCGCGTTCTGCAGGCAGATGATCAGTTCGCAAGTTACTCCCCAAGCGTGGCGTTTTTGTTCCCTGGCCAAGGCGCACAGACTGTGGGCATGGCAAAGGTGTGAGACATGGAACATGCATTTTGTACAGAAAGCGCCTATCAAGTGGTGGTCTATGCGATCGACTCATGGATTCCATCTGTAACACCCAGGCAGTGTACAGGAGCTCTGCGACGAATGCGCACCAGCGAAGGAACTGTTCGACAAGGCTTCCGAAATTCTTGGATATGACCTGCTCGCTGTATGCGCTGAGGGTATTGCTTCCATCCGATCCCTCACCTGACCAGCACAAGGAACGAGTGCTCACAACTGTTGCTGACCACAGTGGCACAAAGCCACGGCAGCATATACCAGATTCACAGTCGACATCTCCCGCAGCTGCACACGGCATGCACTCACGTCATGGCGTCCAAACCGTGCCTCTGCCTCTGATGGCCGCATCTTGCCCTCCTCACACTGCAGAAGCAAGGCCACCGCATGTGCAGGACCAAAGGACAAGCTGGACTCCACCGTGGTGTCGCAGCCAGCCATCTACGTGTCCTCCATGGCTGCATTAGAGAAGCTGAAGCAGGACCGGCCTGAAGTGGTGGAGAGTGCCAACGCCGCAGCAGGCCTGTCCCTTGGGGAGTACACTGCCCTAGCCTTTGCAGGCGCAATGACTTTTGAGGACGGCCTCGCCCTCGTGCGCCCCCCACCCCGCCCTCGCTACACCGTTGCCTGACCTGCGCCACGTATTATGGGCATCATCTGCCGGCGCTCGCCAACACACTTCAGGCGATGCTCCGAGCCAGAACATACCCTGCCACCCTGGCTCCGTGGTTGCGGATGAGTCGGCGCTATGTAGCATGTCCCGTTGGCCTGTACATGTGACTCTGGCTGTACCACGATCTGAAAACTGTTGACTCGGCTGCCATTTGATGCACCGACATTACGTCAGCCCGGGTCAACGCAAAGCGTGCTGCCGTGTGAGCCCACATGGAAGAATCCAACCTAAGCTCCCAGTGACCCATGAGCAGCAGCACAAGCTCTGCATTTGCCATGCCGTCGTTTGGTGCTGCTTTCCCGAATTTGCCCGTAGCGACAGCGACTACCTGTCGCAGGGGAGATGACACAGTGATGCACAACAGCTATCAAGTCAGTGGCTGTGCAGTGCCAGACTTGCATAGAACTGTACGAATGTGCTTGTGCCAGAGTTTTGGGACTGTATGGTGAGCACCTGTGAGCTTTTGTGCACAACTCGTCCTCAAACGTGTCATGCGAGCAGCCTTTGCAATTAGCAACTGTTTCCTGGTGTGGGATGCGGCCGGCACACATCATCGTGAGCGTGGGTCAGTGTACCTGCAGCCACTGCTCGCAGCAAGCCCCCAGCATTCCTGTGCAAGTGAGGACTCCTTGGGAACTGGGTGCTCACAGTCCACCGCAGCAGAGGCCGGCGTGCTCGTCCTCGGCAGAGCTGCAGGGATCGATGCGGGTCACACTGGCAGCAGGGGGGGCAGAGGCACGGCAGTGGCGCGTGCTGGGTCGGCAGCCTGCCTGGTGAACTCAGCAGGGGCAGATGTATAAGTCGTTCACGTGGTGCAGGTGAAGCTTCGCGGGGAGAGCATGCAGGCAGCTGCTGATGCTGCAGACTCGAGCATGGTGTCAGTTATTGGGCTGGACAGTGGCAAAGTGCAGGAGGTCTGCGATGCCGTGAACGAGCGGGTGGGCGCCGGCTCTGTTCAGATCGCCAACTTCCTGTGCCCGGGGAACTATGTCATCTCAGGCAGCTCGGAGGTACAGCTTCACAGCCCTCTGCGGGCGATGCGCCAGCCTGTCCGCAGCTTGCTTGTATGTGCGTCGATGTTGTGTCCGCATTGTGTGTACACCACATGGCAGCGCACACGGCGTGTCTCTGCACGAGTCATTTCAGTTCCGTCGCTGCTGAAAGCACTTGCTGGTTTGGGTCTGAGTACCACCCCCACGTTCACCTGGTGGGTCGCACTAGATTATGATGGCACAAGTCGCGAGCAGTTAGCGACCAGTCGATTGGCGTGCTTGATGTACTCTCCATCTAGTTCGGCAGCATGCTCGGCGATGCAGTAGCACGTTGAGAGGTTTGCCAGCTGACCAATCGTGTTGCGCAACGGTAATGCACATGAGAACGGGCCCCAGGCACAGCAGCTTTGGGTGGCCAGTTGATCGGCACGTAGAGTCACCAGACAAATACCTCTGTGGACGCAATCACTTTTCTGAGGCAACCACATCTCCTACGGGCCACCGCTCGCGGTCAGTTATAACCATGGTGAAGCGGTTGCACATGCTGTATTGGGTTTTGGGTGCAACAGTGAATTCGCATGCGCAGGGTTGCAAGGTAGTGGCTGAAATTGCCAAACCGGAGTTCAAAGCACGCATGACCGTCCCGCTGGCTGTGGCGGGTGCGTTCCATACGGACTACATGGCTCCTGCGGTGGGCAAACTGAAGGAGGCTCTTGCAAACACACCCATCACGACACCGCGGATTCCCGTCGTGTCAAATGTAGATGCACAGCCTCACTCAGACCCCGATACAATCAAGGATATTCTGGCTCGGCAGGTGTGTCTCAGAGTACGAGTTTGAACTTTGACAGAAGCGTTGTGACTGGGTGGCAATGACTTCTGCTCTCAAAACCTTGCCATGTGGTTTCCTGAGGTGGGACTGGAACCTGAGTAGGAACTTGACAGTGATCGAGACATGTATTGTGCAGGTGACGAGTCCTGTGCAGTGGGAAACGTCCCTGAAGACAATGCTTGACAAAGGACTGGCGCAGTCATACGAGATCGGACCAAACAAAGTCATCGCCGGCATCATGAAGCGTATCGACAGAAAGCATAGCGTCGAGAACATCACAGCTTGATTGGGACGTGAGACGGCTCGCCACACAACTAGTGTAACTTCAAGCAACAGCAAAAGCGTAGCCAGGGGACAGAGGGGCAAGTAGCCCGTGGCATGCACACAGCGCCTGCTACGTCTGCCCAGCAGTGATTTAGTCCAGGCTGGCTTGAGCATGATAGTGATCGGCTTTATTCGAATGTGGCAGCATGCTGATCGGTATTAGAACGCACGAGTGCAAGCCTGGCGGTCAAACCGACGCCCCGAGCTCCGTTTCATCCTGATTTGTGGCATGCGTTCGAACCTGACCAACTATCAACGTATCGCTATCTCGACATAAATGATTAAAGCAGGCTCGCCTGGGCGCTAGATCAACTGGAATTCTGGGCACCTGCAGCCGCAGTGCAGCGCAAAAAACTTTTGAACACCGCGTGTGCACCGGCATGCATGCTGAATCTCCGACAAGTTCCCGATGTCCAGCTGGTGTTGGGAGACGCAATGAAACACAGCTGACAGGACAATTACAAGGTTTGCGTATGAGCATTGCGGTGCATTCTGCGTGAAGAGATCCCGTGCGGAGCTGCCAAACCGGTCGTTGCTAGATTCGCTGACTTGTACGCCAGAACTGCATCAAAATGGCTGGAGCACTGCGCGCTCTCTCTAAGACTGCCTTTGAGGCAGTTGGTGGTACGCGATACATGTCCACCGGCGCCGGAGAAGGCTTCAAGGCGGCAGTCCTGGGCGCGGCTGGTGGTATCGGGCAACCGCTCTCTCTACTCATGAAGGTATCAATTCGCACCAATACTTTCTCCAAAATTGCCATCTTTTTGTGTGCTTTGGTGCGCTGCCTGGCCATCTGGAGGTCAAGAAAGCGCTGAAGCCAGTCCTGGTGTATCACGTCCTCCGTGCATCCAGTTGAACCCGCATGTCAAGGAACTGAGCCTATACGATATCGGAGGAACAGAGGGTGTCGCCTGCGATATTAGCCACTGCAACACAAAGGCGATCGCACAGGTGCGCAAGATCCACTGTCCGGCTTTGCTACTCCCGCGCCGAATGTCTGATGTGATGGGTTTGGACCATCACGGTCGCCGACGCTGCACAAATGCTCTGTTGACCGGCTTCGAGACATCATGGTTATCGTGCTCGATAGCACAGTGAAGAGTGGACACGTGCGTGTGGCACTGATCAGTCGCGAAGGCTCTACACAAAACACATGTGAGGCCATGCCCCCACATCGGGCATTGACTGCGTCAACTTCAACCTGTATCATTCTTTCAGGGGTTTTCTGGCGAAGAGAAGCTGGCTGAGGCCTTGACTGGATGTGATCTGGTCATCATTCCCGCAGGCATGCCACGCAAGCCTGGTATGTCGCGGGACGACCTTTTCAAGGTCAACGCTAGTATCGTGCAGGTGTGTCATCGTTTTGCTGCAACAACTGGTGTTGCATTGCTACTGCACCCTGTTGTGGGGTTACATGGACATGGCCACAGCTTACCTGTGTACATTGCATCAGGCATGCATTGCATATGTCACCAATGATGGCTGGGTCGTGGCCACATTCACAGCTTGAATATTGTGCAGGGCCTGATCAAGGCCTGTGGTACGTACTGCCCTGAAGCAGTCCTGAACATTATCTCCAATCCTGTCAACTCGACGGTGCCCATCGCTGCGGAGACTCTCAAGGGTATGGGTGTGTATGATCCCAAGAAGCTGATGGGCGTGACAACGCTGGATGTTGTCCGTGCGAAAACCTTCTACGCTGAGAAGTGTGGATTTGATGTCAAGGTGAGCTTCGCAGTGCATCGTTCCTTGCATGAGATGCGGCTCGACATTCTATCTGACTCGTGCGTAGACAGATATCTTTCTGAATGGACTGCGCCTACGTTGTACGACACAGGTTGTACATTAAGTTACACACAGGACTGTATCTGGTGTTCTTCACATCTGTGGTGAGTTACGATCTGGTATTGATGCTATGTGTGCCTCCTTCTAGATCTTTCCAATGCTCAATATCGATGATCTTGCGATGTTACATTGAGTTCTACCTGGATGTCATTGCAGACCGTTGACGTTCCTGTGATCGGTGGGCATGCTGGCATCACAATTCTGCCGCTCTTCTCGCAAGCGACCAACTTCTCCACTTCCAACATCTCCGAAGAGGACATCAAGGCTCTGACCATGCGCACACAGGACGGCGGCACTGAGGTGGTGCAGGCCAAGGCGGGCAAGGGATCTGCCACGCTCTCCATGGCATACGCCGCAGCAATTTTTGGTGATGCATGCATGCGTGGCATGAGTGGTGAAGGCAACCCTGTTGAGTGCACATACATTGAGACAGACCTGATGCCAGGACTGCCCTTCTTTTCGACTGCATGTGAACTGGGAAAGAACGGCGTGGAGAAGATCCTTGGCAATGGGACACTCAGCCCCTACGAGCAGGAAGGGCTGGATGCCCTGAAGGCTGAGCTCAAGTCATCCATTGACAAGGGCATTGAATTTGTCAAGCAGAACTCATGAGTCGACATGCACACAGGGTCTCTTGTGAATGAGCTGGGACATGAACCACATGATCTTAGCTTGTGGTTACTGTAGTGTGTAGCACATTTAAGAAACAGGTGCCCTGTATCACGGAACGGCCAAGCAGACTACCATATACTGCTTCCGTCACTGGACAGACTGTTACTTGCTGTGCCCGGTGTATTCATTCATTCTGCACTGTGCGGCCACTGGTGGCTTTGCCTGTCATTCAAACAGTTCCAACACTGTCTTCGCCTGCCCAGTAGGCAAGTAGCATGCGCAGGTCACAATTCTCCCTGGCCAGCTCATCATTCTCCTGTACGACCTTCGACTTGTCCGCCATTGCTGCCTGCAGTTGGTGCAGCAGCTGTTGTGTCATCACATCATCTCCCCCCCTACCTGCAAGTTCTTCCTTCAGCCTTGCATTCTCGAGCAGCACCTCCTGCACCTTCTGTTGCAAACCACAATCTCCCCTGTCATCGGAACAGATGCCTTGATGTATGTCACAGGCTGATGCAGGCTGTTGTGCGTCCAAGCAGGGGACATCACACACTGTTGACACAGCTGTGACTCGATCATCAACTAGCAAGCCATCTAGCCCTCCATGGTCTGGGCTCCTACGGCTGGGAGTCAAAGGATGCAGTGGCGATCTCAAAGTCACTTGCATACATGCACCCTCCGACACCTCAATCTTGCAGGGAACCGACTTCTGTGCCTCATCGACGTTGCCGCGTGGTGCTTCAATGCCTGTGCTCTGCATAATTCATTTTATGTTGGAATCATTGCCCACGAGCCAGTCCATGAACATGATGTCTAAACATACTGTTCATCTGCACCATATGGGCAATTCGCTCACACCAGGTTAACCCTGCGAGGTCCCCCAGTCTCATGTGTGCGGATGGTGGGAATGAGTCCCCATAGACACCTGTAGGTGCACCTAGGCCTAGCTAGGTGTGAAGTGGAAGAACCGCGCATGCATGTAAGTCCCATTGCAATCTGCTAGCACGACATCACGCAGATCAACTATGGGTACACCAAAGTGATCATCTAGTGTGTGTGCCAAGGATATGTGCTCCGGAGCGCTTGCCCATAACATGCACATGCCTGCACATGATTCATAAAACCTGTGTCATGACTGGTGTAGCCTTGCACAAGGGAAACCAGTCAAGACCTCAGGTGGGTTGATCTGGAAGCACTGGCTTGCTCCATCGATCAGCTCATGACTGGGCTTGGACAGTTGGACCCGAGTCAAATTATGTGCTGCAGATCCTTGTCAATTTTTGCCTTAGCAGCACTGCTATACACGACGAACAAGTTCGTTCATGGCAATGCAGTTCGCAACAGGAAAGTGCAATAGTTGCTAAATTCTGCTCACAAATTTTCAGCATTGTTTGTGCGCAACCTCAAAGCCCCTGGGCATGGCAAAGTTTAGTTCCCCACCAGTCTGAGGTGTGCATACATCTTTCATTGCGCAGCGCACGTGACACATCCTGATGTCCAACGATGGAAATTAGATCTCCTGGCATTGGCGCACATTTGGACACGGCGAGGTTCCAGTTTCCTTGTATTACCATCATGGACATACTCGCACACAAATGAGAAGAGAACACTGGGTGACCTGTAGCACTCAAGGTGGTAGCGTACTGCGGAATCGTCCATATCAAAGTCCCCCCAGCCCTCATCTCCAGAATCCACTATGCCTCTGTTTCCGTGCTCCTGGAGTGGCGCGGTCCTGTGAGAGACGGGGAGGCTATCCGTGGCGTTGTCGAAGTGTTCTTGAGGCAGGGCTGCACTAGAGATGATTTCGTCAACTTGTGATATCCCATCCCATAGCGGCTTGGCCACAACATTGTGCACAAAGCTCTTGGCTTTCTGTCCCCAAGCGCTCACATCCCATGATAAAGTTGGTATGATCTGCAGCGTCAAATCTATCACAGCTTAGTCGGCAACTCCCATGCTGAGGGTTGTGACCGGAGTGCATTTAGGATAGTGCAAATTATGCGCCACACCTGCTCGATGTCATGCAACGTTGCCTCGATTCCGGACTCCAGAAGATCGGCTGATGCACGCTTAAACAAAAATTGCGCGTCTGAACCTGCGTTCAGGGATTAACGTTGCAATTACCTCCAGGGACTTTCGGTCTACAGCGCCAAAGATGCTGGTGCGAACTAACAACCGCATGGCAACGGGCTATGGCGCACCTGCGTTGCACGCTTCAGCTCTGACAGCAGACATAGTAGCAGAATGTGAATTGTGGGGTTGCAAGGCGCATGCACCAGAAGGTTGGCAAGACACGTCGGACACAATAAGCTCCTGGGGGTCGCGGTTTGCAACAGCTGCATGAACTAGCCTTGATTGATATGATCCGAGAATACCACATACAAGCACGGAAAGACAGTTCACTGCATATTTGGTTTTTCAGATTGTGCTCACCTTGCTCGCATGACAGTGTCTTGGCTGCCAGCTTGTCCTTTCGTTGGCACGCTTGCATCTGCGCAGAACACGACTGGCAAAATATCGAATTGTCGTATAAACATTCACAAGCGCAGCATCTTGTGGAGTCAGGTGGACACTAAAGTCCTGCTTTCAGGGCATGTTAATCACGTTCGAATGTTGCCATGGCTGTCATACGCACGATACAATTAGCCATAACGGCCTACAGCACATCGAAATGAGATGCATTGCAAATCTGCGCTCGGTGTGGACCACTTTGCATGAGCTGTGGTTGCGTGTACATGTTTTTGAACACGCACATATTTGTGAACGTCGCGGAACGGGAGTGCATGCGTGAACACCGGCGTGGCCACGCTTGCGGGTTGCGTACTTGACAGTGCGGCAACAACGAGCCTATAGCACCGCGCTCATACAGTCAATTGCACTTTCAACACGTACGTGACAGAGCCCACTTATCTGGATCCATCCAACTTGAACCAGGGCACTGCAGGGCCCAGACAGCACTTGGCATCAGCCACGTGCTTGCACTCGTCTGTGGATCAGAACATACACCTAAGTACAGCTGTATATACAGTAGCCTCTGTAAAGCCTGCAATGCCGTGCTTTCTCTGTACCACTCTCGCGAAACACACGCAATACCATTTACACCGGTGCAAATGCAGAACAGACTGCCTGATACTGCATCTTACACGCTTGCACCGCGCCAGCCTGGCACAGCAGCAATGCTTCATCTCGTAATGCCTCAGGCCACAATCCACAGGCATGGCACATACGGATGCCATCCGCATTGACTTGAACGGGCAATCCCTCATCGGAGTCGCGTCTGATTGCGAAAACTGCCGACATTAAGGCTTGAGCGGCCTGCAACGTGCATAACACATTCGAGTTTTGTACCGAACATGTTCTGTGGTCACACAAGGTTGACCACTGACCCTTATACAAGAAGCATGCAATGACGGTCGAGGCTGCACACAAGTATTTGCGTGCTCTGAGTATCGACTCCACATCATGCGGTGACCAGTGCAAAAGTCTGATGTGATCCCTCACACCAGCAAGTGATACAAGCGTCGGCACATCTCACATGATGAAACTGGCAAAGCCTGACATCGTGCACATATTTGCTGCACCAAGATGCGACAGGAGTGATCATGCATGCCGCAGAAGATATCTCAGCTCACACATCGGGAAAGTGTGCACCTGCTCTTCCTGAAGCTGTGGGTCAAGCAGGATGCGCTCATCTTTTGTCAGAGCGACTGTTGCTGCAGCGAACATGGAATTCATTGATATGGAAGCGTCCAGCAGAGCGGCCGCAGCCGAATTGAGCGCCGCGGCCAAAATGGATCCATCATCATGAATTACCTGAACAACGACCTGAATGCAGGCTCTAGGATACCTTGATAATTGAATACTCTGTGCTAATGCATTCTGCATCACTCGTTCCCAATGCTTCTCTTGTGGTCCTGCATATGAGCAATCAACCTGTTGTAGGGCGCCGTATTTGCAAATGTAGATGATGCAAAG
>JALKAD010000168.1:425839-446772 GCA_024500015.1 Ulva compressa
CTCAGCCTCCGGGAATGCAACCTTGGACCATGGCACCAACACCCTCCACTGCCCAGCAAGCAGCAACAGCAGCTGCACCTCAAGCCCAGCCACCCAGCCCAATGCTGCAGAGCCAGACCTCTGCCGATGATACAGCCTGCAAGGCGTCCACCTCTGCCCCTGAATCTGACACAGGTGATGACAGTTTCCACCCCTTATCAGGCTCCATTGTCCCTGACAATGGCAAGCTGACCAAGCCAGGAGATCCCAAGGTACAGCTACTATGCCTTCTTGCGCGCAATTGCGCCACCAAAAGTAGCATGACATGCATGCAATGTTATGGCTAGCCGGGCATGTGTCTAGCATGATCAGTTCCATGAACGGTCGTGATCACAGGATTTGAGACATGCATGCGTTTGGCGCCACAGAGCAGATGACCATCTTTGCCTGCACAAGTGGCCGTGAGTGCTCTGCGCGCATTGATTGCAAATGTTGCAGTGCACGGAGCATACGGAGTACGCTTGCATCTGTTGTTGTGTCCATACGCGATATGGAAGCGGGGCGCAACTGTCTGCGAGCATGTGTTTACCTGTATCGTGCCTGCTGCAAGGACACGTCCACAGCCAGCCCGAGCTGAAGACATTCACTCATGCATATGAACGCAAGCATTCATGTGTGCCACTGTATAGTGCACTATACTGGAAGCGGGTTGGCATGCGGCGAACATTCCCAGGAGTACATGTATCTACCCATCACATACGTCGGTCTCTTGGATCATAAAAAAAAGAGGGGTGGTTGTGTGCTTTGTGTCTTGTCCGGATTCCCAGAAATCATGAGCGATAGTCATGTATGGCTCTGCATGACACGACCAGGTCATGCATTTGCTACGCAGATGGAGGGCCTGGTGTGTTTGCACCTGTGGCATGCACCTGTTGCGTGCAACACGGACTCAATGCCGACACTCACATGCCTGTGCATAGACAAACAACATTAAACCCTGGCTGATGTGCTGAGATCCCGCGCGTGCTCAGATCCCCTTTTAGCCATGCTGGATAGCACGCATCCCCAGCAACGATCCGCCGAGGTTGCCTGCATTGCAGGTCTGCAAGAACTGCGGGACTGACTGCACCCCATTCTGGCGCAAGGACAAGTCTGACCAGCTCCCCTTGTGCAATGCATGCGGGTTGTACGCCGCCAAGAACGGCAACATGCGGCCAGAGGCGCTATGGAGCAAAGATGAGCACCAGCAGCAACACCAGCAGATCCCCGGGATGCCCCCAACCTCACTAGATCCGTCAGGGCTACCCACGTTTGGACCGGAGCCGCGGCCTCTACAGGTTGAGGCGGCCAACGGCGTTCCGTCCGCTATGGGGGCCCCGATGCCACCCCTGATCATGCCGTTCTCAGCAGCCCCAGAAGCCTCCGCGGGCTCGCAGCTGCCTGCCCCCGCCGCCTCCGCTGAGCAGGAGACCATGCACCTGCCTTCAGCCGCCGAGCTGCTCACTGGCGGCCTGGACGGACGCTCCGGGCCGCCGATGTCAATGCCCCCCGTGATGTACATGCACCAGCCCACTATGCTGCACCAGCCCAATGGGGCACGCTTCGTGCAGCTCGGGACTGTTGGCCATCAGCAGTATCCGATCGTCAGCTTTGCTGGGGGCGCAGGCCCCATGCCGTGGCGGCCACGCGGCACGAGGCGGCGTGGCGGCAAGTCCACCCTCCCGCCGCTGCCGCCGCTGCCAGCGAAGCTCCCTCCGGAGCTCAAGGCGCCGCCCCTGCACCCTGCAGGACCCATGTCGCGCACGCAATCGATGCCTAGCCAGGTTTGCAAGGGCGGTCAGTCCATTGTGACGCAGGTAACTGAGTCACTGGCACACAAGCGCCCGGCCTCCGAGGCGGCGGCCGATGCATTCCTGGGCGACCCAGGGTCCCTGGACGAGCCCGTCTTTGATCCTCAAGAGATTGATGAGCTTTTCAAGGACGACGATGACGTGGTTGGCATTGATGTGCGTGAAGAGGGTGGCTGCGAGAGCGACATGTTTGGCCTGGAAATCGACCGGATGGATGTTGCAGAAGATGGCCTGGGCTCTGATGATGGCCTGGGCTCGGCACGCGCCCACAGCGCCCCCGTCAACGTGTTTGGCTCGCCTTGATCAGCTTGGCGGATGGTCAGATCACCACCGTATTCTTTTACCTGGATTAAGAGTGTTCTCTAATGCCCCTTCGAGTCCATGTGGGTTGAGTCCATGTTGATCAGCGTACATTATGTTGCTTTTTTGTTATGCGCTGAAAAGGCCAATGGTGCCTGCCTGTACAACAGGAGACACACCGCAGCCGGCCATGCGCCTGTTGAGTGATTATCGGTTGTACTTTTCACTGTGCTGAATTTGTTTGTCAAGCTATGATCACTGTGTAAAGCACATCCGCGGCAAGCAGAATGCCTATTACAAACTTGGTGCAAACTGCTGCGATACTGGTGCTTCTACTCTACTTACTGAACTTTCAGTTCTGATGCCCGAACAGGTTGATGTACATCAATCATGGGCAGCACTAGCTATGCAAATGGATCCCACTGCCCTGGCTGCCTCGTATCCAACAGGCTGTTTGTCACAACACTGTTGGGTTTCTTTTGGCCAGCAGCCGCCATTCTGGTTATTGGGCCGCCCAAAAGATCTGCAAAAGGGTCCCCACTGGGACCTGCAACGGACATGCCGCTGAAATGAGTGGTCATCCCATTCATTCGCGGTGCAGTACTGCCAGTCGTGTCTGTTGCATCTGGGAAAAGCGGAGCTGCAGCAGCCTTCGGTGGGCTTGCGAGAGGCTTGCCCATGGCTGCTGCCATTGACAAGCCCCCACCAATGGCGCGCCCGTGTGCGGAGCCTGCTGCGGCATGAGTGGTAGATGCAGCTCCCATGAAAATGTCTCCTATATCACGATTAGACTGCACTGGGGGCTGGGCACTGGTGGCTGCAGGAAACATGGATCTATTGCCATTCATGACATTGTCTGCTGACTTGGACTGAGCCCCAGCTGGCATCTCAGAGGCAGGTACAACAACAGACGAGCTCCAATCAGACAGCGCGTCACCCTTGCCGAGCCCCAGCCCGGCAGGACTGTATAAATCACTGCCGGGAACGCTTCTTGCTGGAGCTGCACTGCTATGTGCAGGTTCATCCCAGGTGGTGGCGCCATTTGACGAGCTGTGGGTAGAGTGCTGGGGCCCATGGGGGTTGCTGATGGCCCGCTCTTCACAGCGGCTCAAGGCAGACCTCATGAAGGTTATATACTTTGTAAATGTCATGGGTTGCATCGTTGAGATGACCATCAGTGGGCTGACAAGCGGCACCAGTGCTTTCATCGTGTAGGCAGAACTCTTGCTGCCACTGATTGCCTCACACACCTGCATATGGCACAAACGCTTGTGCAAGGGTGACATACTACATGTGGACTAAACTCCGCGTCATGGGTCAGATTCCGCATGGGACGCTGCAAAAAATCCACATCCTGCTGTGCATCGTCTGCTCGCAGGATACTCCACTGAAAATGATTGGCTTGACATGGCCTGGTGCAGTAGACATCTGTCCACACAATCCGCATTCGTGATCACCATCGCCTGGATGCTGCACATAACACGTCTTGCATGTTGTGATACAAACCACCGACGCAGAATTGTCATGAAGCAATGCAGCAGACTAGAAGTGAGGAAGGGAGGGCACACGTCCATAACGCTTGAGAGAGTTGGGTCAGACGAGTCCATCCCCGTCAGATGCTTGATCATGCGGCCCACAACGTCACTTTCCTGCTCAGTCAGGCGTGGTGCAAGAGACGCCACAACCTCCAGAACGCCTGTGCGCACACTGGCACTCTTTGTGTTTACACATGCTTTCAACAGCTGCGGCAGCACTTTGTTGTGTATACACGCAGCCGAAATCTTGGTCAGTGGCGACTTGAGCGTCTGAAGCACCTGCAAAGCTCAGTGACATGCGTTAACACAATCACGGCACAGTGATCCTGTGCAGGAGTAGCCCGATCGGAGTCATCAGCTCTACTCCAGAGTCCATGGTGACATTGAATGCAGTATCATGTGGGTGACTTGGGTGACTTGTGCAGACTGGACGTGCGGCATGGCTGCACCAAGTCAGATGTTGCTGTTGCTGTCCAGTGCTGCAGCAGGGCAGCAACGAGCAGGGTTGCACACATATCAGGTGAGCAGCGTAGGTCAACAAGGCAGCAATGCCTGCGCACGCAGTGTCGGCTATTCCTGTGCAGACATCAAGCGCACCTGTTCTTGCAGGCGGGTGTCGCCGTCGCTGAGTGCCTTAAGCATGACGGGCACAAGCACTTCCTCAACCTGGTCTGAGCGCATCGCCTGCTGCAGGTCCGGCACAGCTTGCAGTACCTGCGTGACCTGCGCGCCTGATGCACTGGCAAGGATGCCCTTCAGCTCAGGCAGTACCTGCACAGCACCACCCTTGCCGTGACCACTGCTGCGGGTCCACTGCTGAATTGAGTAACGGAAGGCAGCCTCGTGCGGGGCAGCTTGCGCTGCCAGCTTGTTTCGCAAGCACATGCAGTGACCAGCTGTGAGACAAGGCACGGACATCTTAGTGGGAATCGGGAGCTGGGGACCGCACCTGGTCTTGGAAGATGTCTGCTGGGAGGTTCTTCACCATTCGCAGCACGAGGGGCAGGACTGCATCACGCAGAGCGCGGTCCTGCCACTGCTGAATCAGGCATGGCAGCACCTGTAGTCGCAGCATGCGCATGGGGAACTGTGGCAGGAAGGTAGGAAGGTCTCTCACAAATGCATGCTTCTGAGCGGTCTCCCGCTGCAGAATGGTGTCTATGAAGCGCAGGGCACGCAGCAGCCGGTCGTCCTTGAAGTACCCTGCTTCAACAACTGCCTTGACCGATGGTCGTGATGCCGCATCTTGATGCAGCATCCCCCGCATGACGTTCTGCACACATACAGCAACGCACAGGGTGAACTGGTGCACAAACATGTGACACTGACTTCTGTGGCTCGCAAGACATCCCTCACGTTCTCCGAGAGGGAGGATCGGTGCAGTGCATGTCACAACAGCGGCACACCTGCAGTGTCGCAGGGAGGCCGTCCACTGGGATGAGGTGCATGGATGAGAGCATGCTGCGGTACTCCGGGGTGGTGCGTGCAGTGAACAGCGACTGCTTCCGCAGCACGCGGTAAATGATGCATGCCAAGGAGAACACATCTGCAGCTCCGCTCACAGGAGTCTCATTGACACTGGTGATCAGCTCTGGAGCAGTGAATTGCAGGTCAGGGCGGGCCATCTTGTCGAGTACCGACGTTGCATCGTAGTCATACGAATATGTCTGCTTGTTCTGGGTCAGTCCCATGAGTGCGTCTGCATCCAAGGTCAAGTCTTGTCGTCATGTCCAACTCCAGCAAAAAAGTGGGAATGCTAAACACTTCAACGGCTCCGACCATACGGTGACAAATGTGTGAGCATGCGGTGATAGTGTGCAAATGCAAACAGAACGTAGATCATACCAGGGGAGGAACAGGGTTGCGAGAGTCCTAACCCTGACAACTTCCATTGCCCGTCAGCTGCAATCAGAATCGACACAGGCGACAGGCTGCAATGGACCAGTTTGCAACTGCTATGCAGGAAGGCCAAAGCCTCAACAATGCGGTCAAGACCGTGCTTGATTTCCAACTCAGACAACGGTTCATCATTAATCTGCAAACACAGGCAAAGCATTGTCATCTGCGATCACACGGTCGCCAACGTGTGCGGCTGTGGCCACGCTGTGCAGGCCATGCTGTGGTGCCATGCTGTGCGGTGATGCATGCTTGCAAGGTCACCGACGTGGGATAGAACCTCCTGCTGGAACTTGCAATGACCATTGAGCCATCCATCAAGTGACCCCGACACTTCCTCTGTTACGAGTAAAAAGTCCTTCCTGGTTTCCTCCAATGGCTCGATAATTCGGATGATACCTGCAGTCACCGATCTGTAGTCCCATACTGTCGTACGATGACTCTTCGGACATTCAGCATGCTCAGGCTGGCATTGAACAAAGGGTTGCCAGCCGTGACTGCATGTGTTTTGCTCACCAGGATGTTTCAGGAGGTTGGTCTGCTTTGTGTCTCGCTCAATGATGCCTGCGGCGCTCTTCCCGGACGAAGACAACCTGCAAAGCATTCACTTGACACACCAGGAGCAGGAGCTTGGTGAATTCCCGCATGTGTGGAGGCCTTCAACATGTCCTGGCGGAAGCATGATGGTGACTGTTCGAGTACGCACTGATCTTGGAACTGCTTCTTACTTGCAATCCACACCGATACAGCTTTGAGCGATCCTGTATATTGGCATGCATCTCTTAGAACATATTGAGCGGCATGTTAACGTCTGCGACCCATTGTCGCTCTTGACGTGATACGCAGCACTGTACACAAGCGAGTCTTGCTTGCCCAGAAAGCTGCACATACCATCAGTGCCTCGCTTTCGTCGAGCTCGATGTATTTTCCAGATGCCACCTGGCCCTGCATACCCAACTTCAGCGGCAATGTCGTACTCTGCTTGTATCTTGGAGAGCTGGCCAACGCTCTCTGCCAGCTTTGCCGCTTTCTGCGCTGCCGTCTGGCCAAACTTGGTTAGATTCGCAAGCATTATGTTCCTGTTTTCTGCTTTACAAAGTGGATCACTCCTGATATCGCATGTATGGGGTGCGTGCACAACGTGCGTGCACAGCACGACGGCATAAAGTCGACGGATGCATCCTCCAAAAACGACAACTACCCAGGATTTGCTTCGATTGCACTGAGCGCACGTGAGGTGGATCCCATGTAGACAAACACACGACACGCGCCTGCGTCTAGTGTATCATCGCGCACTGCGAAAAATGCACCGTGGCCACCACGTTGTTTTAGCGCGCTGGGCGGAAGGTGCAAAACCGGGCAACATTGCGCACGGCACGGCGTCCGTGCATCGCTGTATTATTCGCAGGCAGCCGAGACCTGCATTGGACAAACTTTCTGCTCGCACTCCTTTCGGGACTCGGGCATCCGTGTAAACTGCTCCTTCGGAGCACTGTGGCACTCGCTGTTGACTCCTCGCGGAGGTATTCGGAGCCCAGATAATTGAGGTCAAATCCATGGTCGTGAAGGTCACATTTCGCTGTATTGCTTCTTGTGTTGGTGTAGAACACGCATTTCGATTACTTTGGCATCCATTCAGCTCGACACTTGTAGGTACCATGTGGCGCTTGCGCGTCACCTATACCAAACAACTTAGTGTCCACTCAAGGAGCAGTGGCATTTGTCCACAATGATCAGGTGCTGCTTTTGCGTGTATGATGCACGCAGAATTGATGTAGCTGCCACCTTGCATGGCTTGCAAAGCTGTACCATTTCTAGCACATCTAAGCTTCATAGATATCAGATCTGTACTACGCAGATTGTGCTACAAGATCTTAATGACAGCTCAAAGAATAGCTCCAAGGTAAGTAAGTTTTGCTATGTCCATGCCAAATGTTGCCGAGGCTTGTACACTCAATGGCCACGTCGGCGGTCAAAATATGCAGAGGCAAATGCAAAGCATTATCACAGCTATTCGTGGGACATGCCTTGGAAACCAGCAAGTCATAATTAGTACATCAGGAGATGGGCTCATGGTGCGCTATCATTGCTCGATGTAGCTGCATGATCTGCACCAACAAGTAAAGCTTGACAGGCGATCACTGCATGGCATACGTATGCAGGTTTGGGACGCAGACCTTACAAGGTGCCTGTACGAAGCACCTGTCACCCCTCTAGGCCCCCATGAATCACAAGTGCCACACATCAGTCAAGCAATTTGCGTCTGTCACATGGCAGATGCAGTACAAATATGCATTGGTACAAGCACTGGCTCAGTTCATTTGTACACAGTGACCCCTCCGAGTTCACTGTCACAGGTTTGGCTCGTCACCAGCCTGCCATCACATATTACTGGGGGTGTTAATGCACGTCATGTCCATGAACACGTTCCAGTGGTGCCTCCATTTCAAGCATCATACATCAAACATGTGATCGGGGGCCTGCTGTTGGTGAGACGTGCCACACTCCTTGCAGGCAGCTGTTCTTGACGGTGATGGCGTGCCTGTGCTCGCTCTTGAGTGGCTTTCAGGCACAGCCGGAAACCTGTGTGTCAGCAATAGCAACGGCAATGTTTCACTGTATACCATTGGAACCGAGAGCATTGTGTTTCATAAGTCATCGTCCATGAGTGTTCCAGTGGTGCTATTAGGGAGCGCACAACAAAAACTCTTCTGTGGGTCGGCGCATGGTGACATCAGTGTCCTTGACAAGGTACGGTCTTATCATAGTGCAAGCTGTGGGATATGTGTGACCCGCCTATTTGTTTCAGTTTCTGGAAACTGGCAGGGCGAGGCGGCACAAGGCCTCTGATTTTCTTTACAATTTGGGCAGGAGCCACAAACTGATCTCATACACACACCTTTCCTGTTGACCCACAGCTCAGTGCAGGATACACTGACTGTGGAGTTGGAAATCGCTGCTCACAGTCGCTTTCTGTCGACTATGGTGTTACATTCACGTGAGCCTCTTTTGCTCACAGCGGCACAAGATGGAACCGCCGCCGTGTGGGACTTGAGCGAACTTGGTACCAACAAAGTGAAGGTCATACAGTCGTATCTCTGGAACAATGCGATGATTGCTGGAGGCGTTTTTGGTGGAGAAAACAGGGTCTACTTCTCATCGTACAGCGGCGTACACATAGGATTGTTTGAGTACTCGCAGGCTGGATGTACTTGATGCAGGTTGTCCATTACAACTGCGAAAAAGCTTGCACCTGCCTATGGAACCACCGTACACACTGAGGCTTCTTTCTGCAATCATGGCATTTGTTTAAGGCAGACCGGATCTCTGCCAAACAGGCATGCAGCTTCACTTTGTCGTCAATAAGGACCAGCAGGTTTTCGACCATCTGGAGTATCTCGGGCACAACTACTGGATCACCATATATACACACCCACACCAAAGCCACTGCAACCCCACACACAATAGTCGTGGTTCCCTCCTTCGAACTCAAGACAGCACACATCTGGCACAAATTTCGGACAGCGCCTGGACTTTCACAAAACAATGCAACAGCCTGCATGAATTTGTTCAGATCTGGCCACACGTTTTTGTCAATTGAGGACACCACCAGCAAGCCACCCAGCTCATAACACAGATACTTCTTCATTGTACATGCTTCAGGACAACTGGAGAGTACTGCAGCAGCCAGCTCCAATGCTGAAGTCCGAGATCCAGCACAAGAAGCAGTCAAAGCTGCTAGGACATGCAGTATGCCTTGTATAAACTTACTCCACCAAGCCACCTTTTCTACTTCCCCACGAAACATCACACAACTGCTTTGGCCCAGCTTCTGCGGCATGCATGCTTGGAGCATTGTCATCATAAACTTTGCGGTGTCTTCCCAGTGACCTGGCCATCGCAGCGCCGGCAGCACGTTGTCTCGCAAATCCATGCGGAGATCCTGAGCATACCGCAGGCATGCGGCCTCGTGCATGCATCTGTCTGTTTCATAATTTGGTTCGCCCAACGGCAATGTACTCCTCTTGGTTTCCTGGAAGAGCTTCAACGAGTTCGGAATCGGCATCCGAATTGCAAGCAACGATGTGGGAGTTGGGCCTTCATTGAGCAAGAGCAAGGCCTGCGATATGCATTGAGGGAGGTTTGGGGTATGAGCTGTAGATGGTCCATGATAAGCCATCGCAAGAAGCAGCGCCGCATCTGCTGTTGCATCTTTGATCTGTGCACAGCCAGATCTCTCATGGTGGATATCTTTTGCCATCGGTGCCTGGTTTGCTTCGACAGGCGATGGCTGTGTCGCGTGCAGCAACGAGTGTACTGCAGAATCCTGATGGCATACTTGCCGCAGGCGCTGGAGGATCTGTGAAGCAAGTGGCACAACAAGCCGCTGCAGAAGTGCGCGAGCTTCTTCTGTCAGCGCAACCTCCGCACTTGTACGGGTAGGTACGCACAAGCCCCTGAGCATATGCAGCAATGGCATCATCAGCTGGCGCAACTCCATGTCACTCTTGGCCTCCAGCACGCATGAGCTGAACGCGGCTGAGATGCTGTTGCTGTACATGACAATTGGATGTGTTTCATATGCTGGAGATGGTGTAGCGGAGACTTGCACATAGATGCAGGCTGTCAATGCAGCCATTATGCATCGCTGCAACGGCAGTGCCGCCTGGTGTGAGCCTGTTGCTTGCAGCAACACACTCGCGATCACGCCATAGCATGAGGCTACGTGAGGCGGGACAGCGCCTACACAGGCATCCTGCACTCGCTCCAGCAATGCTGCTCGAAGGCGGGCCAGTGGTATGGACTGAATCTTGCGATTGCTCAGATACATAATCTGTCCAGTGGCCGCGCACAGTTGCGTTAAGGTTTGCCTGTGGCTGCGTGGGCTGCCTTCCAGTTGGACAAGACCATCAGCCAGGCGAGGCTCGAGGGCATGGCTCTGCAGGGCTGCATCCGGCACGGCATCATAGCGCGAACACTGGATAATCGCCAGCCTGATGCCCCTCAAGCACTCAAATTGATCACTTGTGCGCATCCTACTGAAGCACCTGAGCACGACACATCACGGGACGCTTCACTTGCAGTGAGCCCATCCAACCTCCGCTCATCTGCATCAACAGCGCATGCAGCGACATGGTATGTCTCATACATTAAGAGCTATCAAGATCAGATCAATGATCGTATTCACTAAATTGAGCGATGCTCATGGATGAGCATGAAACAACCTGCGGCATGCATCAGCATGGCGTAGCGTTCGCAGAGCGCTGCTGTGACGCTGTGCGTACCGCCAAGCCACCAGGCGCCTTTTATAAAAATCTGTACCCCTTTCATGTCAGACATACTTACGATAGCTGGGATTGCGCATGGGCGATCACTATCATGGCGCATGGTCATCCGGCAGATCAGCGGGTCATGCCACTGACCTGCGATGGCTGTGAGGCTTCAGCACAATCAGGGCTGCTCGCAGTCACAATGTACGAACTTCTGCCTAGTTTAAACCGCGTTGGGCAGGTGAGCACACCTGGCTCTATTGACATGTTGGTACTCAAACCAACTTGTGCAGAAATCGCTCTGTGAAAATAGCACGTTGGGAAGGTCAGACGTGGAACCCACCATCCTGCAGGTTCAAATGTATGATATCTACTCCCTAGATGGTTCATACCTCCTGAAGGATCTTTGTAAGTTCGATTGCCCTGGCGTCTTTGATCTGCGGTGGCGCCCTTGCCAGCCACATGGCCAGACCGCCACGGACCTTGCCGAACAAGCAGAAGTTGCAGAAGACGACCCGAAGAGGGGAGTGCTCGCAAGCTCGGGGGACTATAGAGACATGATAGCTGCGTTGGCCTTGGCAGATGGCTCATGCCAACTCATTAGTGTAAAATGTGAAAACATCTCAGCCACGGCAACGCAGCCTGATGCAGGTTGTGGCGGTATGACCCTATCATGTGACTGGGCAGCCTTTGGAGGCATGGATGTATTCTGCTCCTCATCCAACGGCATGGTGAGCCATTGCAGAGTCGCGGAGAGCTTCTTGAAGGCCGTTCAGCAATGGCAAGCTCACGACATGGAGGCATGGATGGTAACATGCGATCTGCACCAGGTGACGCCTTTTTTTTTATTGTATAGTCCACATTTGGCTGCTGTCTTGCAGGCCGGTCAAAAATACCTCAGCACGCTGTGAAGAATGCATGTAGCGTTGGTCCATGCTGGTCGTGCTGCTTGGCAACGTTGGCAGGATGCCGATTCTGAGGAGGAACATGATAGATACCACAGTATGGCGGTCTCTTGCTTGACAGTGGACCAGTAGCGCTAGAGAGCTGTTCCTGTAGTGGCACGTGCCTGCATTGTTGCTTTCATTCGAGTACGCTTGGTATGACCAGAGCAGATCATCAACAGGATCACCATCCCATGGTGCCCATGTGCAGATGCTCACAGAGTCGTACACTTCCTTTGGTCACTTGCTTGCATGCTTTGACATGATGCATTCGCTGTGCGCTCCTCAATTCACGGACGCTTGGTTGCCCAACCACCACTCTGGGGGTTGCTACAGGAGCACGTCGTATATACTGGAGATGACAGCTGTAGTTTCAAAGGTTGGGACACACGGGCAGCTGCTGAGATGACATTCTGCAATCGCCGGGGCCATGGGGCAGGCGTGTGTTGCATACAGAGTCATCCAACTCGGGAGTATGAAGTGGCGACTGGGTCTTATGATGAGCATGCTCGAATCTGGGATCTTCGGAGTAATTCTACGCCGCTGCTGACACAGAAGGTGCGGCGCAACAAAAGACGCCAGTTTTTGTGTCATAGGCTTTGCGACATGTTATGCATTGAAAACACACATGATATGCATTGAAAAAGTGGGACGATGCTTGGAGCAGTGGTGCCCGTTGGTGAGTGCCTCCAGAGTCAGGGGTACTGCTTGCATGGTGCAGTCTGTTTGCCTCTGGCCTCAGCACAGATCGGGCAAACAGTTGGTGCCACTGAGCACCTCAAAGTCTGCACGTGTTTTGGGCACGACACGCCTCTGAACTGGAGTGTTGTCCTGTGTTCCGATGCAGTAAGCCTGTGTTGCCACAGTGAGCGTTTTCTCAGCTTTGCTCTAATTTGTGCCCTGCGTCGATGTGCTCACTCTGAAATTCGCATGCAGGTAGGACTGGGAGGGGGGGTGTGGCGGCTCAAGTGGCACCCTGAACGCGACGACATTGCCTTGGCAGCTTGTATGCAAGATGGATTTGCTGTAGTTACTTTCTCAGATCCGCCAGCAGTGTACTCATATGCACACCAGAAAGTGCTAGGATATGGAGCAGACTGGATAAAGCGTGGGGGAGAATGGCTGGCTGCCACCTGCTCGTTTTACGACAAGTCTTTGCATTTGTGGCAGTGTGAAGCTGCCATGACCGAGGTGAGTCTGGATGCATAGGCTGCAAAGTATCACACGTGTGCTCAGCTGATCGCTGCCACGTCCACCGCTCTCACCCCAGTTGCCCTGCTCTCTCCTCAGTCATCAGCTCTGACCTCTGTATAAGGTCATTAGAGCAGTCCCACCCACGCTTATTGGTGACTCCGTAGCCCGCAATGGCCACACGGGGAGCATTCCTAAGCAGCCCACGCGTATACAACACTCCTGTGCCCACTTCGTCCCATCATGCTCGTTCTGCCATACTGGGGTCGGCTACGGCTGGCTGCGTGTAGTGATGCGCTTCGCCTCCTTCAGGGCCATGTTGCGTGAGGTTGCACACCATAAAGTACAGACTCGTGAATGCATGGAGCCAGGCATGGCAAGGCCACATGTCGCGACATGTCGCCACAGTGCAGCCATGGCCACGCGTGGTCCCTACGCGCACACAGCGCATTGTTGGTGGCGAGGCAGGGACCCAGGCCATGGTCCCACCTTTGTGCCAATGTCCTGTGGTGTGAAGGTTGTTGCTGCACGTCATGCAGCGTGCTAGTGCGGGAAATGCTGGGTTGCCGATGGGTGGCCACGCGTGGCATATCCTGGGATAGAGCCAGATGACCATGAACGAGCACGGGTGGGGCCCCCGGTACAGCCCGGCTAAACGAATCTTCGACTCGCGCTCGCGATCAACTCGACGCGGTGCGCAAACACAGCACGACACTGCATTCCGCGATCGAAAGCGGTCACATTTGTTGGTATCAGCCGGGTGACCAACATTCACATAGCTTCACCTCCGTCACCCGGGAAACCAGCCTGCCGTCGAGTCCTCCGCCGAGTTCGCAGTGCTTCAGTGTTTGCAGATCAGAGGCGTCGCTCCTAACTTTTCCGTAGATACAATGGCTCCAAAACTACCTGCTGCGTCCAGCTCAGCTGCGACCAGTTCCCGGCCATCAGCTCCGGTAGGTGCACCAGCTGGTGCGATGCGGCGACGACCAGGTACGCACCCGGCACGGACATCACCTTACATTGACAGTTGCGTATGTGTTGGTATTTTCCCGGCCTCAGTGCTGAGAAAATCAGTCGTTGAGATCTCAGTCGCTGGCTCAGTGCCCGCGCTCATCTGTGATAACGTTGGCAGGTCCCCAAACGAGGAAGTCAAACATGATGAATTTCTATACCGATGATACAGCTGGGATGAAGTTGCCTCCGGTGAGTTGTTGCGCTACGAACTACATTCTGTAGGTCGCCTCGGAACATCTTCGCAGAGGTCAGCCTGTTTCCACACATGCAGGTCATGGTCATCGTCGGATCCGTCATCTTCATTTTATTTGTCACTATGTTTCATGTCGTTGGAAAGGTGCGTGTCAAGTATATGGCATAAGTGGTGTGCCATGCCTGCCTGTCTTTGGCTGAGATGATGTTGGCAGTCACTCAGCATGCATGAATACAACTTCCTGAACTCCAGCAGCCGTGCACATCAAAGTCCACATTTGCTGCAGATCATGAAATAAAGATAAACGCTGCCAGCAACGGTGTGGCACAGTTCATTACCAGCAATGTCGCTTATAGTCACAGACTGGGCATGGGCGATGCGAGACCTCGGATACCGCTGCTGCCCCTGGGCCTGGATGTACTTTGCAGAAGGCATGATCTGTATGTCCACGCATGCTTCATTAGGCAGACAAGATCTGTATCTGGATCTGATGGTCGTGCAGCATAGGGATGGCATTATTGTAGAAAGCCACCTCAGATGCGCAGTGGGCAGAGGTTCTGTAAACTTGGCGTGTTGCTTTGGTCTAATTCTGCATCATCTTCAATCTGAACGTCGCAGATGCCTTCATGGAGAAGCTGCGACACTGTTGACTGTGACGTTCATTCGAGGTGACCGGTGCACCGCGGTGGCCGGTAGCTAAACCGGTGGAGGCGTGGTCTCTCATGCATGGAGAACACCTTCACTGCAATTGCATGCAATCGCAGATGTTCATTGAAAGAACGACGGAACTGCGTATCAACATGAGCGCATGCTTTCGCCGCACCAACAACCACACCTTGGTCTGCCAACATGATCCCTCCTCGTCCTTACCCCAGATGTCAACCGCTGCCGTGTAACAGACCATGATGCCACGGCATCCATGCAGGCTACGTCATCGAACAACCCAGCTCCTGTGAAATGTAGCATACGCATATTTATAGTTTTGTCTAACACGTATGCTTCAGAGATGGGAGGTCCGCCTGACTTGTAGCGCGGCCTGACCCAGCGTCCCAAGTGTAGGCACGCCCTGCCCGCGGTGAAGGTGCCATGAAACCGCATGCAACCGCGGCCCTGACGTTTGTAGTGACATGCCTGTTGCTAAACTTCCACATTCATGCATTTGAGGTTATTTTCGAGTCCGCACGGCTGTGCGATCTGTGGCAGAGGCCTCCGGCCTTCCAGCCAACGCAAATTTAACATGTAGGGATGGATGACGACGGGTTCGTGGAGGTCAAGCGAAAGCACAACAGATCAGTTGAAGTACGCACCGACGAAAGAGGATCTGTCGCTGGCAGCGAGCAGCGGCAAGGCCGAGGCGACCGGCGAGGCAATGCGCGGCGGGCAGGCAATCGCAGGAGGGACACGCGGCCAGAGGAACAGCTTCACATATCGAAAGCGGCACTGCAGAGACAAGACACCTTATCGTCACGCTCTCAACGATCGGGGCGATATAACTCGCACGCGGACACGAAATCAGAAACACGCCCGGCGAAGCCTCGCGGAGCGCAGCTGCAGTCCGCTAAATATGCTGCTACGCCAAGTGGTGAGCCCAAAAACGGATCCGAGCGACATGTCGATTTACCGTCCTCGTCTTCTGCATCAGCTGGTGAACTTCGCCAACAAGCGTCCGAGAGGCCTGCACCAGTACAACCAGGCGTCATGCGACACAGCAGCCATGCGCAGCTGAGGGGCAACACTGCACATCAGCGGAATGCCCAAGCTGATGCCGATCTGTCAAGCAGCGCTACTGCACAGCCCGTAGCGCATGGGCCTGTCCTGTCAACTCAACTGCCAAGCCATGCCGCTGCCGCTACCCCTGTGGACAGGCCTTCCGTAGCAGCGGAGTCTTCAGAGCAAGTGCAATTTCCAGCCAAGCCTACGTCATGGGCGGCCCGAGCTGCTCAAGCGGCCCCAGACCTGAGCTCTGCACCAATCCATTCTTCTAGTAGCAGCATCAACAGCGAGCCGAGGATACCTGGGCATGCGCAGCTTCGCGTACGAACTCGCGGATCACTGTGCAGCCCACTCAAGTCATCTCCTGTGTCCAGTACGTCAAATGCAAGACACGGACACCGTGTCGCAGAGCCACGGAGCACGGCGCATAGCTCCCAGACCAGCGATGATCCACCAGCTCAAGGCCCACATTGGAAGGCCCCGACCACGGCAGCATCTCCAAACTCCCACGCCTCCAAAGGCTGCGACGTGCAGATAGCTTCACATGAGACCTCATTCATAGATGATCCCGCAGCATTACCAATGCCCTCCATGAGAGCTCGTGAGACAGGTCCAGCACATACACCCGAGCAGACACAGATCCCCATCAACACTTCCGCTTCGGTGAATCCCAGTGGACACAGCAGGCAGCAGAGCGCATGGAACACAGTGCCCTCTGCTGCAAGCAGCTCCCCCGGTGAATTCGGTGATGAGCTTGCAGTGCTTGCCCACAGCCTCATTGATGACAGCCATCCCCCAGGCCGAGAGCATGCATGCGGCATCTCCAACCCGCACTCGCTGTGCTTCATGATCGCACCGTTGCAAGCGATGCTAGCAACCCGCCCGTTCCAGGCCCTCATGGCTCGCCTGCCCGACCTGAAGGGCAGCTTAGTTGTAGCGAAACGGCTGCCGGTCCTGACCGGACTGGCAGAGCTGGCCGACTTCATTCGCTCACCCTCCGCTGCGGTGTGCTCTGCCACACATGGCCCCTTCCTAGAGTGCACAACTTGGTGCACGTCCACTGATCCCACCGTTGTTGCACAGTCAAATCGTAGCATCACGACGCCTCCACACCTCTGCATGCACCTCCATGCAGATCAGCGCATCAAGCGATTGCATTTAGCAGCAGGCGGTTGGTGGCGGAAGTCTAGTGCAAAAGTGGCAAAGGCCAGAACGAATCTGGCAGTGCAGGCGTTTGACCCGGCGCCACTGTCGAAGATTGTGGAGGACCACAATGAGCGGGAGGGCTTCCGCGGCGACGACTCGCCGTTCAGTGTTGCAAAGCGGCAGCCGCAGCTAGATGCGGCGCTGCTATATCTGCACGTCGTGGACGAGATCCACGATGAGCTGGACGCCACAATGAAGCACCTCGGCTTCCGCGAGCAGGCGCAGCAGGCGCAGGAGGAAGACGATGATGACGGAGGATGGAACCTGGTGAGTCTCCCCTCCTGTGCCGCTTTCTGCCAGCGTGGCTGCGGTTGCAGGCCTCTCTATGTGTGCCGCTGAAGCTGGCGGCCAGCGCGCGTGTGGTCGCAGGCCTGCCACAAATGTAGGCTGCCCCACGAGGCATGCTGGCTGGGCTCTCATGCGGCCCGCAGCGGCACAGCGATTGCAGCATGCAACAACATGGCACGCCCTCTGTCAGAGTGCACACAGCGCCGTTGCAGGCTGTGGCTGCCGTGGGGCATGAGCTAGCTACTCTCCTGGGCTAGCCTGCGGCTGCGGCTGCACCTGCACCTGTGGGTTTTCACATGCGTAGATGGGCATATTATTGTGTGTTGAGGAATATGCCACCATCAGGAATGCTTGGATGGTCAGGAGCGATCTGTTGGAGTGACTGGTGTAGGTCGGTCCGAAGAAGCAAGTGCGCGAAATTCGGGAGACGAAGATGGCAAGCCAGGGGCGCAACACGCCGTTTGCGATGGCGTTCCGCGGTGTGCTCGCCCACCACAACCGCAACCCGGGCAAGCAGGAGAGCATCAATCTGGAGCCGTTCACGCTCCTGAATGTGCGACCAGAGATCGGCGCGGACGGCCGGGACACGGTTGTGGCCGGGCTGCGGAGGCTGTGCAGCCGCTACCGCAACCCGGAGACTGGCCAGGAGCACCGCTCCCTCCTCGCTGAACTGCCACCCGTGCGCCCTGCCCCTCTCCGACAGAGCTGCTGCAGTAGCTTCAGAAAAAGACTGCGTATCTGGCGTATCTTCTGATATGGTCATGCACTGCGAGGGCGCATCCGGTTGTCTTGTAGCACATGTGCTTGACCATCTCAGAAGTATCAGCTGGACTCGCCCTTTGATTGTCAAGGAGTGCATGGTATCGCGCCGTCTCGAGTGTGCTGAGTAGGGCTGGACAAATGTTATCAATTTGGCTATATCACATCATAGCTACAGTCATGCGATTGTTATGTGTTATATGTACTGTTACATCGAGGGGCTCCGATCCAGTGCACCAAGCGAATGTACAACTAGATGCTAGACTCACATGCTACTTATAAGGTGCGACCCGGCCAGGCGGTCACCTGGCACGAAGTGCGCGCCCGTGAGCCGTGCTACACTGGACATGGTCTTTCTGATCACAAATCCGTTTCCTTTCACCATCACCGCACTGAGCTCGCGCAAGGAATTCTCAATCCAGCAGCACTTCGCCCGCTTATCGAACGGCGCAACCACAGAGTCTGCCAACATGTTGAGATACTGCATGGCATGCGACCCTAGTCTGCCATACGTCTCATGTATGTACTCTTACATCGAGGGGCTCCGAGCCAGCGCACCAAGCGAATGTACAACTACATTCTAGACTCACATGCTACCGAGCAGATGCGAGCCGGCCAGGCGATCACCTGGCACAAACTGTGTTATATGTATGTGCGTGATACTCGTGTGATATTCCGTTGTATGCATTATCTACGGGTATTATGGGGCTCAAGCGGAGGGTTTCTTGTAGCGAATCAAATCAGGTATTTGTGGAGTGTGTGAGCTCCTGCACGCACATATGCAACACTGTTATGTGCTCCGTCCCACTACGCGCTCCTTGCCACTACATATACATCTGCTGGTCACCAACACGCACACAGTAAATGCACCCCTTCAGAACACGCTACGTGCTCAGCTGGCTTACTCTCTGTCACGAATATCAACTTGTCTGCTGTCTCAATGTCAGTCGCGTTGCGGTTCTACTTATCGGGGAAGAACCTCAGTGTTGTAGCGGAAATCCATATAACATGAACATACGATTAAGCTATATACAGTTGGGTAGCATGTGAGTCTAGAATCTAGTTGTAAATTCGCTTGGTACACTGGATCGGAGCCCCTCGATGTAAGAGAGCTATATACAGCGTTATGTTATATATAATTCAATTGTAAATATCATGTTTTTTCCAGCCGTAATGCTGAGACATGTGGCTCGTTGTGCAGGTGCTGGTGTTGCAAGTGGGCAGGTTCCAGTATCAGAAGAACTCGCTGCAGAAGATCTGTGCACCCGTGGAGCACCCGATGCAGCTGCAGCTCGAGAGGGACATGCTCACACAAGATGCCCGCCGGCAGTGCACCGCTTACAATTTGACTGCCAAGGTCGTGCACCACGGTGCGCATCGTTGCATCGCCGTGCAGTCTGCGCTGCGCTGCTCTGGGCTTGTCAGAGCCTGTGTGCTTGGAACCATGATGACTTGACCTCTCTGCACCGACCCGGACATCACTCGCTTCAGACTGGTGTTGTTGGAGGGCAACTGTCCTGCAATGTACTGGCATTGAGGCTACGATCTGCCTGGCTAGGCTGTGGGGAACGCAGCGGTTGGCCTGATCGGCCGGTCTTCGCTGCATCGACCAACGCCTGAGGTACAATTTATGCTGCAGGTCAGTCCATGAACTGCGGTCATTACACAACCATTGCGCTGGAGGGACCAGGAAATTGGATGAAATATGATGATGGGAGCGTGACACAAGTATCCAGCGCAGAGGCACAAAAGCCAGACGCGTACCTCCTGTTCTACACAGTGGCAGAATAGGTTGAGAAGCAGGACCATGCAGAATCGCCGAAGGCAGCGTAAATGGGCACAGGTTTTCACATAATTTCGGACTGATGTGACGTCGCCTGATGCAGAGTTGGTCATGCACAGCACCAGCACAACAGGGCTCTTGTGCGCAAATCCTTACAGGTGCCACAGGGCTACTGCATCTCTTCTGCGCCGGGGCAGCGAGATACTCTTGATGTCATGCAATTGCATGCGCTGCCGAATGTGTTCAGAACCATCTGAATGCTCGCCACAGTGTGCCCGGAAGTTTTCAGAGACTGATGTAGTCTGTGCCAGTGTGTGCCCATGGTTGCAATATAGAGTACTGCCTCGGGACTTAGCATATAGCTATCACATAATGCCATTCCAATGCAATACCGAAGTACAAGCGAAGCCCAGCTCCCAGTTCATGTAACCAGCACCATTGCGGAGTGCATGTTGTGGTGATTGCATGATCGTAAATGCTTACTCAAAGTAGCCACAGAAATGATGAAGAAAAAACGAATTTGCTGGGCTGGCATTGTGGCTGAAAGGTGCTACCTGGGATTCCGTAGACGTGGTCTGCTGTGAGGCAAAGCAGCCAAGGATTGGTTCAAGCTAGGTGTACACTTTCGCGCATGTGCAAGCTGTACAGTGCAGCATTGCTTCGATGGCGCTGTTGCCGAGGCCACTAGAGTGATGTGAAGGAGACATGTGCGGTATTGGCTTGTGGAGGAGGTGAAACCATTCCAGGCCGCTCACAATGTGTGCTGCATGCTACGCTGAGCTCGGCGCGCCGAGCAGGTGGCTGCAGTGTGACGCTCGCACTACGGCTCGCAAGCAGCATTTGCGCAGATTAGCCAAACATAGTGGAAAACTGTCATGAATCAGAATTCAGCGATATTGATCGAACGCTGCGCTCTGGTCTCTGTGACTGGAATGTTAGAGCTCCGTTTCTTGCTCACTGCTTGTGCGCTGAATCGCACGTTGTCAAATGATGCAACATCAGCAACTGCCAA
>JALKAD010000168.1:456122-466351 GCA_024500015.1 Ulva compressa
CGGAAACGGGTCTGTGGGAATGCGTGTGGAGCATGCACGGGCACAAGAGTCAGGAAGAGTGTCGGGGGGGGGAAGGGTGAGGCAGCACACCTGGAGGGTCTGGCCGTTGTGGATAAGCTCATGCGCATCAAAATGGTTGGCGAAGTCAAGGAGGGACATGTACATGACATTGTCGTATGCATCAACGTTGCGGCCCGTCTCAGGGGTGTACAGGTGCTCCTCGCCTGCAGGGATTTCCCACTCTGTGCGGTTCTGAACGCGGTTGAGGTAGTAAGGCTCACCCTCGCCTGTAGACACCTTCTCCCAGTAACCGAGCTTGGGGTCTGGCCTGTGCTCCATGAACTGCAGGGACAAGCGCCTTGTCACGCATGGCCTACGTGTTATGCTGGTGGTGATCGGCGCAAGCACTGCGATTGGCGGGCGTCTGGTTCAAGGTGTGCGTGGGCTAAAGCGTGGCGACAGAGGCAAGTCGAGTGGGGCGTGCAGTGGGGGTTGGCAAGGGGGGCTAGACCGTGTACGACGAATCACCCTCCAGAGAAGCACGGACCAGCTCTCGCCGAGGCCTCGCGAGGCAGAAAGCAATCAGATTTGGGATCACACCCGTGGAATCATGTCGTCTGCAAAAGTCGGCTGCAGGTACGACCAGGGCCAGACTTCTTTAGTGTTCACTTTGCCCCCTTTGTTGTCGCCCATCTTCACGGGCTTCCCGCGGATTGCATCGCGAGCCCCAAGCTCCACAGCAAATTCATAGGCACTCAAAAACCTGGTTATCGGATTCCTGATCGATGTGAACACGGCAGCGGTCGCAGGAAGCTGGTGCATCGCGCTGAAATCGTCATGCGATGAGATCAGGCCGCAGTCCGGTATCGAAATGTCATACTTCAAGCCATCATATGACTTAGCACATCTCCTTGAAGGAGGTGTGGCTGGCATCATGAAGCAATTGTGCGTCGTACGCCCCGCTGTCCTGGGCACGTGTAAGAAGTACAGCATCTTGTGCGGGTCCGCGGGCCGGTCATCAGGAAACCTTTCTCGTTGTTGATCAATCCAGGTCTTCATGGCTGATTGGCACTCTACCTTGGCATCTTCTTGTGCTCTTGCGACATGTTGCAGCCCAGCGCAGATCACGGAACACGCGACCAGAAGCATAGACGTGACCGATCGCATCGCTCCCAAGTCAACAGCCGCTAAGGAGAACCTGGCATGCAACTTCGACTTTGTTCTTGCATTACTGGACAAACGTTGCCATATTCACTGCCTGCCTCACGCTTAAGCTTGTTCACTGCCTACGAATGCATGCCGCTAACAGAAGCAGACCCTGTGTCCAGTTGCGATGCTCTACATCATATTTTGTGCCAAATGCAGACTGGTGGGTGTGTACGCCGCGCGGCGTTGACAGGATGAAGTTCGCGGTGAAATCGTCTGTGGCGACAGGCGCATCCGCACGCCTTAGCTGAGCTCAGCGCTAGGAGGTTCGGTAATATCGATAATAAGTCACGCGCGAAACTAGGCCGAATTCGGGCGCTTGCGCGCGCGCTGATTGTACAATATGCACTATGCTGTGGCGCGCGAGTGGACTGCTTCAGTGCGCCTGCGGCGCGCTGAGGCAATACGTATGTACGGGGCAATACGTATGTACCGTTACAATGAAATGTCACCTCCGTGACAAAGCCCGACTTTAAGACAGGCAATTATCATCATCAGCAAACGGAATAGAATTGTTGCCGTTCAATCTTGCGCAACATGTTGGACAGATCAGCTCGTGACGTGCGCTGGTGTGAAAGCGTTTCGCCTGGCAATGTCCCACTATCAAACCATAATAAATTTCCTTGATTCTTAAAACGCCTGGCGATATTTGTTCACATCACAAAGGCGCCGGAGTACGTCTTCGTGCTTCATCTGGCCTACTTCCCCATCCCAATACGTCCTCACACTGACGACGCCAGATTCGATATCACGGGGACCGACCACGCACACGATCGGAATTTTGTCCATCTCCGCGTTCCGAATCGCCTTACCAAGCTTTTCGCCGGTGGCCTGCACTAGCAGGCGCGTGTCAGAGGCCCAGAGCGCCAGCAACAGGATTCTGCCGACAGGATTCCGCCGGCAGAAGGTAAAACGTTGAGCATTGGTGGCGATTGAATGCTCCGACAATCGATCTCTGTGTCCAAGACCTGCGACAAGACAGTATACTGGAGGCAGGCAAGCTGATGTCCACAGGTCGAGAACGCGCCATTTCCGCTCGGATGCCTTCTGACTTCATCCGTGCCACATAGTGGTGACAGAAGTCTTCGGATGCGGAGTTCACGGGTAGAATCCTGCACTGAACTGGAGCCAACCACGCTGGGAATGCGCCAGCACAGTCCTCCGTCAGAATTCCGAAAAAGCGTTCGATTGAGCCAAATATTGCACGATGAATCATGATCGGTTGCTGTTTCGTGTTCTCACGATCCACGTACTCCATCTCGAATCGTGAGGGCAAATTGAAGTCAAGCTGTATGGTCGAGCACTGCCACTTGCGCCCGATCGAGTCCTGCACAGCACATCATCTTACACAAGAGTATGGCATCCTGCTCCCTAGATATTTACGCTGTAATGAGGATTGCTGCAGAACCTCGGCTAGGGCCGCTGCCCAGCAGCCCAGCAGAACCAATGTGTGTTGCAACAATTTTGGCTGGGGCACTTACAGCAAGTGGGCAGCACCTGAATTTTGATGTCGATCTTAGGCCCGTAGAACGCTCCTCCTCCTTCATCAATCTGGAATTCCCAACCTTTGGCATTGAGGGCGTCTTGTAGTGCACCCTCTGCCGTTTGCCACACCTCGTCCGACCCAATCGAGTCTTCAGGACGTGTAGATAGGTTGACCTCATACTTATCGAAGCCGAACTTGCCAAGGATATCCTCCACAAGCGTTAGCAGGTCCTGGATTTCTGGCGCAATCTGGTCTGGCGTGCAGAAGATGTGTGCATCGTCCTGCATGGTCTCAATCACATCAGTGCGTTCAATTTGAACATGGTCACCTTGCTGGCGATGCCCGACGCCCGAAGGGCGGCAACAATACCGGCGCGTCTGCCCCAGATGCACAGACACTACAGCTGAAGCCATAGCCTGTGGTGGTGCCGCTCTGTACTTGACAGGTCACTCATTGCCCATGACATGCTGACCGGCACAGCCCGCTATCTAGCTGCACAGCTAGGCAGACTCTGGATGCATGGTGGCTCAGATCAGGCGCAACGCACCTGGGTGAAACCTCGGACACGGAACAAGCCATGCATGGTCCCTGACCGCTCATAGCGGTACACTGTGCCGAGCTCCGCCCACCGCAGCGGGAGGTCACGGTACGAGTACTGTCCATGTTTGTACGTCAACACATGGAAGGGGCAGTTCATTGGCCTCAGCTGGTACTGCTCATCCTCCACCTGCACCATTACCCCACATTCACATGGCCTGCCCGGCAGTCAATTCGATGCGGCCATCCGACACTACACACACATGCATCCGCACACATGCGCCGCCGCCACGCTGTAAACAGCATGCAGCAGGGCTCGCGTGCACGCTCGCTTACATGCACGTGCAAAGGTGCTGCCCCATACAGGAGCAGTTTGTGCCTGGGACGCATGCCGGCGCACACATCCACGATAATGCCCCCAGGGCCATGCATGTGATCCAGGTGTGGCACACCTTCATCTGGTCAAACATGTTCTCTCCGTAGTGCTCGAAATGGCCTGACGTCTTCCACAGGTCAACCTTAGCGATGTGGGGCGTGTACAGCAGGTCGTATCCGCGCGCCAGGTGGATGTCTTTCCAGAACGTCTCCAGCAGATTGCGCACCATCGCGCCCTTCGGCTGCCAGAACACCAGGCCACCCCCCGCGCTCTCCTGCAGCCCCAGTATGCATGTCAGGACGGCGCGCAAACATCGCATGTCTGCGGCGACTGTCTACGGGACGCACGCCACGGGGGTGCTTTGTACAAGGGGTGGGTGAGGCGCGGCCATGATCAGCAAGGCTGACCCAAGCCTGCGCGCGTGTGGACCTCTATGAACTGCGGCAAGGCAGACGTCATGGGCGCAATGACCACGCTGCACATGGTGGGCCACAGGGCCGATGCACAGGCCGTTGCTACCCTGGCACAGCTGCAGGATCGACCCCGCCGCACGGCTGTCTGCAGGTTTTTAATCCGCAATCTGTCCACCCACAGTGCATGGGGATGCAGCGCGCATAGCGATGTTGTGCGCTGGGGCTGATGCGTGGCCACGGTGAGCTGCACCGGCTAAGCAGGAGTGCCTGCCGCACCTGGATTGAGAACAGGGCCAGCTGCTGGCCGAGCTTGCGGTGGTCCCGTTTCAGGGCCTCCTCCTGGCGGTGCCGATAGGCAGCGAGCTGCTGCTCACTGGTCCATGCTGTTCCATACACCCGTGTCAGCATGGCGCGTGATTCGTCCCCGCGCCAGTATGCCCCAGCCACACGCTCCAGCTCCACAGCCTTGGGGTCAATGGCGCCCGTGGACTCGACATGCGGCCCGGCACACAGGTCCCACCAGTGCTCCTTGTCGCCTGGATTGCCAATGTGGTAGATCGTGATTGGCGCTTCTGGATCCCTGGATGCAGTGCAGCTTACTCGCCAAGCTGCGCAGATGGACTCCCCTTTGCGACACAGCTGCATGCTGCGTTGTGGTATGACTGCAATGTGGTGGGTTTGTGGGACGGCAAGATCGGTAACACGAGCGCATTTTGCAGGATTGCCGTGCAGAGCATGGCAGTGAAGCGGCCAAGGTCATCAGGTCCACATGCAGCCCAATGTGGACATAGTGCCTCCGAGCACGCACCGTTCCAGGATGGAGTCGAGAATTTCGAGCTTGTATGGCTCACCCACCTCCTCAATTCGGGCTCTTGCCTCATCAGGGCTTAGCTCCTCCCTCACAAAGGGCAGATCTTTGCGAATGAGGCGACGAAGCTCTTTTGCAACCTTCTTTAATACTTTGTCTGTGAATGGCTCGGCTTTGGTGAGATCGAAGTCGTAGTAGAAGCCATTATCAATCCATGGCCCAATTGTCACCTGCGCCCCGCGGTGCACACGCTGCATGGCCATCGCCATGATGTGTGCACAGGAGTGACGGATGCGAAGGAGTTCATCTGATTCATCGCTGGTTGGAAGGGGAATTTGGCTCAGATCGGCGTTTGGAGCCTTTCCTGGGGAGGCTGTGCGTACTCCTGTCTCCCTGCGATTGATGTCAGGAGCTGATGAACCATGGTTCCCACATCTCAAGAGTGCATACATCTCAGAGTGCATACAAGCTGTTTATAGTGTATCAATGAAACAGTCACCCGCGATCTGGCTTGGTATGGACGGTCCCTGCGTCTGCATCTGGGCTCGGCCCACTGACTTCGGCATCTGTGGGAGCTACCGTTCCAGCCGGCGAACAGTGACGAAGCAAAAGATCTCTCTTAGTACGCTTGAGCGTTCCTTTGTGTGCACGATGGCTCCCGCACGCGCGCAGAGGGACTGGCATTACACCACGTTGAACATGGCTGGCTTGAGAATGCCCTTGGGCACCAAAAAATGCGCGTAGCGACATACCCACTAAGCAGCCACAGTGAATTGGAATCCCTGCCCAGGCACAGCACTACGAAAGGTATAGCGGCCAATTTGGTCCTGCCAAAACCGTACGTCGACCTCGCGGGACCACAAAAGCACAGCCCCGGCGCTCAAGACCGGCCCGACCTGTTATTGTACGAAGACAGTAATACTGAGGCTTTCCGCGGGAATGCTTTGGTCAGATTTGATCTGATGGTGCTGACAACTGTGTCTGTGATGGCCAACCTGGCGACGTCGCCATCGCGGCAAGGCCTAGTTGGTGCGATCTGCCTGGACACCACCTACTTAAAGGGACTATCAATGCGTGAGTCCCATGCATTTATGTCATTGCATGGCCTTGCAATTGCAGTGTGCGATCGAGCATGCGACGCGACGACAATGTGTGGTCGCGGCACAGCAACCCAGCCCCCCCACGCCGCGTGCAGGGCGTCAGAAAGGCGCCCGCGCCACCGTTTCACACGCGGCTGACGCCTGATATGCTTAAACAGATCATTTTCCAGAGATAATTATTGAACGGAATTGCGTCTAACGCCCCAAAATGTGGGGCCGGGTTCAGGTGCCGTAGGACGGCTCGAAACGTGACGCACTGGTCGCGAATCGCCTGCTTTTCGCGTCTGATTGAAGCCTCTTGCCCAGCTAAAGAGCATTACAATACCTTTATGTGGAACATGAACCTATGAACTGCTTTGGAGGGTAATCCGAGTGAGTTTGGCCTGTTTCCACCTCGTCATCCGCTGGCTGCCTGTTCGCGTATCAGTGCAGCCTCAGCTCCCGCGTATCGCGTCAATTCGCCGTACACTTTCAGTAATAGCCAGTTAGATAGTCACTGCCTGTATCTGGCACATCCAAACGCGTGTGTACTTGTCTTGAAGTGCTTGCTCAGTGCATCAAGGCAGCTACCTACTCAGCGCTCTTATGCCCAATGCTCTGTGCTCTAATAGCCTCTGTGACATGCCTTATTTGCGCAAGATTAGTGCGTGATTGCAGACATGTGGGGTATAAGTCGGGATTAGCGATGCAGAGTCTGAGAACAACTGCATTGCCTCTCTGTACACCTGAATACCTTGTTGCAGCAGTACACAGCTCCACAACAACATCCTCCCTGACTGACATAGAAACATATCTTTTTAGATTTTGTAATACTTCACAGCAAATCGGTCTTTGCCTGGTGTTTGTCAAATGGGCCCAACAGCACATCAATGCGTGCCCGCAACAGGACACCTTTGATAGTGTGCTTGCCGTATTTCACAAAGATACACCTCTCATTCCTTTGTACATGATTCTTGCTGCTCCTGGATATTTGGTTCGAGGGCTATTTCAGCAAACACCCCGCACGCTCATCGACTGCGAGCGTCCGCGAACAGTTGCGACAGCGAGCACACATCAATGTTTAGTTCACCAAAGGCGGTTGCGGCTCAATTGGGCGCGCATAGATGCCTGACAGTGGATACAGAGTGCCCGGCCTGCCAGCGTTCGACGCAGGCCATGGCTGCGTAATCGCCTGGTGGGCTCCAAACGGGTGAGGTGGTCCACCAGCCCATCGTTCCGAGAAAGTGCTCAATAATTATCGCAGAGATACCCATGTATTCGATGATTATCTGGTCAGGCGGAGCGGAGCGCGTGCTGGCGCGGGATGGGACCGCCCTGCAGCAGAAGGGCCCTTTTGAGGGGGGCTGGGTTGCTGTGCGCGGGCCTTCGAGAAGCCGGGAAGCCGAACGTGTGGTAGAGCGTTGATGCCGCACCATTCGTGGTCCGTGGCCCGGTTGGGCCCCGATACACAAACGCATGACACAGCCCGTGCAATCGGCGTACCTCCACCACCAGTCTTGAGGCAACGCGAAGTTGTTGTGTTGCGCTGTATACGTCGCGGATCGAGCACGTCCCCACATTGTAACTGTATTGAGTGTTGTACTAATGTACGCGCCTGGCAGTGAGAGCCACCAATCTCGGCAACGCTTGCATTGCTAGGTCAGCTACGATATAATATTTGGTTTCGGAATAATTATCCATATAGCCGCGGCCGAGCATAAATTCATTCGACAGTGGTGCAATACGCCGCGACCAGATTCAGGCTTCAGTATAGCCAGTACCAGTGGCGAACACGATAGTCTCACGGGGCGGTCAGTTCTGAGCAGCTCCCAGACCGAAGCTCCTTGTCATGGAGACTCGTCGCAGGCGACGTGGGGAAGACGGTATGTCTCTGAGGAGACCTTAAGCATCGTGACGCACTCAAATTTGCTGTGCCGCGACAAGAGCTGTATGTCGTGCCAAAACGGACCCACGCACGGCAAACCGGCTAGGATCGGCGTTGTCAAAGTAAAATATTAGTCCAAATACATGCGGGTTTCTGGATGAAAGCGACGGCTAAGTGTTGCGGCTTCCGGTGTGGGTCTCCGGCGCAAGCTGGCTGGTGGCGATTTTCACGGTCTCGGCACGCGATTGCTTCTGTCCGTGCGCGCTCGCGCTGCAAATTTGAGATTATTGCATCCGCTGATGTGAAAATGGTATCGGCTGCGACTATGCCTGGGTTCCAAAACAGATGTTCGATGCAGATGTGGATATGAACGCCGGGGACACCGCTGCGCACGACATGATTGGGACGCCAATCTCAGCACACTCGAATTCTCCAAACACACGGAAGCGCCCTTTGAAACTGTCACGTGGGAAGAACGGTGATGTAGAGAGCGAAACCGAGTCATATGATGAGGACAAGTGCAACCATGAGATGTTGCAGAAACGGCTCAAATCTGTGACAGATGAAAAAGAGATTAAAAGACTCAAGCGGTGAGCTTTGAGTTTTGCAGTGACTGTTTGGAACGCATGCCTGAGTTCTGGGACTTGTGCCAACTGTCCGCAGAACATGTTATTGTATGGAAACTCACCTTGCAGCCTTTTGTGTGTGGTACAGGCTCCTGCGAAATCGTGTGTCAGCACAGCAAGCACGAGAACGGAAAAAGCAGTACATCAACGATTTGGAACAACAGCTTCAAGATAAAGAATCTGCATTGGTAGATGTGAAGAGCAAGTTGCAAGATGTCACATCAGATAATATGACATTGCGGCGTCTGATCACAACCATGCGAGGAGCTAATACACAGGTGTCACATCCGGCAAACTCCAGTTGTACTCCCGCTCCAGGACCGTCTCTGGACAAAACACCAGCCATCCACAATGCACAGCACAACAGCAGAGGTGAAACCAGAACGTGGCATGTATCCGAGGTGTGCTGCTGAGATTTGTATGTTCACCATACCTGCCATCCGGATTTGGCTCCGTGGTCGTACTCGGGCAGTTTTGGATCTCAAAATTGCTTTGCAGGTACCACAAGATGACTGACAAGTTTGTGAACCTGTGCTTTTGAATGACAAGTCTGTGAACCTGTGCCCTCCGACAGGAGGTAGTACACTACACATGAAGGAGGTATCAAACCCGCCAATTGTGTGATTTGTGGCTGCACTGCACTCATACACACACACAGACGATGAGTGGGTAAGGAAAGCTTGATTCCCATTGTTGGGTAATCACTTCAGCATCTGCCGCAATGCCGATATGGTGGACAGCTCCCTCACAGAAGATGCCTACAGACCTATTTTGAGCCTGCAAGGTGTGCGGTGATGGGATAACACATACGGCATGTGCCAGCGCGAAGCTGTGCATGCGGTCGATGGTCGTATACAGGCCTTGCAATCAGTAGAAAATTCAGAGGCCGTTGTGGTGTGACGTCAACCGCATTGCAGGGTCATTTCTTTGACCAGTCCTGCTACTGGGGAGTGTAGTCGATCCAGTCATGTGGTGCAGGCTTCCGCAAATGAATTGTGCACCACCATGATTGTGATCAATTTTTATGAGCAGTATCAACAACATCCTTACCGATGCCAAGGTAGTGGACTTGTATAATGGCATTGAACTGACATCCGGATGTTGGCGGATGTAGAACAAACCAGTTCTTCTCTCATTGCTAATCTCTGCATGGATGTTGGGATATGGCCGTGACTATGTAATATGGCATGATCATATGCCGGCTTTTCACTGAAACCGGCGCAACCTGGTTATGTTACATACCTTATGCATGATCAACCAAGGTTGAACATGTGACATTGCAGGTCACCTGGTTATTGTGCCACATAAACATGGATTCTCTGCGTTTAAGTAACATTCGGTATGCATGCACATTCCTGTGATCGTTGTGCACACTATGATTTGCTTTCACACTGCAACGTTGTACAACATGCCTGATGTACCACGAGGTCGGTTGACAGGATGTTAAGGCATCGGTTGTCAATGCGAACGAAAATGTTTGAAAGTAATGTGCAAATGGATTGTTGATACCCTGAATGCTCGGACGGTGATACTCGGGTCATTTATTGGCACGGTGGTACTCGGGTCTTTTATTGGCCTAGAGTCCTCCATTATGTATACTGCATGGCGCAGCACAGGACCGTACCTTTGAATAAACCGGTTTCATGATCAGGAGAGCAAAAAGGCATCACAGTTTGAAGTTTGATGCCGCCATGAAATCCGTGTGACAATACACCACACAACATGTGACCGTTGTGTGTGACTGTTGTCTGATTCCAGGACAAATGCTGGTCCCGAATGCATATTCTGTATGGCCGACTCCTGTCATGAAATA
>JALKAD010000168.1:485405-499634 GCA_024500015.1 Ulva compressa
AAGCTCGCGGTGATGGGAACTGATGTAGCAAATGGTAGTGCAGACATGTTTGGGCTGCTCCAATTGGAGGGAAAGGTACTCATGTTGTGCGAAGCTGCTGCCGTTGCAATTGAGACGCATGGCGACGCGGCCAGCATCTCTTTTCACGGCATGGCAGATGCTTTGACAGGTCTCTCAGATCTTACCCAAGCGTTTGATAGCCTGAACGGCCAGCCAGCTGTCCTGGTGAGACACCAAGTGATCTGTTCAAGGTTTGCCACAGAACCATATGATGTGCGAATGCACGGCTGTTGCAGGTGTATGCAGAATCCTTGGCGCGTCTTGGACTATCCAGATGGGATAGCTGGGACGAGACAGCGCACGTGTCCTGCATAGAGGACCTTGCATGCTTGCTTGATGCACTTGCTATCTTATGTCCAGCCCGTAACCATGTTTCTGATTCACTGGCCCTCAAGATTGTCTGTGATCTGGAAGCTAGCTCTCTAACAGTCAAGACACATCAGGCACGAGCGATTGGCGATATTCGGGGGCTCTGTAGCGGAATCTGGGCTTTAGCGGCATATTATGGTTTCCGGAACCGTGATGTACATCCAAAGTTCGTGTCTGCTCATGCAGCTGAGATGATGCAATTTGATCATCCAAACAACATCGCTGCACAGCGATGCCTTCACACCCCACAAGGGTATTCCTGCCGTCCAGAGCATGACTTGCAGCAGCCGGCACAGGCGCCCGCAGTGGAAACCTGCGTGTCTGCAATCTGCCTGGTCATCCGGGACTGGGTTGTACCCCACCATATTGCGGTCACCTGGTTGAAAAGCGGAGATGCCATAGTCCGAGTCTTGGCAGGTGTGATCCGAATTCCCACTCTGAGCACACTCAGATGGTGTAACGTCACTCAGCTTCTGAACGCAAGGAAATAATGACTAAGGCATGACATGAAACGACATGAGTGCATTGTTCACATTCATTGTCATATCTTCACAATGGAAGGCTGAACAATCCTTGCTTTGAGGCGCCCATGTGGTATGCATCAAGCCCATCCAGAATTCTTTTCATCCAGGGATCGTGGAAGTTGGCAGCACCACAGCCGCGACTGATACATGTGTGAGTGCACTGCTGAGGCTGTGCACTCATGAGATGCAGCGTCAAGCACTGGCGGGACACTTCCAGCGTTTTTCCCCGCTGCTTCCTGCTGCAAACACAGCAATCATTGCTGCTGCTGTTGCACAGACGACAGGTCCCAAAATCACGTCCCAGGAAACCGTTCACATCAGTATGAGAATGTTAGCTGTACAACTGGCAGAAAGTCCTCCTGGATCATTGAACTGTGAAGCTCGTGGCTCCGCTTCTTTGACATGCCCACATGGCATGGCTTCCGACAGCATGGATCTGGTCAGCCTTGTGTCCGTTTTGAAGAGTGTACTACGCATCAATATGCTCCCTCCAGCAGAGCTTCTCCTTGCTTTGGAGCCGCACTGTGTAGCAGTCAGTGCGCAGCCATGCAGCCCGGCTGAATTCGCGGCGCTTGCTGAGCTCCCCGAGCTTCTGATGCTGTGTGGCTATTCGCCTGGCCCATCTCTTGTTGAGACACTCTGCTCCGCCATCGCCTGCTCCACAGGGCCTCTGCACGTGAAGGTGTGCTTGTGGCTCATGGCAATGCGTGGACATCTCGAGTAAGGATGATGGTGATGCAACGAGTGCATAGCGTGCCTGTAGCTGACATACCACCATGGCCTTGGCGCACGACTTGTTTTGGCACTCCGAAGTACTGCAACAAGCTGTACGTGCACACAAATGGCATGCTGTCGCAGTCTGTGCATGATAGGAATTGCAATTAATGCAGGCACGCCAGATCCTGTGTGCAACATGTCAGTCCCCTGTGACAGCGCATCCGTGTATCAGGAAGCATTTGGAAGACTTCACAATGCAGCTGTACAAGCAGGATTTGCGGAATGTCAATGATCATGCTGCGGTGGCCTGGACTCTGTCGGCTCTGCTAGATGCAACAATCATGGTTCATGGTCATGCTTGGGAACAACTTCACCGCATAGCATTGGACTACATTTTGCAACACAGGGACAGTGGGCCAAGCTTGACGAGCATTCTACATTTTTCTCAGTGCATGCATGCTTCGTTGGCGTGCAGCTGCACAGCTGACGCATTCAACAGAGCAGTTCCAGAGTGCGACAGGTCAGTCTCCCGAGCGCATGAATAAGTCATGCGAATGCACGAGTCTTACTCACAAATGTTAGGAATGCCTTGCAGGGATCGCATCAAAGGCATTGAAGAGCGTACACTCAGTCCAATGATGTTCAAATTTCCTGGAATGCAGCGACATGAAAATCAAACGGCTGTCATTCGCCAATGCCTTACAGACGCTTGCACGACCAGAGCCACCACACTGTTTTCTGAGTCAACCTGGCAGGAGTTGATGTCGCAAGAGGGAGCTTCCCACAGTCACATGCAGCATCATGTTGCGGCGCAATCAGAACAGGGACCAGGATGCGAGTTCATCTCCCTGCACTCAAGCAATGAGTCATGGCTACAGCTGTGCATTTTTGCCTCGTACGCCGTGTTCAGCGACACCGGCGCAGTGCTGAAACACGGCAGGGTTGCGCTGGTGTTGACACCACCGCATTTGGAGGCTGGATCAACAGCACACACCGTTGCAAGGTCGCCTTTCGCGTTTACATCGTGCAAAAGCTGTGCGGCATCTGTGCAAAGACTAGGATTCATGCTCGAGGCATGGCAATGGCCTGCTGTCGCAGTCGTGGGCAAGAGCTGGCATGCTTTGGTGGACTGTGTGCAGCAGCAGTCAAACGCAGCCTCCCTCAGAGCAGATGTGATGGCCATGGTTCGTACGCTCTAGTTGATCACCTCGGAGGATGGACGCTGAAGTGCTCGTGCTATACACCAATTTCAACTTATAAAAAATTCACACTGTAAGGATGCACAGGTGTTTCATTGTGCGATCCCGGTGCTGTCATCTGTTGCAAGCACACATGTCTCATCGACAGAGGTGCTGCAGATATGACATGCAAACACAATAAACCCATCATGACGGCAGTGCAGATTCGGGGTCAAATGAGACCTGCTTTGTGCAGGTGCCATACGCATGTCTCATGTGCCGCCTGCTGTGAGGTTATGTCAACGGCCAAGCTAACCTTGTGCCTATACATGTGGCACAGCAACATGTAAGTGGCAGTTCAGGCTGCTGTGCTCCTAATTCCGTTGGGGTCGAGTTCCAAAACACACGCTGATCTGATGCAATTGCGTCCTACGTTCAATTGCGGAGGAATACGACTGCACTTGTTCTGCGATTCCGTGCCAGCGGATCAGGACACACGCTGTCTGCGTAGTGGTAATCCCCTTGACCCATTGCATACATGTTGGCAAGGATATGCCTGAGTGCCACTTGCCATGTCAATGCATCACATTGCTAGTAACACTGAGGCAAGTCAATGCATGAACAGTAGTTTGACGGCATGTTAATTGTGACAGGCACGGCCCATCTGGTATGGTACTGTTACATCCTCACTGTGCGATCCGGCAGTTGGCTTCGGGCGCCATACAGGCTATCAGGTACCAAATAGACAACCTTGAATGAACAAGTGCTCCCGAGCGCCCGCAGTCGCATGCTAGACTTTGCCAGTTGTGAAATCCAGCACGTTATGCTGGTAGATGCTGGTTCACTTGGACTTTACTCATTCACGAACACTATTGAAGGCACCCCATCAACTTCAACTGGCTCAACATCCATCACAATATCAGCACCAGGAATCTGTGAGGATGCTTGTAAAGCAAGGTCGCGCCATGCAACACAAGCTGTCGGGCCAAACTCGTTTCCCCACACAAACACTTTCCGAAGAGTTTTAGAATGCAAGATTGCTTTTGCAAGCACATCAAGACCAGCATCAGATATACCACAATTCTGCACATCAAGCTCCTTCAAGGTGGAGTTGTGTGGCAGAGATTCGACAATAGCCTGCAAAGATATCACGACATAATGCGTTGCAACCAGTACACCCCATGAATAGTTCTGTCCAGCCAGGGTGGGGCATGCATGTTGATTCGAGAAGAAGCGATCTCACCAAGATTCCCTCGTCTGATATCCGATTGCTGGCGAGGTGAAGGACTCGAATAGAAGTGTTCTCTTGAAGCAGTCTGGCCACATGCATGGCTGCCATCCCTGACAATTTGTTGGCACGTAAATCTAAAACTTCCAGTGTGTGGTTTTTGCTTAACCCATACTCAACCAACACCTGAGGTCCACATTACTGGTGAACCTTGCAATCGCCCTAACCTGACCCAAACGACCATGACCAGTTCACACCTCAAGATCGCAGTCACGGAGGCCCATTTTGGACAAATAAATTTGCCTGAGTGATGTGTTCGTAGACAGCATCTTGGCCATGCTTATGGCTGCGTGATCTTGTGGTGGGCTTGCAACAAGGCAGCCTTCCAGCACCAGGCTTTCCAGTGCTGGACTTGGAGAACATGACAGTGCATCTGACAAAGACAGTAGACCATGCAGTCCAATGTGACAGTTGCCAACATCAAGCATCTTCAAAGTACGGTTTGTTCGCACCAAGTGTGCAAAAGCTGCTGCGCCCTGCCCACCAAGCAAGGACACCGTCAATGCCGCTGTCCCATGTGTGTGGTAGATTGTATGTCCCATGCATGCCAGTGTTGGTTCATGAAGAGACGCACAGGATCACCAATTGGGTTGCTGGCCAAATTCAAGAGCTGCAAGTTGCTCCCTGTCGTTACACCAAGGCTCTCTGCAATCGCGCTGGCGCCCTTGGCACCGATGCTGTTTCCTTCTAGGAGCAGGAACCTCAGTCCTGTGTTCACCTTGAGCAGACTTGCAATGCACTCAGCTCCAGCATCACCAAAGGTTGAGGCATCAGGATCATACAGGCGGTTTGTAGGTGTGTAGTCGCTGTAGCTTAGATCTAGCAGGTCTATGTCAAGGTCTTCTCGCAGTGACTCGCACAGTGCTGCCAGCTGAAGGGGTGTAATCCGCTGCTCGAAGAGTTGTCGGCTGTTCCCATTGAGCCTCAAAGCTTTCGATCTACACGTCGGCATCGACTTGCGATACTTTGCCCATACTGCTAATCTTGATGTACAAAGACTCCAGAGGAGCAGTTGTCCGCACTCATCCTGCTCCAGCCCTTCGATCACAGCTGTGATTGGCTCGCAGCACATTTCGTTGCATTTCTCTCGATACTTGTTTAGAAGTAACATTGCATGCGCCTGGCAGATCTAAATCGTGTCCAGCTTGGACGTCTCCCACGAAAGCTTGATGCACGTCATAAATAGTATCTGTCCGCACAATTCAACACATGGCCACAGTAGACTACTTCTTACAGTACTGATGAACAAGCATACGTGCTCAGCTGTTGACGCGACGTGCAACGTGGCGCGGCCCCTCAACTACTGTGTTTCGAACTACAATTCGCGACAGTATTGTCTCCTACGGAGGCCTCGAGGAGCCTCCATGGCCGAATCGAGTTCCATGCATGCGGTTGGGCTTGCAATTTGTATGCATGGCGCGCAATGCCACGATGCATCATGCGCAATCGCGATGGCTGCATCTGGATGCGTACGGGACTACCAGTTATGATTCTCGTTGAGTCGCGTGCTGTCAGGGCACCAGCAGGTGCCGCATGCATTGCATCACAGACCTGCCAGACCTAGGCTCGAGTCACTTGGCCCTACTCCTGGACCGCACCAGCCAGCGAGCCCGCTGCCCGTACCAGCACCACGCTTCACGTACCCGAGGCGAGCCGCCTTCCATCATTGCGTGACTGCATACACTGTCTCACTTCCGTCCACGTTCGCCGTGCATTTATAGGCTTAATGAAGCCCGGGGTTCCGCGAACGCTTCCCCTCGCTCCGGTACCGGCAGCACATGCTCCTGGTCGCCTGCTGATTACATCTTATCTTGCACGGAGGATCACCAAGCACTAGAAATACGCTCGTACGCTGTCATCATGTCAAAGTTGTCTGCGGTGTCTTGCGCAAACTGCACGTGAGGGTAGCTCGTCCTAACACGCAATCTGATTCTCACGGGGTGCGACTTCGATGTAGAAAGCCAGCCATAATCTACTTTTTCTTGCCTTACCTGTTCCACACGCGTACTTCGGCACGGAGATCCGTTCGCCGCGCGAGGGACACCTGAAACGTTCGGTCACGTCCGTGCCTGCTCCAGGATGAGCTGTGCGTAAGTACGTTCTAAGCAGAGATAATGCTTTGGCTATATTTGATCAGCACAGCCTGCTTGCTTGGGTCGTTTCCCCGATGCTTCAGGATGTTCTGTGGTGCACAAGATGCATATACACACACGCAGAGTACATCTAGTCGGCTGCAGTGATTCAGCTCCCGCGAAAGGGAATATAGACGAATGATGCTCTCTTCCTATCCCAAGGGGTCTTTGAAATCGTGTGGATCCGGCTGCATAGGTCATGCTGGCTTGAACGAAGTAGCTCGACAGTGAGGCATCGCATGTTGCATATACCGATCTCGAACTCTGTAAAGCTGCAATCAGGCATCGGAAAAATCATCATCAATGCTAGCACATAATCTGGACGATTCTGCCAAGCTGTACTGCAAGTCTTTCAGGTCGGCTGGGCTGCAGAGCTGAATAGTGGCAAAGTGTGATGCGTGTCCAGCAATGAAACCTTGAAACTTGCTTTCATCTAGCCTACGCATAACAAGTGCCCAACACTCTGGCAGGGGATCTGGAAATCGCCAGTCATGTACATGTCTTAGGAACTGCTTGGAGCCATTGATGTAGTCCAACCGTACACCGGTTGAGCATGTGATTATCTTGACACTGCAGTACCTGACAACAAAGAGATTCAGTGGAGATTGTGAAGTAGGTAGGGGACAGGCGGAGATTTGGTAGGTGGGTGAGGCGGGTGATGGAGCTTTGGATGGTTCGAGTGATGATGGCAAGCTTTGTTACTATCACGCCATCTGGTATGCACACGCTTGATGAAAATGATGGATGGACATGGTTGTATGACTTCCCTGACATAAGGGACGCGGAAGAAGTTGCCAGGGACGTCCCGGTGCACGGTATCGATCAAGAATGGCTACACCATGCTGTCCAGATTGCCAGTGCTCACATCAGGCCGTGTGTGCGCATGCTGGAGGTCACTGAGGCTGACATAGCCAGACTTTGCGTCGCACTACAACATCAGCGATCACAGTCTTAGTGCGGCTGCACTGGTTTGTATTGGGATGAGGTAGACCATGCGCCAAGGCCTGCCTCACCGCACATGTGCTGATATGCCTCGGAGCTTGCACGTGGGCCTAGAATCCTGGCTGCAGTAGCCGGCTGCAGTGTTTGAAGCGTGCCACGCAGTAGGTCCATCGTGCACTCGGTGATGCTGATGGCGATCACAGTGTGGGGATCTACCACTTCCGTAGGCCCACCTGCGTGTCGCCACCTGATCGTACTGCATGGGCCCATACATCGTCATGCAGTCTAGGTATCCTATAGAATACGGGTGAACCTGTGGATGAGCGAGATCCAAGATGCGTGCATGGCTCTTTCATCTGACGTTTCAACCACGAACACGTCAGAATCCACTTGGAACGTCGCGTATGATGCCCACCCATGATCAAACACATGGTATTGACACACCTGCTTGGTGCTGCCGCATGCATTTTCTGAGCTGCTTGGCAAGAGCGGAGCGTTTGCAGCGATTCCACCAGGCTTGACTACATGCATGCCAACCCCTAATGCATGAGCTGAAACCCCTAATGCATGGAACGAAACCCCTAATGCATGGATTAAAACCCCTAATGCATGTGATGGGTGCACTGGTTGACAATGTGTGCACAAGATGTGTTACATGGTGACAGAGCACATAGTGCAAGCGTAAAGGCTTACAGAATAGTGAAAGAGTAGACCACCTAAACTCTGGAAGCGCAGTGCCCCAGAATGCAGGTTATACCACTGCCAGCCAGTCGCACTAAGTCCATCGCTTGGCCTAGCTCAACTCCGCACAGCCTTCACACGGCACCAGTGTGACACAGTCTGTCCAACACACTGTGGGAGCTGCACTGATAACTAGCATACAAGTAATGCCAACATGCACTGCCCAACAAAGGCAGGGACTGCAATGCCATGGACATGGGTGCATCTGCACAGGCATCAACACATGCAGCACATCAGTGGCCAACGACATGGTGGTGTTCAAGTCATTCTGTGGCCAGTGCAGCAGCTGGCGCAAATGACACGTAACACTGTGTAGACAACACTTCCTTGTACTGTTCATGTGTGCACTACATGCGTGGGAATTGCGAAACATGGACCTCACGCAGTTGAACACACCATCCAGTCTACCCAAGCCGCAGATGTGTTGACACAATGCTTCCAGCGCCTACCACACGCGGATGTGGGCCTCCCTGTTCATACGGTGCGACATGCAGCCAGTATATCAGGCCTGTGGCGCCTGTAACCAACCACGCCAGCCATTGCGGAGGACGTGGTGACAATGTGTGCATCAGTGCATACGCGAAACACATAAACTGGCCCAATGTCCCAATGTGCAACGGTGCTGTCAAACAATGGCATGGTGCAAGGTACAATGCTGTCCAGCACGCGCGCATGCGGCAAAGAACAGAAATGCACACTGTGTTACACCAGAACGTGTGCAAATGGGCATAATGCCACAGGTCCTTCGCATGCCTGCCCGCCCCATAGTATCAAAATGGCATCCCTAGCATGACCTCATTGCCAGGACTGAGTGCAACGTTGCAAGGCTTTGCCGTTGCCTTGCGTGCACAGCCGCGTTGCGCAAGGCAGCCTGGCTGATGACAAGCGCACGGCATTGCGAACAAAAGCTACCGGTATGTAACAGCCTGCCCCTTCGGATTCTTGAAATTGATGTGACGGCATCAATCAACAGAGGCAGCCGCAGGCAGAGCTCTTGAAGAGCCAAGCCCCCTTCGACATTCGAGCGACCCTGCAGAAGGCAAGGATGAGCATGCGCACGCACGGCTGCATGCAGAGCGCACGGCATGACAGTAGGCGGCAGAAGCTGATGCAGGGTTCTGCAAGCGCAACAGAACACGGGATATCCACGGGCACCTTTTGCTCAAGGAGCTGTCGCATGCACCCATGGACAGTCCGACAGGTGTCTGCTTGCCGCTGTGCACCATGGCAGCATCAATGATGCTACATGCAAGCATAAAGCAATCACTTACAAAGGTGTCTGTCCCGCACCAAACCGCTGCACATCCTGCTTCACCTGCAGAACCATATGCGCCTGCGGCACACACAGCGTCAAGCACGCCACCGCGGGCATGCCATCGTCTGAGATACCACGCTACCCATCAACACTCCAAGCAGCATACAACAGTGCCCAATAGCGCGCCTCACAGTGCCCCTTCACATCTGCATACCTGCAGCACATTCAGATTGCTGGCCCGGATATGCACTGGATACACACTCATTGTGGACTTTGCTGGCGGCGATGTGGCACTAACGACAGAGCAGCACTGAGACACGACTTGTGCAATATGTCCAACCTTGTTCTGCACCTCACATGACGTGGCAGACCGAGTCCAGGCGTCAAACGCTCTGCAATGCAAAACATCAGTACAGCAACAACATCAAGAACAGCTAACTGCGCCAGTTAGCTGCCTCGCGTCACAACCTCAGCTTTCAGGATGCTGGGTGCGCTCAGTGTGGAGAATACTGTACAGGCTTCTATTCTAACATGCAACATATACCCCCAAGGCACCACATTACAGATGATTCAAGCGAGGACGTAGAAATGTCAGGAAGGCCCACATCTGGCCAGAGCTCGGCCCGATTGTGCGATGCAAAGTAGGCGTCGGCTGCAATAATATTGTTGCTGATGTGTCTACTGCACAGAACATTTCTCCATGCAATGCATAGGGATGCAGCGACGGGTGCTGCATGCCAAACAAAAGTCGCTCAAGAACTATTTCGCTCAACAAATATATCCACCGCAGTGGCGCCACAGCAACTGGAAGAAGAGTAAAACGTCAGAAGCTAGGCATTCACTATTTTTGCTGTTACATGGGCAACACAGCATGGAGAATCCACCATCCGTTGTGGCAACTTGAAGTGAGCAAGGTGAGGCTGACCGTCCAGGCTGACCTGGTGTTTGTTACTTGAACCAAACAGGCAACTCGAAGAGGCGAGCATGCTGGAAATTACATATTCGGGACAGCAGTGATGGTAGAGCTCTGCCAGGTGATACGACCGGGTGAACGAAGCAGCGTCTGCCTTACTTGGGCGTGCAAATTGCGGCAATACGCAAAGCCGCCAATTGTATGAGCGACATGATCAATCACAGATAATTTACGAAGCGAGGAAGCGCAGTAACGATCGAGCCGCACCGTGCAAGAGACACAGCTCCACCACGCCCTGTCGTGCTGAAATGCCGCGGTTGTCAGCTGCTACGGCAAGCACCAGGACACTCTTGCACACACCATCAGCATGTTTACATGCCATAGATGTTTGCTATGAGCACTACGTTGACCATGATATCTGGTTGCAAATTGGTCAGATCGATGCGTCTACGTCGACATCGTGCAGTCATGCGCAAGCACAACCTGCACGTGAAAGTGCGTTGTTTGCGCCAAAGATATTCTGGACTGCTCGTGTGAAGTCAAGTCTGTTATGCCGTTGGCGGTTGCTGCATACGAGTGCGGTGGTGCGGTGGTGCGGTGCTGGTACGGGCAGCGGGCTCGCTGGCTGGTGCGGTCCAGGAGTACGGCCAAGTGACTCGAGCCCAGGTCTGGCAGGTCTGTGATGCAATGCATGCGGCACCTGCTGGTGCCCTGACAGCACGCGACTCAACGAGAATCATAACTGGGACTGCGCAACGATGAAAGCGACAAAACAACAATGACACCGTGGCTGATAGGCTTGAGTATGTCATTTGAAAACTTTGCAGTCTATCGAAAGGTTACACCACAGAGCAGTCGCACTTCGATGTGTCCAGCCTGCGCATAGTTGAAATCCGCGCATTTCTTCTCCACAACGTCTTGTACTCAAGCTGTGTACGTGTTCACGCAGCCACACTGTTGAATCGTATACATGGCCGCCACAACGGCGCTTTCGATCGAACAGCCATCCGCCGTTTCCCAAGCGGAAGCGGATTCTGGGCAGCCGGTAGCTGATGCGGCTCAAGGTTCCACGGAACATGGATCTTTGTACGTTGGTGACCTGGATCAGGACGTTCAGGAGACACATTTGTTTGAATTGTTCAGCGAGGTGCGCTGTCTCCGCAGACTAAGCCTTTGCAACCCAATCATCAGAGTGATGCAAACGTCGGCAGTGGCAATTCACTCTCATATCACTCCATGTGCAATGCAGTATGGGCCGGTGCACAGCATTCGGGTTTGTCGCGACACCGTCACCCGGCGCTCGCTAGGATACGCATACGTAAATTTCAATTTTGCAGTGGATCCAGAAGCAGGTATGAAGCCATTCATGTAGCTGTTCTTCTCCGCGAATTGCGCAGGCGGACTGCGCTGTTGAATTTGCATCGTCCATCGCTGACACATCGATGTGACGTGCGCAGCTAAAACAGCCAAGGCCAAGCTGAACTACCATGTCCTGAATGGAAAAGCCATCAGGATTATGTGGGCTACTAAAAACGCGGGTACGCGTAAGGACAAGTCTGGCAACATATTTATCAAGGTGCCAACCAACTGTTCGTTCTGTATACTAAATTATCGGCGGTTCTGGCATTTTTCTCTGCAACATTGCTATTCACATGAACACTAGATATGAACACTTCGCCCGCATATTCTTGCCGGTTCGGATCGACGATGTTTCAACGCAGCTGGCTTGCAGAACCTTGAAAAGACTATCACGACAAGAGAGCTACACGATACCTTCGCCGATTTTGGTGAAATCCTATCCTGCAAGGTAGCTAGTGACAAGGACGGAAAATCGAAGGGTTATGGCTTTGTGCACTTCTCAGAACCATCTGCAGCGAAGAGTGCAATAGAAGCAGTTAATGGCGCACAGCTTGGGGAATCTGAGAATGTGGTCACTGTGTCAGAGTTTGTGAGCAAGCAAAACCGAGAGGACTCCAAGCAGCTGTTCACAAATGTATATGTGAAGAATCTGCCACCGTCTGTTGAAACAGAAGATGATGTCAAGGCCTTGTTTCATGACTTTGGCGAGGTGTCGTCTGTGGCGCTCATGAAGGTAAATCTCAATTTATCGGCAAGTGTGCACTGTCCAATGGGTTGCTTTGTCTGCTGTCATGTTGTGATGTGCGGAACATCTTGTCTGAAATCAATATTTGTATATATGTTGCAGGCTTCTCCCAATGCTGAAAACTGCAAGTTGTTCGCGTTTGTCAATTTTGAGAAGCACGAAGATGCAGAAGCAGCATGCAAAGCCCTGCATCAGAAAGAGGTCGAAGGCTGCAAACTGTATGTAGACCGAGCACAAACAAAGGCTGAGCGCCATGGCATCCTGCAATCGCGATATGAGAAGAAACGCTCACAAATGGCACAGCAAATGGAAGGGAAAAACGTATATGTCAAGAATCTGAGCCCTGCAATTGACGAAGACAAACTCAGAGAAGCATTTCGTGTACGCCCTGGGCATGCGATAGTAAGCTCGGCCAATATGTACCAGAAGTATTTCAGGGCTTTATGGTGCACATGACAGGGTGGTTTTGTGATGCAGAGTTTTGGCGCAATATCCAGTGCAAAAGTCATGCGTGATCCGGAGACGAAGGAGTCCAGAGGGTTTGGCTTTGTCTGCTTCACGGACATCAACTCTGCTCAAGACGCTGTGTCCCAGATGACCAACAGTCGACTTGATGGGAAACAGCTTTATGTCGCGTTTGCACAGCCCAAGGCAGTTAGGGCACAGCAACTACAAGCTGCGGTTGCGATGAATGCGGGCGGGAAGCCAGGCGGTCCTGGCAAGGGCCCAGCAGTTGGGCCAATGCCAGGCATGCCGGGAATGAACTTTGGGTACAATGGCGTGGGCTACCCCATGATCCCGTTTGCAGGGCGTGGCATGGTGCCTGGCATGTACCCACACTCGCACCAGAGTGCCCGCACAGGCAACAGCGTTCCCAGCAGCCACATGGTCAATGGAATGAATCCAATGATGAATCCGATGATGCAAATGATGCACATGGGTGGACCAAGCATGATGCCAGGGATGAGTGGGCGAGGAGGACGAGTTGGACGCGGCCCAGGCCGGGGGGGTGCACCTGGACGAGGTGCACCACGTCCTGGTGGTCGCGGGTTTGGGGGGAGAGGCTCGGGTGGACAGGTGTCTCACCAAGGAGAGCGGCAACTTCAAGGAGGACTTGATGATGATGCTTCTGAGTCATTGGCCGCGCGGCTTGCTAACATGCCAGATGATGCCCGGAAACAGCAGCTGGGGGAGATGCTGTTTCCGCGCCTGAAGGCAATGTTACTTGCGCGCTACAAATCAGATGATGTAGCTGAGAAGCTTGCCTCTAAAATCACGGGAATGATGCTGGAGATGCCAGCAGCAACAGTTCTGTATTTGCTTGAGACTGAGGACGAATGTCGGGTCAAAGTCGACGAGGCCCTGGCAGTGCTCCGAGATCATGGGGCACTACCAGATGGTGTCTCTCCATCCTGAGTCCCATCTGCACAATCGGGAAGAAGAAGGCTTTTGGCTACAAGCTTGTATTGATGATCACTTGTTCAATTCTCACCTGTCCCTCTAGCAGTTGGTAGTTGCAGCATGTCTGAAGTATGGTCCAATCTTGTGGAATTCCATTGTCAATGTGGTCTATGCAATCCATTTGTTTAAGCCGCGTTATTCGGACACATCATTAAACCTTAGCCTGCATTTTTCAAACACTCAACCCATAAAGTGCGGTAGTTCGAAGGGTCATTCCATGCCGGCTTTGTGAAAACACCTGTTCCACTTTTTGTATTGTCCGCTCGAGTGTATTGTCTGCTCGATGTGTCAAGGTGGATCTGTCAATACCTTAGAATTCACACAAGTGAGTGGGGAACGGATTGGATGTCTTGGGATTGGCACTGCGGCTGGCGACGGCCTCGCACCGTGTCAGCCTCAAGACTGAGCACATGTCATCACGTGATGCACGCTACTGGTGTGGCTGATGCACACATGTAAAAGTATCTTGAGCTCGTTCTCTCTGGACGAAGGCTAGTGGTGTTTGCTGTAAAACCTCTGATCATCAGCACCATGCAGCGGCGACA
>JALKAD010000168.1:533489-547038 GCA_024500015.1 Ulva compressa
TGCCTAGATTTCTTATGCGCGCCTGACCTGTTGTGTCCACAGGTGGATGTCATGTTTTCAGAAGTAGATGAGGTAGACGTTTCTAGCCCCAAGCTAGCTTTCGTGTTCGGAAGGCGAAGTGAGCCGGCGCAGCCCCAGATTCCAAGATTTCGCGCTGTCGCGAAGAAAGCCAAGGCGTTTGTAGCACTGCTCGCGTCTGAAGAGCAGGTGAGCTCACATGTACACCGCATCTGCTGTATCCAGCATACCAGCAGCATACGCAGCTGTATCCAGCATATCAGCAGCATAGGCAGCAGCCACACGTGTCAGCAAATCAAGCACAACTGATGTGTTACACAGTGAAATCAGGCACAACTGATGTGCAGCTGTGGCTCGGCAATGTGCAGCATGCATCCAAGTATCTGGAGTAGTGGCCAAAGGGGCAGCCATACAAAGCTTGCATTGTGTCTTCTCCTTTGCAGGCCGTGGACAGACTGGGACGCGACCTGCCTGTGCTGCTAGATAACGAGGGTTGGGAAGATGCTGCAGAGGAGGTTGACGACATCTTTGTGGGGGACGCTGAGATCTGGTGCGCATGCATCTGACAATCAAACTGGAAGAACGTGCAGCGCAAATACAGTCATACTTGGGCGTAGTTGTAAGCTTATCGCAAAAGAGGCGCTTCCGCGTGTATACAAGGTCCTGGAATCGCACTGGCATGTGCTGAGCGACGAGCATGCATGTTGTCACTCTGCAACGCCGCCTGGGTTGACAGCCACCATTGGTCGTACACCATCATACTCGTGAAGTCTTACCACTCCGCTGGTATCCACAATGGTTGCAAATGCGTGAGTTTTGTACAGGCGACGGACGGCAGACGCTACACCAGCCACGTCACCCAAGGGTGACCCCAACCCGTACGTGTCAGCAGATGGACACACAATCATCGATGTGAAGTTCTGTGCGCCCCGGAATGCTCCACGACTGTCAATGCTGCTGTCAGGAGCCTGCGTGCTTGCACGTGTCCATGTTCTGCTTACCGTCGACTCCACTCTGTTTGTTGCGACACTGGTGCATGTTCAGTTCAGCATGGCAAGCTCACCAGGCCCTTTGCAAACAAGCGAGAATGTTGGAGTGGCCTTGGTTGGCTTACGAGCATTATCAAGTTGGGCGAGCACGATTAGTTTGGCCATCATCACTACTCCCGTTCATCAGCAGCTGATTGGGGCAGTATGCACCTGTTGTGGTATACCACGTGGGCATGCTCACGGCACGGCACTTCTCTCATGCGGTATGTGGTTGATGGCAGACCGGGTGCATGCAGATGGCGACTTCTGCTTGGTGGAGGACTCAGTGGTGCCGTATGAGAAGCTGGTGCAGGAGGTCATGGCCATTTCTGGCGTTCTGTCGGTGGGGCTGATGGAGGGCGTTGCAACACACGTTGTCATCTCCGGCCGCACCGCAGACGCCAAGGTGGCCGTGTTCTCCAAGGAGGAGCTGCAGGAAGCAGCTGCGGCCGCTGAAGCGCAGATCAAGGAGGAGCTGGAGAAGGAACAGGGTGCATGATGTTCCGATGCTTGCAGTCACAGAGGTGGTTAGGTACCGCAATGCGGTTTGTGCTGCAGGGCATGTGGCATTCATTGTTGTCCGCATGCACCGACGTTGCAGCTGGCCCCATTAAGGTGGCACGGAGCCAAACACTGCATTTCCACACTCGACGAGCTTGGCGTGACCTGTGCCAGTATGTGGTTTCGACGTCAAGGCAAGCGATGCATCTTGTGACCCTGCTGGCCTCAAAAGGGCATAGCCATCTACCACCAGAATCAAACAGCATGCGTAGTCCATCAGATCCTCTTCGGGAACAACGCATATGCTGCGAAATGCATGAAGGATAAAAACACCTCTGCACGAGGTGATCTCTGCATCTATGAGCCATCGAAATTAGCACTAACTCTGTCGCCCAAACACATACGCGACCTGTGTTACGAGGCAACAGGTAGTCCATGCGGTTTGCTTTGCTTATTGACCCGTCAGACTGATGAATGATATTTCTTCCACCCTGACGGGCGCTGTGTGAATTTTCGTGTCTGGAATTTCGTGGAAGTGCTGAAAATCGGTGTGTAATTGCGCCCCGTTGTACACGCCAGTGCACGAACCGCGCTGCAGAGCGCTGTTCAAGAGGGTGGCTTGGGTGCGCTGTTGTCCAACATCTCCCGCGGCGTCGGATCCCATCGTGCAAGACGGATACAAAAGCGAATACGGCAAAATGACACAAATCCTGCACACTTTTGTCACAGGGATGCCAACCTTGCCGTCTGCAGATGCATAGAAGGATCGCGCTTTGGGAATCATTGTGTTTCGCAACGCGCAGAGCCGGCCACGGCAGTTTGTCTTGTAAGCTGAGCACGCTCAGGCACCTGATCGCATGAGGAGGTGCCCTTAGTGTTCGTATGTTATCAGTAGTCTAGGGAATGGCAGGCAAGCGAGATGCTGAAGAAGCCCTGCCGTCTTCCGCACTAGTGAAGAAGAGCAAGACCAATGAGGTCGCTATAGCAGGAGCGAACAAATGGGAACAGCAGGTACATCAGAAAGGACATATTTACCGGCTTGTAGATGGTTGCACATCCGTGATCACAAGCATGGCGTTTTCCAAATGTATCCGCTTGCCCGGGCCACTGCCTGTCTGGACAACTACAGCATGGATGTTACAGCTTGAGCATACCGCATATACCTGCTTTGAGAAACTGTGAGACGTTTCTTTCACATGCAATGGTGACGCTGCTTTGCAGGGCATCAAACGGACATCAACTCTTCAAGCACCCATTATCCGATTGGAAGGCCACAAAGGCGAAGTATTCACATGCAAATTCAATGCAGACGGTGAACTGTTTGCAAGCGCGGGCCTAGATCGCTCTGTGTGGCTCTGGCGTGCGTATGATACGGAGTGTGAGAACTATTCAGTACTTTCGGGCCATAAAAATGCGATCCTCGAGCTTCATTGGTCAGCAGACAGCAGGAAAATCGTCACAGCATCTCCAGATCAGAGTGTTAGAGCATGGGATGTCGCAATGGGGCAGCAGGTCAAGAAGATGTCCGAACACAATGATGTGGTGAATTCATGTCATATACTGAAGAAAGGTGCTCCACTGGTAGTTTCTGGTGCAGAAGACGGCCTTATAAAGGTAAGATCACTGCACCACCCGCACGCACTGTTCGGGACAGCCCCGATTGTGCGATTGTGTGTGTGTGTGTGTGTTGCGTCACATCAATGTGACGGACATGCAGACCGGCACGCATATATACAGCTCCAGAATCTTAGGCTTGATTTGATGAGTGCCCCCAACAGTCTAGTCAGCAGCTCATTGCAGCTGCTGCAGAGTGCCATCTGCTTGGGTTGACATCGCTCTTGCGACCACAGATCTGGGATCTACGATGTAAACGGAGCGTGCAAACCCTAGAAGATCAATATCAGATCCTGTCTGTGTGTTTTGGTGTCGAAGGTGACCAAGTGTACTCTTCTGGGATTGAGAACATTGTCAAGGTACGATTTCACTTGCGCCAACGTTTCCTGTAGCTATGCTCCAGCATGCGAACACATCGATCTAACGGCTCCAGGTTCTGTAGCCAGTTCTGCTGATTACAGTCGCAGCTGCAGGTCTGGGATCTCCGTAAAGAAGCGGTTGCGTTTAGCCTGCCAGGGCATGGGGACAGTGTGACCGGAATCGCCTTGAATCCTGAAGGAACCCATCTTCTCACAAACAGCATGGACAACACGCTCCGCGTTTGGGACGTACGCTTTCCCAAGCTCATGTGGGCAGCAGGCTCTGGCAGAAACGAGTGCAACTACCAGGGTTGTCTAATTGTCACATGTCATGCAGGTTCGACCATTTGCGCCTGCAAACCGTTGTGTACATGTGCTACAAGGCCATCAGCACACGTTTGAGAAACACCTCCTCAAATGTGCATGGTCAGCGGATGGGCAGCGAGTGACGGCAGGAAGCGGTGACAAGATGGTGTGCATATGGGACGTTCAAGGTGAAAAGCTGCTGTATCGCCTTCCTGGGCACAGTGGCTCAGTCAACGAGGCTGTCTTCCACCCAGAGCAACCCATCATCGCCTCGGCATCATCTGATAGCACCATATATATGGGAGAGATTGCTCCATGACCAACTACCAGTATGGGCTTGATGCATGGTATCTAGGGCAGTCACAAAACGTATGAGTATGAACATGCGGTATGATCATACTCATACGGTCATACCCGTATAATTAGCTGGATTTTGTACGGCTCATACGGCTTGATTACGGTGTATACGGTGACCTGTCATTGAACCCCTCAGCCACACACATAAGTTCACTATGACCGCATGCGGCCGCACGCGAGCCTTGCTACACGTAGCTATGCGCACTGAATAACTCTACTATGTACAGCAAATTATCGTCTGATGCATTGTAGCGAGTATGCACCACGACGAACAGACTGAAACTGCCGCGGGCGCCTCCGTCGAGGTGTCCGCGGACCTCTCGTTGGGCGATGCGCAGCCTAGCAACGAGAGTACCTCCGAGCAAATTCGTTGTGATGAAGGTTGTGAGGATACAGAAACTTGATAGGAACATGTGCACAGACACTGAAGCAGCTGCGATCTTGTGGGGGCGAAAGTGTAAGAATGGTCACGCCAAGTACTGGGGTCTGTTAGCAGTCGAGGTCGAATCGGCAGGTGATATAGATAATGGGGAGAAAAGAAGCTTCGACAAATGCGTTGTCCGCTGCTTGGAGTGTGGGGCCATACATGACACTTCACACTTGCATCAACTGCACAGCTGTGCAGATGCACAGCAAAAGAGTGCTCTTCACTTTGGCGCATCAGTGCCACAGGAGCCTGGGCAGAACAGCCTTAAAAACATTGTCATTGGAGAGAAGCGCATAGCTGACATTATCGAAGAGCGGATGATGCCCTTCTATACCAGCAACACACCACCAGCTCGTACAACCAATCGACACCTTCTGCGCGTTTTTGCACTGACTGGCCATAACATACCCGAGCCTCGTGAAATTCGTGGGAGCTGCCAGAAAAAGTCAAGCAGTCAACATTGGAATCCTGCAGTGGTAGGGGCTATGCACTTATGACTAACGATCGAGCCGAACAGTTAGTTTTTTTTCTATCAGAATGTCACCCGGAACATACATGAACGTGATGTTCTTGCAGAGTAGGGCTGAGTGCACAAGTGCAAGGCAGCGCTGTAGGTGAGATGTTGTGTCACAGGTAAACGTGCATAGCGTGCCCCGGCGTGCAAATGGCACAATTATACTGTCCCACGGCGCAGTCCTAGTACTGCTGACAGCATATTTATACTGCTTACGGCACATTTACACGTTCATACGGCTGATTGTACGGCTCATACGGCTGATTGTAAGGTTTATACGGCTGCTTGTACGAATCATACGGCGATTACGGTGATTACGGTTACGGCAGTACGAGGATTTCTCGACTTCATACGGTTCCTGACCACCCTCGTGGTAGCTGAAACTCAACTTACAGAGTAAATGTCGTTGCCTGTCCAGCATCAGCAGCTGTTGCTACAGTCACAGATTCACATTGTACAGTCCGATTACGCCCCTGTGAATATGGGTTTGCGCTTCTCCTTGAAAGCACGAAGCCCTTCCCATCGATCTTCAGTGTGTAGTGTCTGCAAATGGCTTTCGTCAGTGCACCAAACTCGAGTGCGGATCATAGACCAAACCAATCATACCGAAATCAAACCACACCTGCATGTAGCAATGCTGCTCGATCTTCAGCCCTGTTGCCAGGTCCACCCCAAAGCCATCGTCGATTGCAGACTTTGCCATCCGTAGCGCAATGGGCGCAGACGCAGCGATGTCTCCGGCAAGCTTCCACGCTGCCTCCTGCGCTTCGGTCTCAGATTCCAGTACTTTGCAAGCTAGTCCAAGAGTCAGTGCCTCTGAGGCGTCCACGTTCCTGCCTGTGAAGATGAGCTCTTTAGCCCTTGTGGGACCCACTAGGCGGGGCAGGCGCTGTGTGCCACCCGCCCCGGGAATTATGCCTAATCTAGTCTCGGGCCATGCAAATCTTGCATTACCGCCTGCAGCATGTCGCATGTTGCGATAAGACACTGGAGATGCCATGTTGCTGAATAACTGTGATGTGTGTGCAGACTGTCTCGGACAAGGGGGCCTCCACTGTATGCGTCCTAGATCAGAGCACGTGTGTCAACAGCCTAGATTCAGGCACGGATGTAAACGTACTGCAAATACGAAAGTCACATGCCAAAGCCAGCTCTGCACCACCACCCATGGCGGGCCCTTGGATCAGGGCCACGGTGGGCATTGCAAGGTTTTGAATAGTGCTGAACGTGCTCCTGAGCTTCATCACAAACTCTTGTGCTTCTTGGAGGCTCATGGTCGCTCGCTCCTGAAGGCAGAATGTGCGTTGAACCCTGTGTAGCATGTCTGTAGCTATACCAGGCTGAGACCAGCACCTTCAAATCTGCTCCCGCAGAGAATACACCCACGACTGAGCTTTTGATCAGCAGTACACGGGTACTTTTCTCCTGTCGAATGGTCTCCAGACATTGTAGCAATTCGGCGATTAGCTGTCGCCCTAAGGCGTTCCTTGCGTCCGGGCGCTGCAGATGTAGCACGCTCACGCCCTCCAGATCTCCTTCGAGGACATCCACCGAGACTGCAGAATGCAAAAAGTGTGAGAGCATAGCCGATTCGCTACACTTGGTGGCGTTTCAGTTGACCCGTGCCTTGTAAAGGAGTGGCATAGGCTCTGATATGCCCCGTCGATCGCGCGAAGCTAGTCCAAGGAGTTGGCGAACCCGACAGTGCTGATAAGGAATTGCGAAACAAAGTCAGCGTCATCGCAGTGATATTAGAGCGATTTCCGCTGAGATGTAGCCTTGTCAAGCTAGCTGGTTGACACAAAGCCAGTGTGAACTCAGTAGCGTTCGGTGCTGATCGCGTCCCCTTCGCTGATTCAGGTGGTGCCGCACATCTCAGCCGTGACATTGAAGGCACATGCGAACGATTGGCACTTTAATCTGCGTGCACGCGAATCCGGCCCTAGGCCTAGCTAGGCCCTAGCCGGTACAGGCCAGCTTGATATGGCATGGCGACCCAGGAATTGATGACTCAGCAGGCGAGGTGTCGGAAGAGCTGGCTTGTCAGCATGCAGCACCACATTGTCGTTAACTTGATACCATGCAGCTGCGTATTGCAAGCCTCACTGACCCAGATTGCTTGATTTTGGCTCTGACATAGCACGTAGGTCGGAGCAGCCTGGAAGCCCTTCTTGAAAGTGCACGTCGACGCGTCCCGCGCAGGCTTGCGTCTGTTCTGGACTTGCGATAGCTGGATGCGAGCCTGCAGCCGAGCGGTACAAATCTCACGAATATAATTGGAAATGTTCTCGGTGCTCCGTCGTCAGTCGTTCATCACTCGCCTGTTAAAACCCCCGGATGGGTCACAGGCCAGCGTTGTCGTGTCATCCGCACGCGCGGTGCGCCTTCAGAGCGCAGTTCGCTTGGCATCTTCGTCTCTAGCTGATGATCTTGGAAAGCTTCTCATTGCTAATAGAGGCGAAATTGCATGTCGAGTCATCACCACAGCGAAACGGCTAGGTGCGCCAGCAACACATCCCTGCCCTGAGAATGCAGGCAGGCACCGGCGTGTGGCAACCCGTTATGAGGAGACATGACGATCGCCAGCACGAACCACAGGTTTACCTACAGTTTCAGTTTTCTCGGAAGCAGACAGATCGGCGATGCATGTGAGGATGGCTGATGATGCCGTTTGTATTGGACCGGCACCACCAAAGGACTCGTACCTATGCATACCCGCCATCCTCGAGGCAGCAAAGCGCACAGGAGCCAGAGCCATACATCCGGGATATGGCTTTCTCAGTGAGTCAGAGCGCTTTGTTCGTGCGTGTAGAGATGCTGGCTTAACGTTTGTTGGCCCACCTGAACAAGCCATCAGTGCTATGGGCAACAAAAGCAACTCGAAGGACATCATGACAGCCGCAGGCATTGACGTCGTGCCAGGCTACCATGGTCCAAAGCTTACTTTGGAGGAGTATCAGGAAGAGGCTGAGCGAATTGGGTTTCCCATCCTCATCAAAGCCGTGCTTGGAGGCGGTGGGAAGGGCATGAAAATCGCCACGTGCCAAGCAGATCTTCAGGTGCAGACCCTACTCTCGCTGTTGTTCTTGCCCAACGACCGGCACATCCAGAACTTTCATAACGCAATCCATAACATTGACTGTGCAGGATGCACTCGAGTCTGCCATTCGGGAGGCGAAAGCATCTTTCGGCGATGATGCCATCCTGCTGGAGCGGCTTGTGTCCCAGCCACGACATGTGGAGGTCCAGGTTCTTGCTGACAACCACGGCAACTGTGTGCATGTCTTTGAGCGTGACTGCTCTGTACAACGGCGCCACCAGAAAGTTCTCGAGGAGGCACCTGCTCCGGGATTTGACTCGCACCGCCGAGCGTGCGTATACCATCTCCAAAACTGGCTTGTCGATTACCCTGGGAGACACATGCTGTGTCCTGGGCGGCCATGTCATATTAGCACTGTCACGCTGCATTCAGCGCCAGCGACAACGAGTGCAGACTTCCTTGCAATGACCCAGTATCATTGCTGCAGGAGCCTTGGTGCTGCAGCAGTCGCGGCAGCTAAAGCAGTCGGCTACTCCGGCGCTGGTACAGTGGAGTTTCTAATCGACGCTGCAACTGATGAGGCTTTCTTCATGGAGATGAACACCCGCCTCCAAGTCGAACATCCTGTATCGGAGTTGATCTCAGGTCCACATTGAGCTGCTGCTCTTGTCCTAGCAGTTGCATGACGGGCATGCAGACCTGCATGCACCCTCAAGCATGACTTTTGTCAACCCCTGGCATGTACCCTCTTGACATCTATGTCTTTGCAGGCCTGGACCTAGTGGAGATGCAGCTGCGAGTTGCAGCAGGGGAGGAGCTGCATCTGACTCAAGCTGATCTGGAGCCTCATGGTCATGCAGCGGAGGCACGCATCTACAGTGAAGAGCCGCGGCGGGACTTCCTGCCATCGGGTGGCAGAATTCGTCACCTCTCGCCGCCGCCTGGCTGCGTCCAATTCGTCAACTCGGAGACATCTCCGAGGTGGGACTCTGCAGCACAGCTGGGGGAGGATGTGGGTGTGCACTATGACCCACTGATTGCCAAGCTCATCACATGGGGCGCCACTCGCGATGAGGCCATGCAACGGCTCCATGTAGCCTTACAAGGCGTGCAAATTGCGGGGCTGCCAACCAACGTCGAGTTTCTGAAGCGCTTAGTAAAGCACCCCAGCTTCCTGAAGGGCGGGTTCACAACGGCGTTTCTGGAACAATACAAGCATGACGTCGTGCCTGATGAGACAGGCACGGAGGAGGCCAACACAGCTCTGCTGATGGCTGTCATGACACGTGCAATCACAGCTGCTGATGCACACACCGCGGGCCTGGGAGATGGTGCTTGGGCAATCAAAGACGGATACCGGATGTGGGGTACAGAGCCTTACAAAATTCCTGTGAGGCTGGATGTCCCAGACCACGACACGGTGAGATGCGTTCGATGCCTCACACCACATGAAGGCAGCTGTGCCGCACCCAGATTGCAAATACAATGCCACATGTGCTCTTGTATCTTCCTGAAAACGACTCTTACACGCTGAACGGCTGCAGAGAATCATTCACCGCCTGAGGATGCGGCCTTCATTCCAGCCTGATTGCGCTGTCTAGTCCTCATCGATCGTTTATGCAGGTGTTTGAAGCAATAGTGACGTGGACTGCAGCAGATTCCATCCAACTCGCGTTGCCACGACAGCAACAGGTGTCGGTCAGAGACATCGTCGTGGACGGCTGCGCAGTCACCGCAACCATCGCCGGCAAGCAGGTCAAGTGCACAGTCTCTCAGGGCACTGCTCCAGATGGCGCACTGTCCGATGTCTGGGTCCATGGTAAACAGTTTTCATTTGAGTTCCCGTATAAGATGTGGGAGTCAGAAGAGGGAAGAGTAACTGGCATGATGGGAAACATGCTTGTGGCTCCCATGACTTCCACGGTGGCGAAGGTGAGATGAGTCCCGTGAGAAATGTGCAAAATCTTGTGCTTTGGAGTGCAGATTTTCACAACCACCTGCGCCCTGGCAAAGAATGCATCATGTAGTAAAAAACAGCGAGGCAGCTGAATTCCTGTCAGTTATTTCAGGCTATCTCTGCCATACATGCCTTGTTGTTTGCCATAGTGAGTTCGCTCGCAGGCACATGTGGTGAACCAAGTCGGTGTTGCAGATCAATGTCAGCAATGGACAAGTTGTCACCGAAGGCACTACACTGGTCGTCGTGGAGGCGATGAAGATGGAGTTGATGTTAAAAGCGCCTTATCATTGCACAGTAGACGACATCCTGGTCCAGCAAGGGCAAGTTGTGCAAGAGGCTGTGCCATTGGTCTGTTTGCGCCGAGAGGACAGTTGAGGCCAAGACGTGCTCAAGACAGGGGTATACGTCATCACTGCCTGTGTCGCCCAGTCCTTTGTGATGCGCAAGCATATAAGTTGCGTCTAGGTCCCAGTACCAAGTTCAATCATCGATTTGAAAACCGCAGTTGAATGCAGAGAAACAGATACAAAGTAGTCCTTATGAATGGAATCAGGTATGAACTATGTACATGGCTCAGCCTAAGACAGCCACTGCCATTGAGATGATAGCCCTAACACTCGGCATAGCTCATGAGCTGTGGTCTGTCAGAAGGGCAACAGGGACCTTTACGATCGTTTGATCCTTTTCCTACCCTGTGACTTGGGCTCCTCGTCTTTCAAGGACAGCTGTGCTGCCGCGGTCTCCATTGCCTTTCGGTCATCGGCCACTTCGGGCTCGTTCACGGCTCGCAGGATGCCACCAGTGACAATTGCTGCTCCTAATGCAGTGACTGCCGCGCTTCCGAATACTACAGCATCAATGACGTATTACACAATGCAGGTGGATGATATGTTGATCTCGTGGTGATGAGATACATAGACATCATGCTTCCGCTGTACATGTCACAAAACATACACAGACTGTGAGCTACATCGCGTTAAAAGACTCGCAAGTTCCCGCTGCAAATGTTCCCCTTTGTATGCAGTGCGTCAGTGATCACGATCATCGCACCTAGTCCCACAGCAGATGTGCTTGCAACCCACACTGACCCGTCGAAAGCCGTCCCGGCGTCAGGCATTGCCAGACACCACGCAAGCAGCACAAAAACGTGTCACACACAGGTACTTCAAGTGAAACGTTTGGACCAAGTTGTGGGCTTTGATCCCCGCGTGCGTGACACGTGCCAGCAAATGCTGATCAAACACTACCAAAGCTCAGAGTTGGGGTGTCGAGGAATCAACATTATGTTTAAATTGCTTTACAGCAATCATTAATGGACTTAGAATTGCAGTCGCAGTTGACCTACTGTGTACGACATCGCGACAGAGCGATGGCAAGATCAAGTCCCTGAAGCCACCGGGAGTGCACCGCGCGCGCCGCGGCGTTGGTGTTTCGCTGCTACATGTGCACCAGCTCTTCCTCTACTGCAGCTCTAAGCATCAATGGAGGGAAGCGATCTACTCACAGCATTGGACCCGGAACTGACCCTATGTGAGCGCTGCCCAGGTTACCCGCATGCTTTCGCTTGTGATGGTATGCCGCATCGGTGGTGGCTCACTGAATCTTTCTCTTGGTGTTCGCGACCACCCATAGCCACCACCGATTCGTGTACACCACATGCAAGCAGACCAGAGCCCTGAAAGCCATGAAGGAAATCCGATGGTTCTGGTGAGGATCCATAACATTGCAAGTTCACAGGAATCACATGGAGGCTTGCATGCTGCCCGGCCATAGCGAGAGAGTGAGTCAATCCACTGGCTGGGAGCCAATGGCTGGCAGTCGCATTCATCGTTACGACTCGTTGCATATGCTAGCCCTGCAGATTCACGTTCTCCATTGTCAAGACGACAAAGGATGCACAGCACTACCTGTCTTGCCAGGCTCAGTCTCACACTGCAGCTGGCAGGGTTACGCTGAGGCATGCACCTTGCGCAGTTTGGGTGCAGGGGTGATCCAGCAGGGTCCACAGCGAGCGACACAGTGGCAGTGATCTGGAGAAACAGGTGTCACCATCTGAGCGCAAAGCTCAGCCGAAAGCAGGGCAAGTGGACGAAATGGTGTTGTGATCAACATCAGTGCCGACTTTGATACTGGGCGAGGCCTTACGACGGTGACAAGCGTTGGTACACAGGATCCAAGCACATGGGATGATGTGGTCCCAACTTGAGAAATCTGATGCTTTCATTGTCGAATTAATGTGCCAAGTGTTTTTGCAATACTAGTCGAGCAGCATCAGGTGATGACTTGCCCAAGCGGACAGAGCACTCGTGGATTTGCGCCAGCAATTCACGGCGTTGGCAATGTGCTGCCATCATCACATGAAAGCTGGGTGATGCAGTACATTGACCGGGAGGATCGCTTTGGCGCGCACAACTACGCACCAGTGCCAGTCGTGTTACAACGGCTCAGTACTGGGTACCGGCGCGCCTATCGGTGCTGCCGGTACCCAGTACTTTCTGAATGGTTGTTACACCTTGTGGGCATCTCAGACGCACCAATCTTGATCTAGCCGCCGTCACGCATGTGATGCTGATATCTAACAGTCCAACATTGAATCTATACCAGAGTCAGTGGCAGGGCCAGCCAGCGAAACAGCTCCATGTATTGTGGTTGAGGCAGATCCCATACTCGCCCCAGGGGTCCGTAGCCATTCACACACAGTTGTCCCTGACTGGATCCTCTCATCATGGACTTGCTTTTGATGCAGACACTGCTCTACTGCTGCCTTGATTGCACATGCGCTTGCTTTGGGCAGCTCTGACTCTCGCAGAGTGCGTATCTCCTTGTCAATTTTGTCAGACCTGTATAGGGAGACACCACTCGCCACCCAGTCTGCAGATGGGGAGATTGCAGAAGGGGATTGCACATCCTTATCTCATGACAGACACATCGAGAGGGCCACACAATCTTCCCAGGTCACGCTCCTCCCTCATTTCAGTCAAGTAGTCACGTCCAGCGTGCCTCCGCCTTCGCCGTGCAAGTGGCTCAGGGCCCGACACCTCGCTGCAGCTGCCAGCCGTGCTGTGTTCATGAGTACTGTTGTGACACTGTGTATCTTCACTGATGACCGAAAGGGTCATTCCAAAGCCTCCCCGTGCTCCATGGCAACTTGCCCCCACACTCCCTGGACAAGAGCTCCCAAGTCGTTTCACTGATTTTGCAACTTCGGGAATGCACTTCCTCGCACTGAGGGAACCAAGTGTTGACATGTCCATCATCGAGTTGCAGTCGTTCCAGTCGTGATCTAGAGCAAGATCCATCAGCTTGGTATCAAGCTCTTCCAGACTATCAGCCACAGCTGCGGTGTCCGCTGAGCCGAGTGAGACTGTCGGCGCCTGCAGATCAAAAGGATTGGTGCCTTCCACCTCCGTATCGCGACTCAGTAT
>JALKAD010000168.1:548514-559445 GCA_024500015.1 Ulva compressa
CCAGCACTCACGAGGACACGCGGTGTGCACGGGCATCCTGTGGCAACATACACCCCAGTTCTCACCGCTTCAATATGATATTGTAAAGCATTTCTCAATGGGGGCTGTGTGCTGTTCAGTTCTATGGCCCGAGCACGCCAATGCATCAGGTCGTGCTGCGTTTGTGGCTACCGACCACCTCGCGGGGAAACAAGCGCAGCAGGGCCGAGCTCGATCAGCGCTTTTGCTAGGCTATGTTGATCGGCCTCGCTTCAATATTGGTGTTACTTCACGGTCGATCAGGCGTTGTGTGTGAGTGTCATGTCATGCCCAAGTCTGCAGTATTGCTGTGTCTGTAAGGATGTAAGTTCCTGTACAGGAGGCTCTCCTGACGGTTCACGTGATCATGCCAGGCACTAAACTCATTCCCAACACAAAATTCAGTGTAGATGCCTTCCGGTACCCAGGTGATCACATCAGGGGTTATTTTCTGACTCACGCCCATGGAGGTATGCCGCTATACTGCCAGCTCAACATTTGGGACTCCCGACCGCAGGGCATTACTCGGCCGCATGAGTTGCACTCAATATCATGCATTCGCTATATTTGCTGCAGATCACTACACAGGTCTGAATGAGAATTGGAGACATGGGCCGATCTGGTGCACAGAAGTCACAGGTATGCTAAAACACCTATGCCCAGTCGCCTTGCACGCAAGCCGCCAACAAATGAAGCTAACATGGAGGATTCGTAGGGCGATTGGTGTGTCACATTACTGGCGTCAGCTCCGAGTTGATCCATGTCCTTCCACTGAACACAGAGACCACAATTGATGGTGCGGCGACGACTTCCGCGCGTGCAAGCATTTCATGGTGCCACACTGCATTGTAAAGTGAGGCTGTAGTTGGGTTCAATCTTCAGGATCTACCGTTACCGCCTGAATACACCTCGTCTTTGGTGGTTCAGGTGTCCGTGTCACTGCGGTAGATGCGAATCACTGCCCAGGTGCTGCAATACTGCTGTTTTCCCTACCAAGTGGGGAGAAGTATGTGCACTGTGGCGATATGCGCTACTGTGCAAGCATGCAGTCGTCTCCGCATCTACAGGCCTTCAGGTCATGTGACGCAGTCTTCCTGGACACCACGTACTGTGCACCGAAACACACGTTCCCCCTTCAAGAGGTATCCGTGTCCGAGGTTGCACGACTCTGTAAGGGGTACCTCGACGAAGACCCGTCAAGGTGTGTCCATCAGTCAAAGCGACTGTGTTGCAATCTCTGATTCGGCATGACAACCTCTGCTGACCCAGAAATCGTGGGCCATGAAGCAGTTGACATGGTGGCAAAATGCAAACGATTCCAGTAACTTAAGGGCACATTGTGTTTGTAGGCTGATTCTGATATCATCATACACGATTGGCAAGGAGAAGATCTTCATGGAGTTAGCACGACGTTGTGGTGTCAAGCTGTGTGTGACAGCTGCCAAGTTTGAGGTGATGCAGCTCCTGCCGTGGCCGGAGGACCTGCCACTGCATCGCATCTTCACCACAGACCCAGCATCGACTCGGGTGCACTGCGTCACCTGGAACTGGTTGGGGGAGACATGGCCGTACTTCAGGCCGAATTACGCCAACATGGAGCTGTTTGCTCACATGTGCGCAGATCTTGCCCTTTTGTAGCCTGGCCTTGATTGTGGCATAGGTGTAACTTCAGTTGTCTTTGCGATAAAAGCACATAGCGGCGTTCTGCATGCAGGCAGGGTGCGACTGCAGCAGTAGGCTTTGTCCCCACCGGCTGGACGTATCAAACAAAGACTCATAGCTTTCCAGTTCATGAGAAGCCTCCATGGAAGGTCCACCTCATTCCATACAGTGAACATTCCTCCTTCACAGAGTTGCAGGAGTTTGTAGGATTCCTACGGCCCCGGAAGGTTGTGCCTACAGTCGGAGTATCAGGTGACCGCGGAGATGCAAACGGCCACAAACTGGCGAGCTATTTTCGGCATCTGTGTGACAACAGCGGTGCACTTCGTTCGTTCATTGGCACAATGACTGCCAAAGCAGCTCCTGGAGTTGCTGCGGACCTCAAAACGCAGCCCGCTGGACAGCACAGTGCCTGCAATGTTGTGACGGAGGATCAGGCAGCTGCAGCAGAGGCTCCTGTGGACCACAGCAGAAGAGAGGTGGAGGACATTGCTGCATCTGCATCTGACCCTCCTGCAGTAGTATTGGATCTGATTCAGAGCGGCCAAGTGAACACCGGTGCTGAACAGTGCGGCAGCAAGAGTACTGCATCTTGCAGTAAAGGGAACAACGCAGATAGGTCCAAGGTGACGATCTCCACAGCAATACCTTGATCACCGAGGCCATTGATGCCATTTGGCACACTTTTCTGATCCGGTGATGTCAGATCGACAATCCACATGCCTCCTTGCAGGATGTTGACACACTGCTGTCGATCATCGGCTCTGAAGGTAGTACAGCAGTTGCAATGTCGTTGCTTGAACAGCATAAAGGATCCATTGAAGCGGCTGTGAATGCATATTTCGATCCTCCTGTAAGCGGTCGGGACCAACAGTCTGACCACACAAAGATGCAACGCAGCAAGCTTAAGGGGAGTTCGGGTTCAGGCAACGGGTCCAAAACTCAGTCCCCTGCTCGATCAAAGGCTGTCAAGCGAAGTGCCACTTCAAAAGTCGCAGGCTCCCCTGCATCCAAGTTGCAGAGGCAGCAAAAAGCAATCACTTCCTTCTTTCAGGCTGGAAGCCCGGCAAAGGTCCCCATCCATGAGGATGGGAGCGTGGCTGAAGATGGCGCCTTCGTGTGTTCGAGGCTTGATGTCAAGGTAGAACAGGCAGAGCCTGGCATCTTGTTGCACAACCCCAAAACAGAACCAACAGCAAGTCCTGTGGACGTGGGTGCTGATGCGTATGAACATGTCGCACCTGGGTCTGCAGATGCGGAGGCAGCTGATGTGCATCCTGCAGGCCCTGCAGTCACAGCATCTGCTGCCACGCTCAGAGCTGGTGCAACAGATGCATGCTGCCAGCGTGGTGGTAGCAGTGCTGCAGGTGGTACTGCTGATACAGCAGTGGTCAACAGTGCTGTTGCAGAGGCAGATGACACAGCTGCAGCCGATTGCGCTGCTCAAGGAGCCCCAGCAGGGGATGCCAGCAAGGCCGAGCATGGTCAAGCGATCGGTGTCACGGCCGCTGCATCTGAAATTGACGCTGGTGCACAGTCACTTCCCTTGGATAAGTGCGATTCTAGTGCGCTGTTGAGGTGACACAGTGCTCATATGACTCTGCTGCCAATTCATCACCACTGCGCCATAAGATTCATGTGATGCTTCTGCAGTTTTTGGCAACGCCAAAGGGCAGCAATCGTGATGTCACTCAAAAGCATGCCAGTGATGGTGTGCACGCAGAGATGGCTGCGTCTGCATGTTCTATATGCATGCGTCATTGGGAACTAGTGCATATTCCACTCCGCATGCCTGCGTACGCTTGATCACCATCGGTAGTGCTTGGTGCTTTCTGCTGTGCACATGCACATAGTGAGGGTGTTGGTTCACTGAGTTGGTTGGATGATCAGTCATAGACATTCCTGCTCTGCATGGTTTCAGGGCAATGTTCAGGTACCTGGAAAACCGGGGCCATCACCAATATGGTACATTTGATTCGCATATTGCACGTACCACTATGCAGGTTCAATCCTGAGGTGCATGCGTGCTGGAAGCACGGCGTTGTGCCCTATATGCACATAGCGGCCACTTTTGCCGCAATGGACAACACAACCAAGCGCCTCCGCATCGGTGATGCACTGACAAACATGTTCCGAAGTGTCCTAGCCCTATGCCCAGAGGATCTTGAGGCTGTTGCGTACTTGACCGTTGGAAGGCTTGCTCCAGATTACGCAGGCTGCGATCTGCAGGTCGGGGGTGCCACAGTATCATCTGCTATTGCCGAATCAACTGGTGCGCCATGAGCACCTCTTGCTGTCACCATGCACACGTCACCTACTACGGGCACGTTTGCTCCTGTGTGCAATTGGTCTCCCTGCAGCCTCACCTTCTGCGAGTCGTCTTGGCTGACTATGAAATAGTCTGCCAGGTCTGTTTCATCACGTTTGCGATCGTTCCCAAGCCCACATTTTAATCACCTCTGTTGCTGCTGCAGTGCCTTCTACATGAAGGCCAGCATATAGCTATTGCTTCCACGCTCCTGTCAAGATTCAGGCGCCACATGATTTGTGTCAGGCCACTTGAAAATTGTGCAGGAGTCGCCCCAAGGCGCATGTCTGAGATGTATGTTGAAGCTGGTGACTTGGGAGATGTGGCAGAAAAGTGCAAGAGCAAGCAGAGGATGCTGATTCCTCATGCTCCGTTGACTGCACGGGCTGTTTTTTCCAAGCTGCATGAGATAGCCAACACCAAGGGAACCAAAAGCGCACAGCGCAAGCAGGCTATCATCTCAGGGCTGCTCCGTGCAAGCAGGTAAGTTCAACATACGCTTGTTGAAGGTTTCAGCGGTTAAGGCGGCATCACAGACTCATGCAGACGCGCGTATATGCAGAGGACCAGAGGTCAAGTACGTTGTGAGAACACTGATTCAGAATCTGCGGGTGGGTGCGAACTGGAGATCAGTCGTGCCTGCCCTTGGACGGGCTGCCTTGTGCGACCATGCCCGTAAAACCCAGGCAGCATTCCCCGGCAAGGCAGACCTTACAGCTGCTGCGGAAGTGGCCACAGAAGCCTTTCATTCGTGCCCGAGCTTGACTGAGGTCACCAAAGCTCTGTTGCTAGGAGGAGTCCAGCAGCTGAAGCAGCTCGGTGCCTCTGTCGGGGTCCCGCTGAAGCCAATGCTGGCAAAGATAACAACTGGCCTGGACGACTGCGTTGAACAGATCACCGGCAACCCTGCCCTGATCGAGTACAAGTATGATGGCCAGCGTGCACAGATACATGTATCTGCGTCTGGGCAGGTACGCCCTGATGCTTTTCTCGGCATTGGTGTGGCCACAGTCTTAGGTGCCCGGCACCTGTCTGCTTCTATGCCAGGTGATGGTATTGCCGTCGAAGAGACATGACAGAGCAGATTGAATTAGCAGACCTGCTTCATCAGCTCATAGACTCATCTATCCTCTTCACGCCTTGCTCGAGCTGCTGTTCGACTGCAGGTGCATATCTTCAGCAGAAACTGCGAGAATAAGACCCCCATGTTTCCTGATGTCGCAAAGAATATTCTGGCAGCTTGCGCCCAGTCCACTAGTGACACCAACCACCCAGATGCTTCTACCAGCGTGCCCGTGCCATGCCATGACTTCATTGTCGACTCTGAGCTGGTCGCTGTCGACAGGACAAAAGAGGGGAAGCTCAGGGCGTTTCAGGACCTGTCCACCAGGCATGCTGTCGCATTTCCCGCGTTCCAACTTGATGGTCGCCGGCTTACTGCTGCTGCTCACTGACCCCTTCGCACATGTTTGCAGGGCACGAAACGGAATCACCGATGCACAAGTGAATGTTGATGTATGTGTCTTCCTGTTTGACTTGCTCTTCGTGGATGGCCGAGGGATGATGCAGAGTAGCTTCCGGGATAGGAGGCATGCCCTGACCAAGCTCTTTCCAAACTTGAGGCAGGGACACGTAGAGATGGCACATGGGTTTGAATTGGTGATCCCTGCTGCTGGAGGCCAGTCAACACAACCGGCAGTTGCTGACAACGATCAGTCATCCGAGGGCGCAGCAAACCTGCATACACCTTCCCAAAAAGAAGTGGCCGAACAACAGCAGTCTGCGCAGTTTGCAGAATCCAGAGGTGAAGGGCTGCGCACATGGATCAAGCAGTGTGGGGTGTGCATTCTGCTCGAGCTGAGTAGCGAAGTTTGTTGTGTTAAATATTCTCCCATAATTACTGTGGCCCATGTATGCAGCCGGAGCAAGCAGGAACACTGTTAGAGCACACACTGCTTCAAGCGCTAGCCGTGGGCGCTGAGGGTTTGATGCTCAAGTTTCTAGATACAAGATGTGCATACCAGCCGAGCAAACGCTCTGATAGCTGGCTGAAATTGAAGAAAGACTACTGTGAAGGCCTTCGAGATTCGTTAGATTTGGTGTGTTCCCAGGGAGCTCTTGATGATCAGTATTTCCGTATGCCGTTATCATGTGCCTGATGGCCGTGTGAGCACAGTGACTCCCAACGTGGCGCACAGGTTCCGATTGGAGCATGGTATGGTAACGGACGGAAAGCGGGATGGTACTCCCCGTATCTGCTTGCTTGCTGGGACCCTGAGGCGGAGGAGTTTCAGTCAGTGTGCCGTGTGATGTCTGGCTTCTCTGACGCATTCTACACAGCAGCAAAAGAGCGATTCGACTCGAAGCACCTGATTCCTGGACCCAAGCCCTACTACAACACTGGTGAATCCCCAAACGTCTGGTTTGATGCAGCAGAGGTTTGGGAGATCAGGGGGGCGGACATAACGCTATCGCCGGTCCACAAGGCAGCAGTGGGAAAGCTACATGAGTCGAGGGGCTGCTCCCTACGCTTTCCGAGGTTCATTCAGGTCTGCACATGTCCATCTTGCCTGCCCTTGTGTCAACCTCGATCTGAATGGTGTAATCTGCACGAGTCATGCAACAGTACGCCTAGTGGATCATGCGCATGTGTCCGACCACATGGTGTATGTTGCAGATCCGCGATGACAAGAGTCCTGAAGATGCTTCGTCAGGAGACTACATCGTTGATCTGTACAATGCCCAGGCTCGGAAAAGAGATGATTCCTGAAGCGGGGTCAGTTGTCTGTCCAGCAAGAACAACCAGTTCAGAAAGTAGGGTGTCAGTCGCTAGGTCTATGGTGCGGGACTGTCCCTCGAGCATCCACATCATTCTGCTTGTCTCAGCTGTGCAGGGATGTAGAAGCTCACTCCGTTATAGCATATGTGCTGTGCAGCTGATTGAGGCAAGGATGTCAGTGGGACATGCTGAATAGAATGAACCAGTCGCCTGTGCGGGTTCCCCTCTCTAATCCACAAGGACAGACACTACATTGGTGCTGCACGTAGTGCAGTCAATGTTGAGCCTGGGGTATCAAGTCGAAGCGAATGGTGTAATACGTGATGGCTGTGAAACCGCAAGGTGTACCTCAATGCAAGAACAGAACTGGGCAGTGGAAACGGGGGGCCACCACATGTATGCAGTTCAATTACTAGGACATAGGAGGACCTGCTCCTCCTTACAAATGACCTGTAAATCTCATGTATCGACAGACACACACCATCTCGGGGTGCACGGGACGGAACCAGCTGTGGCGGCAATGTCAGCGATTGTGAAAAATGCTGCAGAGTCAACAGACCAAGTGATTGACTGCAGTTGCCAAACGCCACACATGGCAGTCATGGTTTTAAATACACAACGGATCTGGCGGTTGGTCATCATAGCCTGCTCCTGTGAAGCACAGCCCTGTGGCTGGAGCAGGGTATGCTGTGTCGCGGCGCTCCCGCGTCTGGAGCGCCTGCGGCACTCGCATCGGATCATTCCATATGGCACTCATCACTGTCGTCGCAACCAGCGTGCGCACCATTCGCCGAATGAAGCGGTTCCCCACAAGCTGAATGCACAGCACTGGCACACGCTGCTGCGCCCCCACATGCCCTCCACCGTCCCCAAGTGGTGCATGCATGCACAGCTCCTCGTGAGCCTCGTTGTCAACACCCGCATCAGCAGCATGAGAAATCCGGGGCAGATACGCCAGCTTGCACGAAGCGTGCATCATGTTGCAGACACAGTTGCGACCTTTTGGGGTGGACCGGCCGAATGCATAGTAATCAAGGTCCTGTCCCTCCAGGCTCCGGAGGGTGCGATCAACAGCATCTGCTATGTTTGCCCACTCCACCTCGGAGCTTCTGCTGCTCACCCCCTCTGTTGCAGGCGTCATGTTGGTGGTAGCTAGCTGGTGCTGATGGTGCAGGAGGCCGTCCTGCTGTGAGAGTGGGAGCAGGTACAGGTACCTCCGCCATTGGCAAGCAAATGTTGCGTGGAAACTACGAGGGACCACTCTGCAATCGAGGCATCGCAGACTGTCAGGCCTGTATGCAGGCTGGGGCCTGTTTCCGGGCTCAGGCGCATGGGGCTGGTTGATAGCCTGCATGTCGCTGGATTGTAACAGTCAGGCTTGTCTGCATGCAGGGCGACATCACCGAAGCGGTCACCCAGTCGGTAATTTGATGTTGTTTGCGTCGTTGTCTGTGAGCAGCGGTCCACTTGCAAGTAGACCAGGCGCATAGCAAGCAGCAGAGCTGGGCAGAGGGCCTTGACCTGAGCAATGACTTCGGGTGATTTAACGTCCCAGGAATAGAACGACGCAACTTGGCCATGTCCATAAACACCCTGATCTGTGCGGCCAGCGCTTTCCACAATAAGGGAATTGTGAGGTGCGAATATGGCTCGCAGGCGGCGACGCAACTCCTCACGAGTGCTCATGTGGCCCTGCATAAGGTTTGCACTCAAGCTCATCATGCTGCATCTGCCGCAACCGGAACGACGACTGCTATTGACCAGCAAGTTGGCTCAGCGCAGCATACCTCATCTGGCTGATACGTCCACCCATCAAAAGCAGGTCCAGAGTATGCGAGTTTCAACTTGTAGGTCCTCCTCTCCTGTGATCAGGGACACTCGTATCGTCTGAGTGCCACCTTTCTGCTGCAGCAGGGCAGGAGGGCAAGAAGTGCTTGCTGGTCTTGAGGATGGCACACCCGTTTGCCTCGACCTTGAAAATCCTGCTGTATTTGCGGCAGCTCTAATTCAAGTGTGCTACTGCCTGATTCTGCTTCGTCACCATGCGACTTTCTGATGCTCGGGCGGGCCTCTGTCTGCATGTCACACCGCAGCCCTTCCCAGCCAGACTTCCCGGCGATCACACTGTCCATGAACGTTTGTACGCTCCCCCAATCTCGGCCTGCATCTCGCTGAGGGGTGTGATTGTGGGGCACGCCGAGACGTGGCAAGAGGACCAGCCGAGCCTTCAGCACCTTCGCCTAAATGCTGCTTCGCCATCGTGGAAGTCCATACAGCAGAGCATTGCATGACTCGGAGCCTCCTGTGAAAATCTGCTGTGTGTCGATGATGCGATAGATTTCGTGTTTGCAACCTCATGGCCATGTGCCTCCCCTCGCACGGCCCGAGCACGCACGGACCATCATCACCGCGACGCCAGCATGCTCACAAGCCCTTAGTGCAGGAGAAGCGGCTGAGATCTACATCGACAGATAATTATACAGTTGCATGATAATCACGACGGATTCTGGCAGCCATCCTGGCTGCGAGCGAGGCACAAACGTGCTAGGCACCCCGTTCAGCCAGCACGCAATGCCTGTTCTGCAAGATCGGGGATCGAGAGTTGTGCAATATTTGATTCAGGGCATTTGGAGCAATTTGAGCATCTTCTCGCGCTGTTTATTGCGTCGTGCTTGCTGCCAGACCAGCAGGCGTGTCCACCAAGTGACATGTGCCAGCTGGTTCAAACTGGATGTCGACGAGTGCGCCACCGCCTGCGCGACAATGCCATGAGATACCAGACGCGCCGCGAACGGCCGCGCTAAGGTAAGAAAAAGCGCGATGAGCGATATTGCTTTGTTGACGACGCTGCACACATCGTGCCCTTGTATGCGTCCAGTCATGTCCACCACCAGTGCCCTGGTTCCGCATCACCAGCGCTGCAGCCGGCCGCCTATGCTGGCCTCCGCTCGACGATTGTTTGGACAGAATGTGATAACACGTGCGTCCAGGGCCTCTGAGCTTCTGATCGCAAGGAACGGCGCAGCCGGGCTGAGCGCTGTTGCAGAAGAAGTCGCAGAACGGAGCGCTGATGCCGGAGCTCACTCATATGGTGCCAGCAAGATACAAGTACGGCTCTTAAACTTAAAGGAGGATGCTGTGCTATCGCATCTTAAATATATGTTTCAAGCGCGGCGCAACACTGTAGGTGCTTGAAGGCCTCGAGCCGGTGCGGAAGAGGCCAGGGATGTACATCGGCAGTACAGGACAGAAGGGCCTGCATCATCTGATCTGGGAAATAGTAGACAACTCTATTGATGAAATCCAGGGAGGACATGCCTCCCGCGTAGAAGTGCACCTGGACTGCGACACCTGTTGGGTGACGGTGACTGACAACGGCCGAGGGATCCCGACGGATCCGCTGCCGGGGACCGAGAAGTCCGCGCTAGAGACAGTGCTCACGGTACTCCACGCTGGGGGTAAGTTCGGGGCTGGGGGATACACGGTGTCCGGCGGACTGCACGGAGTCGGACTCTCCGTCGTGAATGCTTTGTCAGAAGAGCTCGAGGTGCGCTTTGATTTGCAAGACCCTTGCGGCCTCACACACCAATATGGGCGTTTCACCCCCCATGAACACATGTCAAATCCTGCCCAGTGGATCACAAGAGCAGCCGCTGCAGGCTGTTGTGTGGAGGGATAACAGGGAATGCATTCAACGATTTGCTTATGGCAAGGCAGTCGAACAAATGGAGATCCGCCCAGCCGATGCTTCATTGACCGGCACCCGAATAAAATTCAAATATGACTCGAGCATCTTCAGTAAGGAAGCAATGTTTGATGCGGACGTGATAAGGAAGCGGCTACGGGAGCTTGCTTTCCTCAATAGCAATGCAACACTACAGTTCAAGTCAGTGAAGCAGGCCAAAGAGGTCCACAACGAAGAGTTCAATTTTCAAGGCGGCATTGCAGAATATGTTCAGACTATGACAGATGGGGGCCCAACATTGCACGACTGTGTGCACTTCAAGCGGCAACGGGACAGCTCGGAGGTACTCAATTTCGCCACATAGCCCTTGCATACACTGCGGCGGCAGCCTGGATGTATCGATCAATCATATCACCTGCCAACAGCTGCCATACTGGATCAGGCTACCCCGACAAGGGCGTAAGCCTGCATTGCAGCTG
>JALKAD010000168.1:592787-623187 GCA_024500015.1 Ulva compressa
TGCCTGCTTCCTGGATCCTTCCGCTGAAGCAATGGCTTGCATTGCGGCCATGTCTGAGTCCACAAGTTCGATTTTTAGATCTTGATAGGCCTCTTGCATCTTCAACTTTTCTGCTTGCAGCTCTGAAACTTGCTGGTCGCGATTTGCTAGCTGTGTACGTAATTCTTCCATCGCTGCTTTAGCTGCTGCTGTGGCGGTCTTGTGTGCTTTGAGTGCCATCATTACCTTGTTCATGTACTGTACTGACTTCTTAGCCTCACCCAGCTCGCCTTGCAGCTGATCCACTCGCTTTTCGAGCAATACATTCCGTTCCCTCAAGTCTTCGACAGCACCCAAACGTTCCTGCATTCGGGGCGTGATCTATAGGTTGTTCATGGTTTATGTGTGATGTGACTGCTGGTTCCACTGGATAGCCACAAACTCAGGCAAAGGATTATTCAACAAAAGCCCCGAGGAACTTGTATCGATCTAGATTAAATCATGCGTCACAAACCTGCTCCCTCATCGGTCGTGAGTCCTCGCCCACTGATGTTCTGGAGCGTGTACTTCTCGCGTCAGTGTCCGGCACAGCTGCTGCGACTTCTGGCATGATCAGAGGAAACTGATGAGATATCAACAAACAGGCGCAAGTTGTATGGACAACCAATGGCTACATGGATCGTCTTACAGCGGTTTTACGGTGGCTGTGCTAGAGAGCACAAGCACTGAGCATGTACACGTTCAGCGGAAAGGAATTTAATGACATAACGGGGCGCCCTAGATGATGCTGTGGTCTGCTCATGACCAGAGAAGCACGTCGGTGGGCAATGAATCGGTGCGTCCAGCGGTAGCTCTGTACACGTGCGCACGACGATAGTGCAACATCACATGACGAGAGGACGCACGCGCCGAGTGCGGTGTCACATCAGCCAGTGCCTACGCCTTGAAATAAATTTATGGAGTCCTGACGACGCAGGTTGCTGCGCGTAAGTCCATACTCACCACATACCGCAGTGTACTCGCGCGCGCGCGTTGGTCCAGTGGCCACTAGTGCACTATAGTGGTGCATGAGCTCAATTGACCTGCTCCCAGCTGCAGCAATTGTGACCACATGTGGTATTTGTGTTGGCTGTCGGTGTTATATGGATCCGCCATTCACGATTATGCTGCCACGAGATGATTTTTTTTGTAGAAAAAACTCAGCGTACTGGGATCAGACCATAGCCTCTGCACTACACCGTGTGTGGCTGTGCTGGTCTGGGCATGCACGTGCATACACAGGAGATGGAATGATGAGTAAGTGAGCCTGGAACAGAACAGTGAGTGTGGCAGAACAGCCCTCGATTAGCAAGGTGTGGAACCCGTGTGCATGCCCATCGCTGAAACGAACATGGATGTCATCAGCATGCAATTGCTACTATGCAGACCGGTGACAGCGAGGCCACAGCTGGCCATGTATTGCTGGCATATTGGTCATGAGAAGCACACAACAGTCTTGCAGCATGTCAGCCAACAAATTGCAAAGCTTCCCGGGTAGAAGCGGCCCACTCGCAGGCAATCTCATCATTCTTCGAAATCGTCACGACCTTATCCAGCAGGCGCTCCATCAGCTGCATCAGGCTGCTGCACACAAGCTCAGCGTTCTTAGAGCGCATGTCCCTCAGCCGCTGCACTGCCGGCCACACTGTCCCATCAACCAGTTTCTCAGTTGTCCACCTCCACCCACAACACTCCGCTGCCACCTCTAGCGCGTCCATTGCCTCCTGCACCCCCGCAGACAGCGCCGCAGCACGAAATCCTCCCTCCGACACATGCCCCGATTCTCCGGAATCCCCAGTCTGACACTGACTGCTCTCGCTACTATCACCTCCACTGCTAATGCCACTACTACTGCTGCTCAGAGACGCGGACCCACCCGCCTCCCGTCCGCTGCCGGCCTCGTTCCCACACCCGCCGCCGTCACGACCCACTCGCTTCTGCAGCGACTCAAACTCCTCACACATCCCCCAGCACACCCGCCCGGCATCCCCACCCTCCGCCGCCGCCGCCACAAGCATCTGCACGGTCGCAGCGCAGAAGCGCGTGACACCGGCCGTCCCCACTGGACACCAACCCCACACCCGCACCCCTCGTACCCTCGCCACCGCCCCTGCGGCACGCGTCAGCTCCCCACGCCCCTCTTGACACGCTGCGTCCACAATCACGCTCATCGCCACAGCAACCGTGCCAGCCATCGGCCGCAGCGCCACGCCGCGCGGCTCCTCTCGCGCACCCCGCCAGAACTGCCGCTGCGCACCCATGTGGCGCCCCAGCGCTCCCAGCGGCTCACACAGCACGACTGCCAGCGCAACGCCCACAGCGTCATGCACACACACAGCGGACGCACACAGCAGTTTGCCGACCAGCCTTGCCCCATGGTCGCAGCGAATCGCCCTGTAGCAACCATGCACAGCACAAGCCAGCATGGAAAGCAGCACCACCTGCAGCCACCTGCCAGCCACCTGCCCGCTGCTCCCGCAACCCTGTTTCTGGAGAAGCGCTAAAGCACGATCGCCCAGCTCATTGCCCATGCTACAGTTGCAGCTGCAGCTTCTGGTCGGGTCTGCCCGAGCTACAAGTTTGCTGGCACTTGCACACACATCTTGAAAGTGCCGAGATGACGCCTCGGCATCCTGCCCACACAATTGGTCCCAAAACACATGCATATGTCGACACAACAAGGAAAGGGCCTCCCCATGGCTCACACCAGGAGCCTCACCGGCTCCAGATGCGAGTTGTTGTACTGCAAGCACAGCTGCCTGGTCAGTGACACGATGGCAGATCGATTCTATGGCAGCTGCGGCGCGGTCTACGACCGCAGATGTCAGCTGCTTTTGCTGTGCCGTATCTGCCGCCAGCCAGTGTGCGGCCACCTGTTGGGCTGTCTCAGCTGGAGAAGCCGTGCTGCTGGGTTGGCTTCTCAGCACAGCAGCGGCAAGGGTGTCCAGACATGCTGCGGTCTGCGGCTTTGGCAGCCGCATGGCCGGAGCCCTTCTATCGTGGCTGCAGACCAGGTCTGAGATATACGCCGTGATGCAGGGGGCGTGGCGGCTCAGATCAGCGGCTGACAGCGGCGGCTTGCACTCCACTTCCATCTCGTGTCCCGTCTGATCGCCTGCACAAAGCATGTGGCGTGGATTCGAGCATTCGCAGAGCACAGAATGCCATCACGTGACAAAATAGGCGTGCATTGAGCCACACATATACCGCCAGTCAATTTGCGCTGTGTGCCGGAGCAAGAGCAAACGTGATACTGTAGAATTGCAGCCAATGCATTGACAACATAGCAAAGAGTACGGCGTGGCGAACAGTACCGCCCACAACATGGCAAAGAGTACGGCAAAGGGTACGGCACCTAACAAGGTAGACGCGCTGTGCTTGGGCGCCTCAGGCTGTGGAGCGGGGACAGCAGGGTTGTGCTCTGGTGCTCCCACTTGCATCGGTACAGCTGCCTCCGCTTCAGAACGGTATGGTTGATTCCCGGCCTCTACAGCTGTGACACTGCCGCCCCCAAGCTGAGCTCCAGGTGTGGCCTGGTCACAAGAAGGCGTTGCATCAGCACCCGCTGCCTTGCATCCATCATCAGGCGCACCAATTGGCACTGTCCCCGTGCATGCACGGTTGTCAAGACTCTGACACCCAGCACTGCTACCACCTGTTGCAACATCTGCACCGGGCTGAGCAGCTGCACACGCCACCTGAGGTCTGACTGCAGGCACAGCAGGAGCTAATGCATGGCTGGACTGCACGCACGGTTTGTCGGCCTGCGGGAGCTGCCGCTGCTGCCTGTCAACCGGCGCTGCAGGCGTTCGCGCAGCAGTCGCAGCGGAAACCTGCGCCTGCAGATCTCCAGGTCGGCCGCCCGAGTGGTCTCCCACTTTGGGAGGTAGTGAGTTCTGACAGCTTGGGGCTCCGGCAGGCAGGGTCTCTGCAGCTGCTGCAGCGGCCATTGGGGCACCTGCAGGCTCTGGTTGGGTGCGGGTGGCCATCAGGAAGCCCGAGCCAGAGATGAAGGTGCTTTTTACCTTCCCAGAGCCAAGCTGCATAGCTGCCCGGGATGGAGCCTTGCTCTGAGGAGCGGATGACTGGAACATGCCTCTGGGCATCGGGCAATCCACTCTCCGGACTGGCAGCACAGGCCGCTCCTGTACAAGCGAAACCTCTTTTGCTTTCATATAGCCTATCCTCGCAGTATAATGGACGGCCTCAATGAACAATTGCTCTCAGAAGCGTCCACAAAGTCAGTGCCGTTGGGAACAGCCGACCGTAAAGCTAGAGCTGAGGGGATCAATATTGAGCAAGGATATGGTATCACTTGCAATCCGCTGTTCGCCCGTATGAATTGTTGTACATGGTATTGGATCCCGTGTTGCTCTGGGCCGCACGCAGGCACCGGAAACAGTGATGCAGACTGCAGGTGACCTGTGTGCGTGGGAAACAAGTGTGACACAGAGCATGATGGTGGTGAGGGGTGCAAGCATGACAGGACATGGTGATCAGAGAGAATGAGGTCGGGAAAGCACCTTTGCGGCGGTGGCCATGCCAGCCGGACGTGATGCTGATTTAGCACGGGGCGGCGGGCGCTTCATCGGACTTGGAGGGACTGCGCTGCGGGTGCCGTGATTCCGCTGGACAGCTTCCGCCGCCCGTGACTCCACAGCTCCCACTGCACTGTTTGCCCTCCGACTCTCTTTTGCGGCGTTTCCTGCTGTGGCTGCCCGAGACCGCTTCTGCGGCAACATTTGGCTGCCTGCGGTGGTGCCAGGGGAAACCGCCCTGTCCTGGCATGAGGCAGCAGGACCTGTCAGTGCGGATGACGGGGGTGTTGGTCCAGGCACACACTCGATCTCTGCTGGTGTGTCCCCAACTGCTGAACTTCTGGTGGGGCTCCTGATGAGCAATGGCCGGGAGCCCTCCCACCTGGGTGAGACGCTGCCCCTTTGCTGTATGGAGCCATCGTTGAGCACGCCACGGCCCGTGGCTGTGTTGTTGTCGAGCTGCGCCCCGTGATGGTCCGGAGTGGCAATGGGGCCGCTGGGAGTGGCAGGCAACGGGATGCTGTGGCCTGACGCTGAGGCCAGCCTCACGTCAGGACTTATCGAGCGCACATGTTGCAGTGCGGTGCGACCGCTTGCCGACGATGGCATGTTGGTCGCCGGTGGGGATGGTGGGTTGCAGATGTTGGGTACAATGGGCTGCACCGGAGGCAGGTCGATCACGGGAGCAGGCGGCTTGGAAGAGCATGGCGCTGGGCGTTGGGCGAGCTCAGCTGGTGTTGCAATTGCAGAGAAAACTGCCCGGATTCTAGTCAGTTCTGCAGCGTTTTCTTGCTGCTGAGCCCTGAGGCTGGCCAGCTCCGCCGCCGTGACAGCCTGAGCTGAGGAACAGTCTGACGCACGTTGGTCCACATTTGCGATGTGAGACCTGATGGAACTCATTTCTGAGGCCAGACTCTCGGTGCAGGTGCGCTTGACGGCCTGGCCCTTCAGTGCATGGACTTCATTGCGCAGCTCGGAGATCTGAGAGACACAATCCTTGATCAGAATGCTTGTGTCTGTGGTGACAGCAGCGAGCTCATCACGTTCTTTCGCGAGCAGCGTGGACCGGGCTGTCTCTTCTTCCAGCTTTGCCTTCATGCCATCATGCTGGGCTCTGCATGTGCTCAGGTCATTCAGCACCGCATCCCTCTCCGAGGTGAGCCTCAGAACGTTCGCCTCGAGGTGCTTTAAGTTTTTGGGATGAGATGATTCTTTGGCCGTCGATAGGGCGGCTCGGGCTTGATCTACTCGTGCGCACGACTGCTCCTTCTCCGCTTGCAGCCCTTTGTACAGCGCCTCCAGCTTCTTGTACTTGTCTACCAAGCGGGAAATGTTCACAGTTTTTTCTTTATACGCCTGCAAGGTCTTGGTGAGCATGGCATTCTCCTTTGCAAGTGCTTCATTGCGCTCGCGCAGCTGGAGATGGTTCATCTCCGCAGAGCTCTTTGGCGTGCTCATCACGATCGCGCCCTTTTCTCCTCGGAGCTACGTTGGCAGCGATGACAGCATGCTTGCCTCTGATATCGCTGCATGATCATCAGGTTCCCGAGCAGGAGGGTTTACGACAGCGGCAGACAGACCGACATGTCTGACGCCGTCCGCTCATCAGCACCACTATCGATTGATCCGGGAACATAAATCATACCTTCAAAGTCGACGCCCAAAACAACCTTTGCCTGGCACACAGCATGCCAGCTACATATCTCATTGGGGCGTTTTGAAGTCAGTCGCGAGTACTGCACTGTACATCGAGGGAATCTCGCATGCATGTGCTGAGTTGAGTGGCTCTGGGCGCCATGGGCCCAGAGCCAGCTGGGCCACGCGCGCGGGATCTGTGTTAAACAGTGATGGCTTGCGGTATGCTTACACGGCGATTACGGTACTTGGGCATCGCACTAATTGACTCTGGCAGAAAGAATGCCGGGATTTCCAACACAACCCAGCGACCAGTTTACTCTGGCATGGTAATGCTGCACTGCTGGGGACTGCCTTGAAAACAGTACATAAGCAGGCAGATGTCCGAGGGAACGACAGGCAACCAGATATGAGTCACACAATTTGCCGCCAATGGAAGCTTTGCTGTGCACCCATTGGAACGTTGCTGCGCCAATCACGAACTGTCGACGACAGAGTACACCATGAATGGCAAACCTGCAGCTACAAGGGACTCCTCAAGCTGCGTCTTCCTCTGGAGCTGGCAGCAACAAACTCGCACCCACCCCAACGCTTAGAGCTGTGACAACAACTGCTAGACTCATCTCAGTAGTGACATGAAATCCCCCCGGCACTTGGTCCAGAATCATCTTTCCACCTATAAATGCCAGCACAACAGCGACTGCTTTGTCAAGATACCTGCACTCACCAAGAGACCCTCATGCGCTGTTGCCACGAAGAACTACAACGCATAAGGGGGAAAAAAGATTTTCCTACATTTGTGCACGTTCAGGTGTCGAACGACGATGCGTGGGAACAAGGAATTCTGAAGGTCACGGGCAGCACAATCGTCAGGGGCATATCAGGTGTCCCGTCGCACCTAAGTTCAGCGATCACTGAAGCGACAAAGCCATACAGTGCCCGTAGAGACAAAATCGCTGCCATGTTTGACGTATATACCACCACTGGGTCCAATGTAACACCAAAAATTGCAGGGATGGAATCGACAGCAAAAATGACATCGGAAAGCTCGATCACAGCCAATACACAAAACAGAGGGGTCGCCTTTCTGATTCCATCCTCAACAACAAAAAAGCGGTCACCACGGTAACCGGGAGTGACAGTGAACACCTGCACCACATGCTGTAAGTTATTGTGGTATCGTAAGGCCTTGACTCAAATATGCAACATGCAACATACGATGCAGCAGGTAGCTCTATACTGCAGTGTGTGCATTGCTCTCCTCACTCAGGAAGGTTGCACTGACGCAAGCTCGTCCCCCACCCCATGTATTCATCCCTCAATGCATCATCGCACCTCTGCTGTTGGTACCCTGATCTGGCGTGCTGATCGTGCAGAGTGTGGGACCAAACACATGTTCGCGACTAGCCTTGCAGGAACACCAAAGGATGCTACATGCCCCATAGACTCGGCATTTGCACGTACAAGCGCGGCCACTGCCAAGATAACGCAAAACAGAATTTCCTCACAGCAGTGCTTGCCACACTAGCATAGGCTTGGTGATTTTGTAAGCGTGCACGCATCGTACACATGTCCATACAGTCCAGGTACGCGACTCTGCCAATCAGCAACAGCACAGCTGCAGAGAGAGCCTAGCGTATGTATGTTGCCATATGAAGATGACGGGTCCTGTGTGCTGCAGTATGCTGCACCTGTGCACAAAGCTGAGCTGCACGGTCATGCTTTATGGCACAACGGCTTCACATGGCCATGCCTGAAGCAGAGGTGAGCGGACCTTGTTGATGGTTGTGACTAGAATGTTATTGCTCAGGTCTTCTTCACCTTCACCTTTTTTCCCGAATATAATCTTGAAAGAAGAAAAGAACAGGATCGCTGCAAAACCTAGCAGCAGCGGCTTGAAGTTCTCGACCAACTCAACCCCGGCGAGGATCATGACCAGTCGCAGTACTGCCGCAGACCAGATTCCCCATCCCAGAACACGATCCTGATATTCCAGTGGAGTCTTGAAGTAGTTGAAGCACAGTAGGAAGACAAACAAATTGTCGACAGATAAGCTTTGCTCCAACAGATAGCCTGCAAAATATTCTTCTGCAGCTGTGAAGCCTTTCCACGCCCAGATACCTCCGCCCAAAGCTAGGGCACCACCGATGTATAGGAATAATTGTTCCCCTCTATCTTCTAGCTGCTCTTCTTTCTACAACACAGCAGTTGCCTTTCACATGCTGCAGCTTGCAAGCAGCATGCAAGCCAGGGGTGACCCGCGCTCAAGCACACCGAGAATTCAATTCTGCTTGATCTTAATTCTCCTGACATACCTCAATTTCCGCTAGAGCTGCGGCCTTCTCGTCCACGTCAGGTTTTTTGTCAAGGGCGGACGCCTTCTCTTTGCCAGCGGCAGCTGTTGTCACCTTGCGGGCAGTGATCTGAACGAAACAACAAGCTGTGACGCATATTGTCATTAGAGCGGCGCAGCGCTCCATGATGACTGCCTCAAGGAAGCACGTACGCTGTGGTAAACGTGTGGCGTGCTGCAAGAATTCACCGAGGCCCCCACAATTCGAGCTTTCGGCAGCTGTTGCCGCATGTTCACCGATCAACTACACTGCCACAACCAAACCTGAATCGTAGATCTAACTGGCGTTGCCAAGCTGTTGCACGCAACGATTTGGCGCAAGGACCAAGATGACAGACACTGCTGCGCACACACACTTGACACCGGACCCAAACACAACACTGCACACGCCGTGTGGACGTCATGAAGATTGCAGTAACTTAATGCAGCCACGTTGTACGCGCAGTATTGCTGGTTTTGCTACAATGCACGACTGGCATGCATGGCGTGTTTGCAAACCTGTAAAACGGTATCAGATTTCCATTTCTTGGATCGATGGATCGGTCTGCGGACCAACGCAGCCTTTGATGCAACACAGCTGCACAGTACGGACGGATCTGAGTCGCCGCAAGAGCACCATGTTGTTCACTTGCGCCCCCGCTAGCTCCCAAACTGCTAGTGTCGGGTGCCTGCATAATTTCCTGAAGTTGTATTGCTTTCGATCATCTGCTATCTAGCTGCGCGAGGGTCACCGACCAGACTGACTGGTGTTCGTTGTTTTTGCTAGCCGCTCGTGGTTTTTTTTACTGCAAATCATTGTTGTAATCATTACTGCAGACATGCAAAATCACACGATCTTCCCGATTGTCCGTCCCTTCCAGAGGGAATGACGACACTTCCGCCCACTCTCGCACTAGACTCTTGGATTGTATCTGGGAACACCTTTCTGTCAGGTATACTTGTCGTGACTCATTCATGTGTATTCTGCGAAGGCCGGATCCCGTCAGCAGCTGTGATGTCGGGGCCCAACATTTCGCATCCGCGCAATCATCAGCACTGCCACACTAGCTTATTGTACGTACAGGGTGATCTGATGTCGGAGATAGCGGAGATCGAACATGCAATGTCCGAGCTGCTAACGGGACTGCAGAGCGAAGGACATATTGACAATCAGTTCCAGCAGCTTTTGATGCTGCAAGATGATTCCGAACCAGACTTTGTTAGAAGCGTCATGGAGCTGTTTTTTCAGGTTGGGTCCCATATCAACATGTGCACTCCCAAAGTGCTAGTGTCCACCGAGACATGCTCGGAGCTGAAAGCACCCACCGTCGCTCGCACGGTCAGTGCCCAGTCTGATCACTAAAAAGAACCTGATCCGTTAGCATCACCCGTTCGCCATATTGTACACTCACAATGCTTTCGCTTTTCAAACTGACAGCATCATCCACCTGTCGTGATAAACATCGCTTTTCTGTAGGACTCTCAAAACACACTCCAACGGATACATGATATGGTCGTGGCTCCTCAAGCTGACTTTCATTCGTTGGATCAAGCGGTGCATGAACTGAAGGGGTCTGCTGCCAGCTTCGGGGCACACAGGATCACCAATCTGTGCATACAGCTCAGGAGAGCCGTACAGGAGCGACAAATAGAACAATCAGATATGCTAGTCAAGTGCATCGCGGATGCACGTCATACGCTGAATGAAAAGCTCTCGTCTTACATTCAACTTGAAAACCGCAAGAAACAGCTCTCCAAGGGTATCTGATGATCCCAAATTTCTCAGCGATGTCACCCAAATTATTCAAACAAGAGGTTGCGCATGTGGATGATGCTCCCCGAATGGTATGCAGAAGCTGTTGACATTCTGGCCCCGAAATGTCACATCTGCCACAGTAGTGTAGATAGATGACCCAGGCAACTGTCCGGGGGCCTTGAAATGATCAGTATTGAGATGAGATTGAGCATACACGAAAATTGTAACATTTATTTCATCACACGGCCAGCACTGCAGCCAACATACCTCAATTCAGTTTGATGCCTTTTTACTGCTCATTTGACATCGCATGGTTGTGCATGCCCTGCGAGAAAACAACGAGCCGTATATCTCTGTGCAGTATGGTGCATGCATGGCATGGCCCATAAAACTGTCATGTTTGCAGTGGGCACTATGCATGGGCCATCGACTCATGTGGCACGATCATGCATGGTGCACCGCTCACATGTTCTTGTTGGTCAAACACTGTGTCATTTCAAAAGCAGCATTACATATCAACTTGGTGACACACTACGTCGTGCTTGTGTACAACCCCACCAATCAAATGAAAACCTTCATGGCACATTCAGGTCCATCCGTTATTTCACAGAGCGCATTGCTCCCATGCGCTACCACGCACGCACAGACCGTGTTCTGCACGTACCCCTCTTAAGGTCAGCCAACACTGACCAAATAATTCTACTCCCTACACACAAGCCCGCGCTGCCACTCTGGCAAATCAATACAGCCGCGTACACTTTGCAATCACATTTGGGAACTCGGTTTGCTCTCCAAGCCGCTGCCATGCTGTCTCGTCTCGTCTGTCATCCCTGACTCTTCGCACTCTCTCCATTTCTCGTCTCATCACGCCCCCATGTCGACTCTGTGAGTCTGCACCTCAGCACTTCTGTGCACGTGTTCCGTATGCCGCCAGTGCATGCACCAGCTGACACATCCCCCCCTCGTCACACCACACACATGTCAAGCTGTCACTCATGCCCGGCCCATATCATGCCAGTGCTGCCTCCTTCTGGACATCGGTGAGCACTGCCTCCGTGTGCGGGGTGATGAACCCAGTCAACACCCAGCCATGAGGTTCTGGCCCACCCATGCGCTCTGCCACCAGGTTGGCGGCATGCACCACCCGTCGGTACACGGCTTGCCTGCAGCAAACACAAACGGTCGTCAGAGACCTGCACAGTGGCATGAGAGCCTTCCGCCGCACCACTCCACAGTAGCATTCCTTCCACATCAGCCACATCTGGCCACATCAAGTCATGCACGTCACCCTATGACGCTCTCACCGAAGAATACCAGTGATCCAGCCCTACGCCAAACGGAGAGGCTTCCACGAACGAGCTGGCAGAGTGAACGTATGTGTCACGGGCACCACGTCGACAGGCCAGGTGCACGAGCACCCAGTTGTTCCCGGCACACCCTGGTGTAGACGTGTTCATTACTGATGCATGCGTGGCGGCGTGCTGTGTATTGCTCAGGGTGGTGCGCACCGATGCCGCGGCAGGATGAGTAGGTTATCGCCCTCCAGTGTGAGCTTTGGCGGGGTGGGGCCGCCGCTGAAGGCCATGTGCTGCATATGCAGAGGCTCCGGCAAGTCGACTCCATCCAGTACCACCGGGGACGTGTCTCTGACTGCACCGAGATGGGGCTTGGGTTGGCCGGTCGTACGGATGCTGTCACCCTCTGCCACAAATCGCATGCCACGGTCGTTCGAGTAAGGCAGCTTGATCTCCCCGGTGACCTCACCTGCAATGCACATAGCAAGCTCTTGCACATTGACAGCACCACTAAATGAACTGCCATTGAGTGCCCTTCGACTCATGTTTCCAGATGGGCTACACGCAACAACAAAGACCGCCTTCAGAGGCAACTGAGTGGAGCTGACGTCCCAAGGGAGCCAGGCTACCAGCCAAACAGGGACCGCACCATCTGCTGAAATGGTCGCGATAAAGTCATACTCACGCGGTTCTTGATCCTTGATCAGGAGCCCCACTGGCAGCTCCAAAGGAGACTGCACGGATCCCCCCTCCTGGAAGACTGACGCCGTGAAGGACAGGGAGATAGCCTGGGCTATGCTCTGCCGCAGGCGCTCCCACCCCGATAGGTCACAAGGGACGTGCATCTGGGAGGAGACACATGCATCCACAATCTCATCGAGCATCACGGCAGGGATCTCCATGTCACGTGCTGCCCGACTGCAAGTCCAACGCCCTGTGAGGATTGATAGAAGGAGCACATGGCACATAGGCATGAGAGTACAGACAGCAGAAGGCAATGCAAACAGATTTGCGGGGTGAATGCATTGTGCGGTCTAGCTGAACGGTGCTGTTTACCTGCAGGTCCTCAAAGCAATTTTTTCTTGGTCTATTGTAGCAGTCCCTTTCTCTCGTGCCTTTGAGATCTTTTCCAAGGCACGATTTATCACGCCGCAGGGACGCCCGTTCTCATGATGAGAGCTCATGACCTGCTTGATTGCACCAAATGGTACAGCGACGGTGTTCTGTACGCGTACAGCCCCATCCAGACGGCTTTGCAGAAATTTGTTGCGCAATGCCAATTTGCCCACATTCTTGAAGGAATAAGCGTTAACTTCGACACAGTAGTCACCAGACCTGTGAAACAACTTTTTTTCAGACGGAGCAGTGCGCTGCATGCTGACGATGAGGAACTGCACGAATAGCTGCCCGCAGGCAGTCTCAACTGTGCAACTTGTATCAAAAGGCAGACAGCGCAAACTTGTCGATCACAAACGATCCAGTAAATAAACTTAACAAATTGGCCGGGGGGGGGGGTGAGATTTCAAGCACTGAAACAACTGAGAAGTCCCATGTGCGAGACGACCGAATGGTGGGCCGGTCGTGCAGATTACCGGAAAAGAGGAACTTTTGACCGATTCCCGCCGTGAACACACAAATGAATAAACGTAGGAACACGGAGAAGCGCGGCATCAGTTCGCCGTGATCATAGATCGTCCGATGTGTGTCGTGACAGCGTCAGCTCGCGCAGTCCCCAAACGCAGGCCAGCCACGAGCAGCGCAGCTTGGAGATATGATGATGAATCACTCTTTTGGATTGAAAGATTCATAGATCCATCGTTGAATTGCATGACCAGGTTTGGACGCAGAGGTACACGTGGTAGGCCGTGACAAAAAGAAGCCGCACTTCTGGCAAGCCCACCAAAGAACCGAACGAACACATTCACACTCAGACACATCCATTGCGTACGCACTATCACTGATAGCGTGCATGGGTGCGTACCACTCGACCTTCTTCACTGGCTTGGTTGGTGCACGAACTCGCTGGGCGCTGTCCGATCCCTTACATGGAGGTGCGGAAACGTTTCTGGTTAAAGATGCAACCATGATAGTGACTGCGCCTGTATTGCTCTAGTATGCGGACTGTGAACGGCGGAGAGGAACAGAGACTTAGGTTTTCACTACAAATTTGCTCTCCGATGCAGCAGCGACTAGTAAGAACGTGATGTCTGCATCTGACATACCAGAGTTTGGAGATCTGATCATATAATTTAAGGTCGGATAGCTACATGTAACGGCCGTCCAGAGGTTTGTCTGCATGTGAAAGCCCGTGTGGAGTGGCGTACGGGGCATAACATCGGATATGCCACATCCGAATCAAGACCGCGCATCTAGGCTGTGTGCCTCCAGCATCGCAAAGGGCACTCCTTTGGCCTGCGCACACCTGGCTCTACTGAATTATTGCAACACCCCGAAGTAAACGCCTTTGAAATAGTTTTCCGCAATGGTGGCCCGTTTGTGTACCAAGTGGACCTGATTGCCTACGTTGTTAAGTACCTGCGACACCACACGTGGACGATATGTCCATGACCCCGGGTCTGGCACGGTGTCCAACGCACCAGTACTGTAGAGTACTAATCCAGTCAGGTTGCGCAGGTCTCGCAAGTAGCGAATTGTTTCAGCTTTCAATTTGAATGCCAGGAAATCATCTGCAATGTCCTGCGTACTGTCCAGAAATTGTACGCATGGGTATCTCTTGAGATATCTACGGCAGTGTCGCGCGGTACATGCGGCGGACAGCTGTACACTGCCGATCTGCTCCAGTAGGTGTGTATGGGCAAACGGCGCGCCATGGCGTAGACAACAGTCTTGTCCCAAGACCGTGACGGTCGCAAAAGCACGGGCTCAGGTTCGGGCTGACGTTCACAGGGTCGGAATCTAGGCTGATTCGAACTTATCATCTCTGCATGACGGTTAAGACGTGAAGCTTTCTAAGCACGAATATGCAATAACAGAATGATTGTCCAATCGAAGCGTAACATCGATGATAGGGCAAGATCTTCGCTGCGCCATGCGGCCATTGCACCGCAGGATCAGGCCAGGATCTGCACAAGGGCAACATGCTGCAATACGATCCAGTTTCTTCTGGGACTGGCATTGCCAGTGCACTGGCAGAGCAGAAACATGACGCAGAAGCGGGCATGCTGACCCACGTGGTCATGTCCAATCGACCTGGGTGATGAATGTCTCTGGGAGATCAGGCAGGCAAAGAGGGAATGCGGTCATAGAATTTCGCACACTCGCAAGACGGTGGCACACAGATCTCTAATAGTGTCCGCAGGCTGCAAGGGGGATCGGTGCAGCCGGCATGGGCTGTGGGATAGCCATTGTAGCAGCCACAACCTGGCGTGTGTGGTGCGGCAGGCACAACGACAGCAGTAGGCAGTACGGCATGCGCTCAAGGTGGCTGCAGCCAGCGCTGTGTCAGACGCTAGGGCGGGCGTGCAGAGGTTGCATCTGTTGCGGCAGTGGTGGATGCAGCAGCCATGGTTGCCACCATCGACGCACCGCTGGCTGCAGTGGTGGTAGCAGGCGAGGGAGTTGGAGACAGGGTGATTGCGCTAGCGGCTGCCATCACCGTGGTTATGGCATCTGCCCGGGTTCCATACCGGAGTAGAGGCTGGGGAAATACACAGGCAGGCAGGGGGTGCGTGTGGCAGTGTGCCTGTCGTAAGCCTCTGTTGTATACGACTTGGGACCATAGCAGCAGCGGGCTGCGGCATCTGTCATCTGATGAGCTCCTCAAGTAGATGTGACAATAGGATGGCTAATTTCACCTCAACCACCTGATGCTCCACTCATGGATAGGATTCTAAAGTATGTTGCTCACCCATGAGCAAAGAACAGGCAGCACACGGCACCGTGTCAATAGTCTTGCATGCAAACGGCAGTACTCATTTGCTGAGTACGTTGGTCGGCAGAGTTAACAATCATGGCGGTTCTGCCATTGGCATCCAATTGCCACATGCACTAATGCCTGCCGCAGCAAGCACTGTCTGCACTCACAACTTTGCAAAGGAAGCATAATTGAGGCGCATGATGGGAATGCATCACGCATGACACCAAGCTGGCAGCATAACACCGAGTAGGTAGTCAGATGTCCTCTGACCAAGTACGATGCCAGGAGCAGACGTTTCAACCGGACACTACACACAGAGCTAGACAGCAACGGCTCCTCCAGGACCTGGAGAAGGCCGGCAAGCGCCAGATGCACACAGACAGTGATGAGTTCATGATTCCAAGTTAAAATGTCCCATTATCCCTGATATGGTACCGCTATTGTTAGTCTTCACATTGATATAACTAGACGATCGACGCCAATCTGGTGTGTTCCTTAAGCGTGTGCATGGGCTTGACCATATGTTTGAGGGCCGATCACGCCCTGAACTAAAAAAGCAGAGATTTGAGCCAAAACACAGACTCAGATGGCCTTAATCTTGTCCACGACCAATAATTGAGGGCACGTTTCATAGCAGGGTCAAGATCTGGGTGACCCCAAGCACGAACCGCCAGTTGGCTCCTTGTGCATGGAAGCTTTTCGCATGTGTCACTGGCACGTGCATGTCGTTTGCGCGCGGGTGTGGTTCCGCAGACATATACCTGAGCGTTGCTTGTACTACAAGGGCAAGTGAGCAAATATATAGCGTGAGGCAGCTGCGGACAGCAGAGTGAATGCGCCAAGGCATTGGTTACCCATTCTGGATGCGCTTGGATCCGCAGATCAACTGACCATCGCATGGCTGTTGCTTGAATGCGTGGGGCGATTGCTGTTTGTGGTCAATGCCTGCTTCATGGCTGCCACAGAGGCATTCTGGGCTAGAGCAGCTGACAATGGTGACGGTTCATCGCACACTGGATTGTGGTGTAAGCTGAGCAGCTGCAAGTTGGGCAGCCGCAGGATGGTGTGATCCATGCTCTGGATCCCATTGTGATCCAGCATCAGCTCAGACAAGGCTATACATCGTCTGCCCAGCCATGCCGGCAATGACACCAAGCGGTTGTGGCTGACATCGAGTTTCACCATGGTGGTGGGGATGCCCTCCGGGAACTCACAGAACTTGTTGTCACTCAAACACAGCGTGTGCAGTTTTGCTGGTACGGTTCCGCCAGCTGCAGCCTCCCAACCTGAATGCACTCGTGCATGAGAAAGATCATGTTGGCGCTAGGCAAACACATGCTTAATCGACATCTGATATTCCAAAATACCCCATCAGGAGGCACGATAAAAAAGGGCAGCCATGTTCATTTGTTAGTGAGAGTTCATTTCCAAAGTCTGTCGCAGGGGTAGTGAAGAGGGAGTCACCTGTAAGGTTAAGACTTGACAGATAGTTACATGCAAGATCCAAGGCGCACAGGTTGTGCAGGTTGCCAAGGTCAATGGTGGCTCTCTTGTCGAGCACATTGCCTGCGAGGCTCAAGTATTCCAGATCTGCAACGTATCAACTCTCTGGCACAAGCTTTATTCGCAACTATTGTGAGCAGAACACTGCATGCTGCTCCAAATTGCTAGTATGCTGATCCACTGTCAGCACTGGCACCCACCTTGCAGTGACGAAACGCATGCCGGTATGACAGTCAACCGATTTCCAGACAAATTGAGATGGCATAGATTGTGACAGTCGCCCAGGCTTGCAGGAATGTCCATCAGCATGTTGTCACTTGCATCAAGATACCAAAGAGCATGTAGACCACCCAGATTTGGCAGCTGAGTCAAGCGATTGCATCTGAGGCTGATTGCGCACAGCGTAGCCATGCCCCTGATTCCTTGTGGCAGGCACTGCAGTCTGTTGTAGCTGACATCCAATTCCTGCATTTGCGCCCGTTCAGATGTCTGTCCACTCTGGCATCCGGGGTCCAGTGCCTGGCATCCAGTGCCAGCTCACCTGGACATTGGCCATGCGGCCTGCGATTGTCTCAGGTAAACTGCCAATTTGATTGTGAGCAAGGTTGAGTCGGATAAGTGCTGGTGCATCTAGACATGGGAAGGCTTTGAGCTGATTGCAGCTGGCTGAAAGCCTTTGAAGCCAAGTCAAAGTGCCACAGTCCGGCATGGTCTCCAGGCCCAAGCCGCACAGGTCCAACGACAGCGTGTGTCGGCTTGCACCCCGAATACACAAATGTGCCCCATGCTTAGAGCCCTTGTCCTTCGCAGCTGTGAGCACAGTCTTGCTGTACTTTTGCAAAGCAGTTTCCTGCACTGCAGGACAAGTCTGCTGTTAGCACTGCAAACTACGCCCATCTACTGAGCATGACAACCGCAGACCGTGCTTGAATGAATCAAACGCTACCAAGCGCTGGCCAAGGTGCTGCTACAAGGGGCGCACATGTCTGGGAGGCACATATCGCGTCCGGGGTGCACGTCGACTTTCCAGCTACAAAATCACCACCCTCGGTATTCTGGTCCAGGTCCTGTCGCACAAGCTGTCGCGCGGCCATAGCTGTCATGTTCTGCAACACAGCGACTCCAAATCGCTTCTGGACAGCCAACGGCATGAGTCACCGGCCTCAAAGTTCCAGAGCGCTCTCACACCTGCCTTTGTCGAAGTATCACAAGACTAGACTTGGTGCGGGAGCGTGCGGTGCTGCACTTGAGCGCCCCGGTCATACCATGACCAGAAGCACATGCAGAGCCAGGTGCAGACTTTGCAGCTGCGTTTCGGAACCCTCCGTGGTGGACTGCTTTTGCATCTTGCTGCTGCTGCTGCGACGACCGCTTCATATGGTGCCCAGTCGGACAGCCAACGTCAGCTGCCTCCTGGGAGTGTCCATCATCCCCAGGCCTGGTGGCTGCATTGTCAGCTATGTGTTGGCCTGGAGGCGCTGCATAAAGTGGGGCAGCGTCATGGCTACTATGATCACTATCACACTTCGATCCCATGCTTGACGGGGATGGGTGACAACTGCGGCACAGAACAGACAGCCAAAACCTAAAAAGGCAGAGGTGGTCCTGAGATCAATCAGCAGCACCGATGCCCATCCAGAACATAATGACTTTTTAGGGCTGATCCATTAGAGTTCACGGTGCACCGGGCAATGGCACACCACCAAAGTTGGAAGGGAGGTATTGTCGGTTAGTGATGGGCGCCACCAGCACATGCCCCCCATATTCCGGTAGCCACTGGTACCGGTCTGCAACCAGGGCCTGCAGAGCATCTGCTGCAACGACCACGGTCCCATGGCGGTGCTGCGCGTTCACAGCGGCGTCCAGAATGACAGTGGCAGTCTGGGGGGCGCTGCCGCGGAACGACGTGACACACTTGCCATGCTGTGTCAGCATGGTGATGCTGCCATAGGACAGTACAGCAGTTGTCCTGCAGCGTGGAGACATTCAGTCAATGCTGTCACTGGTACTTGAGCCCCACCTGGTGGCAGTAGGCGCATGCGCACAAGGCACACCAAAAGCCTGGCACGGTGCCAACTAACATCTCCAGGCAGACGTTTGGCTGCCCTGCACTGCGCAGGTGCAGGAAGCCCTCAGTACTCACGGCCCCTTAAGCCAGCAGCAGCACAGTGTACGAATGGGTGGGGAGATGCACACTGGAAAGGCATAGGGGGGTCTCCTGCCATGCATGCTTCACGTGCCAGATCTGCCAGGTCACAAGAAAGTGTGCATGCATGCAGCGCGATTGATGATCGGTCAGCGCTGCGGTCGACCGACATCACGACCGCATGGACGTGCGACGAAACACGAACCAGCCGGCAGCTGCCATGACTTGTGCACCGTTCTGCCCAGGCGCTAGCTACCTGTACACACAACCGGCAGCTTGCTATCGCAGTCAGCTGCACGCCAACTGAACTCAGACGGCCGTGCCCCTTCCATCTGGTCCAGCCAAACCATACTGGTAGTGCGGCCTATGGAAGAGAGCCTGGACCATACATCGCACTATCTGATAGGGAATTTGACACAGGACTGGCCGGCAGAGTGTCTAGTGCAGGAAAGAAGGGCTCCATGCACAGTGCATGTGGGAGGAGCACACCGAGTCCAGACAAGATGCGGAAGCCTGGAAAGACCTCCCTAACATGTTCTTCGGAGGAAGGTGTAGGGCCAGCTGTATGAAGCACGCGCTGTCCAGCGTTTCTGCCTCATGCGTGCTGCGTGCAGCAAGGGACTCGGGATGCCCCAGGTCCACAAATCGGTATTTCCTGGCGCTGGCTGGCTGAGCTGGGCCAAGAACCGCCACGCTCGTGCTCCTGCAAATTCCCACCCGTCTCTCACCCATACCCAATATTCATTCCCACCCCCTGCGAGGATACAGCATGACAATCGCCAAGCTATCAAGGGCAGTGTATTCTAGTTGACAGTGGTTGACAAGAAATGACGACCCAGGGCTGCTGGCAGAGATGTCCCGATGCACAGTACACGCGGTAAGCGTGTTCCCGCTGTGATTGCCAATCTGCCAGTGATCGCACCTGACCTGCTTCACCAGTGGAGTGGTGCGTACACGAGACTCCTCCAGCATCCCAAGGGCAATCAGTCGCGCTCTGACCGCCTCCTCTGCAGCGGCAGGCAGCTCACCTTCTCCTATGGCATTCAGTACGTCCCTGAGTGGCATGGCGGTCAGGCGGTTCTGCACCAGTTCTTTGACGATGCTGTCCGCAAACAGCGAAAAGCTCCTTCCTGCATTGCCCATTTGCATGCGCGCAGCCAGCGCTGGTAGGCCTCCGACTGCATCAACTAGATGAAGGATCACCAGGTTGACAATGCGGGCCACATGCTGCTGTGGCGACTCATAAGCCCCTCGTTCACCCTGATCAAGGGTGACAAAGTCCAAGAACAGGCCTAGCTTTCGACCAGGCGGCACCCATGCGCAAGCAGACGGTGGGTCTCGGGTTCGGTCCAGCGCCTTGGGCACAGCGGACTGGCCGAAGACTTCCTTCAATTTGGTGTTGCGGTCCCTATATCATTTCTGCAGCAATTGAGTTCCAGGCAAAGTAAGCTCTTGAGGAAGTTCACTTCAAGAGCTTACTTTCTGGAGCTGGTGGGGCCTACTGGATGTGCAAGCTTAATGATCAAGGTTGCATGTGGACTGGTTTGCCCCATGTCACATGGGCCATGTGTGAGCCAGATGCAGGCATGGGCCCCTTCCACGCCACACACTTGCCGACCACACTTTCTCAAGGCATGATATGCAGCATTCCAAGACAAAGCAAAGCGCACAATAGTCAATGAGAAATTTTGCAGCCTATGTGGATGCAAGAATCGGACCTCAGCTCCGCAGCCGCTGCTGAACGGTGCATGCTTACTGCTTCAAGCAGTACTTGCGCAGTGCTCTCAGGCTTCCGAAGCTGATCGAACAGCCTGGATGTCATACCCTGTAATTTGCAGCTGGTGTCAGAATGACGCAGAGTGTGTCATTCTGAGCGCCCTGTCTCCGGGCACTGGCAGGACATTGGTGCCCACACCTCCATCGATGCCTTGAAAGCAGCCAAGGGCACAGACAAGAGATGACAGGGGGACGATGTTGCCACAGACACCAGGCTGTCACACTTGGAAGACCGAGTCGGCTCGTCCCCGAGAATACATGGCCCATGCCTTCGTCCCAGCTTCAGCTTGAACTGCATTTTCACACCATTGCACAAAAGCCAGCAAGCACAGCATCTCCTGAGCGAAAACATTTACAGTACGCTGGCAGGGAGCACACAATCTGTGACACACGACGATCTGATGCATGTGTGTCTGTCAATCGGGTGAATGACACCGTTCACAGCGTAACATGCCTTGGAAAATGTCCTTGTTCAGGAGGCCAGACTGCACACCTGGCTTTGCTCAGTTGCACCGGAAGTCTGCGACCCTTGAACATGTGCATCACCTGTCACACTTGACCTGTGCATGGCCAAGTCGGCATATTGATTGCTATGTACGTGGCATGAAAGAGTCAACGGATCGAGTTCAGCCCAGCATGCTGGAACAAACGCAGTCACGTCCACCGACCCAGAGATCAGCAGATGAACGTGTGTGATTGGGTGGTGCTGCCGCAGAAGCTCGTGCCGGCTGGGCACGTGGCTTTCGTTGCAGTACTGCGCAAGTCCTGTGAGAACTGACACGCTAAGGTGTCGAAACGCAGGCACTCGCAGGCACAGGTCCACTGTCCGCTGCAGATGCTGCTGCATGACTGCCTCCACCAGCTCCATCACCACATCTCCCGGCAGAACCAGCACGACGGAGAACAAGCCTGGGCTTGACCGCGCCACGTGTGCCTGGATCGGTGAAGGCCAGGCCGTCGCCTGCTTGGTCCATCCCTTCAAGCTCGTGCCCGTGAATGTCTGCACCATGATACGGCGTGTCAACGGCAGCCATCACATGACCCAGCGCATACGGGCAGCCGCTGTTCCTAATACTCTTCTAGGCGTCGTTCCTTGGGCACCCCGCAGGAGGGGATCCCTGCTGCCAGCACTTCATGGAGCAATGGGCCAACCACGCGTGCAGACGTTCGCACCTGACCGGGGCACAGCAGGGCATGCTGCAGTGGAGTCTGAGCCCGGTTGGCCGCTGCAGCGCCCGGTGACAGCCCTGCCATGGCCGCACCCGTACTGCTCTGTTGGCCGGACTCCTCTGCTGTGCTGGCTGTGGCTGGCTGTGCAGCCAGTGAGCCAGCAGTCGGCTGCAAGTGTGACCCCCAAGCATCACGCAGACTGGCTGGGCTCAGATGTGCACGTGCTTGCTGCCTCCGGGACAGCTCCTGGCGATCCTGTGTCACATGCACGCTGTGTGGGTACCCGAAACAGGCTACGGCAAACTCAGCTACATCACCAGATCCCGGAAGATTGACTATTGTGGGCTTGTGATGCTGTCACCAGAACGCCATCGCACCGCTTCTTGCGTTTCAGTGCCTGCAGTGTGACTGAAAGCATGCACCAGCTCCGCCATGTCCGCCGCATGCTGTTTCCCATGCACTTTGCCATCTGCATCGCCCGGGTCTGCTGGTGCCTGCGTCCGACTGTTCTCACGGGCTTGCGAGAGGATCGACGCGCCTAATGCTCCATATGCCACTTGCACCGGAGCTCCGTAGAAGACGGCAAAAAACTTTGACTGGTCTTCTGTGCATCTGGGCAGGACCTGAATACCACCAAGAGGCGATGACGCTGGGAAAGTGGCTGAGAAAGTGACTGAGAAAGTGGCTGAGAAAGTGGTTAAGCTAGCCTGAAATTTCAAAGCAACAAAGCGGAGGCGTGCCATATCATCATGCAGGACTTCGTAGCTCATGTGCCGACAAGCATGCCGCAATGCCATGTCAGGTAATGCCCTGGCCCAAGGCAAGTCCTGGCCACGAAAGAGCCCCTGTATTTCATCAACGTGCTGGCGTACGCGCTGAGCTGGTGGCAGGCTGAACGCGGCACACAGCGAGGGTGGGAACAGCTGCAGGAAGGTCTCCTGCAGCCTACACAGTCGCACATGATCCCTCCACACACAGAACGCCTGCACAACAAGAGCAACCTATGGTTTTGATGCTGTGCCCAAGCGTAGCGCGTGCACGTGCTATAGCTTGCATTTCAGCAGCTACGCATGCCATCATATATGGCATCTGTTGCAACATCACGTAACAATCAAACGTTTTTCGCGATCAGGATCTATCAGGATTATCTCAGGGTCCGTCGTAGCGAAAAATCCGTGGAGCAGCATGCCTTGCTCTTTCTCTGACTTTGCATGCGAGCTAAGTGCCGCCTGATTCTTTCCTCTTTCGTCATTGTGCCGACCATAGCCTTGGAGGGATTCACAATATGTATGAAGCCGTAGGCCTGCGTCTGAGAGGAAGTGACACCTTCGAATGATGAGGTTGCGCTCGCGTTTGGACTAAAACCAATGCCTCCGTCGGGATTGACTGAATTTACACAAATGACACGATCTGACGCATGTGAACAGGCGGAACCAAATTGGATAGCGGATGTAATGGAATTGAGGCTACTACTCGACGCACACTCTGTGCGTATGCTGAGAAGGCAGTGAACAGGAACGCAGGGCGACAATTTCTACGTTGCCACCCACCGGGCGCGGTCCACTGTAACGCTGTATCTGGCTGACACTTGATGACGCATGGAGCTCCTGATTGGGCTAATTCAGTTGTTACCCTACGTGTAGCTACGGCTGAGCTCAGCTGAGTCTACATTCCGCCACCTATTGGCACGTGTCATCCGTTGCATCACCTCTCGCCACTCTGTAGCCATTCGCAATACGGACCGCAATTGCATTCGAGACAATCTATAGCTCGATAGATTCCGTAGCGGGTTACTGAAGTTGGGCAGTTTCAGCTTGAGTCTGGCTTACGGCCATGGTTCACGTGTGATACTCATTGGCATGCTTGCTTGCCTCGGTGTTCTAGCACTTTGTGGAGCACTCTGTAACATTTCTCAGCTTATAGATTGTCTCGATAGATCGCCACTTTATGTTGCATTCTGCAAAGTTCTGGAACGCAATTTTTGCACGGACGATCAGGCACACGTCGACCCTCGCTTTAGATCGTCGTGGGTGGAGCGCTTCAGGTCAAGGACATCCTTGACAAAGCTGTTGTGATGTCCGCAATCAACGCGGGGTGGTCATCTGCCCAAACAAACCACTCTGCTATCTGGACTGAAGCAAATGAATAGAAATCAATGATTGCCAAGCTGTAGTGTACCAAGGGCAAAGGCACAAGCATGCCATGGGGGAAATCCGTGCTTGCCCATCTGTCCAGACAACTGCACTGCACGTGTGATGAATAAATCAGGCCTAGCTGCAGTCTTCCTGGCCTTTAGTTTGCCAGTGGCACCCGGCACGCGGCAGCTAGCCTCTGAGCACTACGAGCGTCGTCACTGTGTCAGTCGTGCCCGGATGTTTTTGTGCCAGCCATGCAAGCAAGTGTCCAGGCCTTCGTGCATGACCTCCAGGATCCCCCAGGCCCCGCCTACACTGATGGCGATAGTAGTGGGAGCCACGGCATGTGATCAGCACAGTTCAAGTTCTCACGTGCATACTTCTGATATTTCTTTGTGTCAGGCAGATCCAACAGATAACCTCTGAAGATGAAGTGGCAGGTCACGCTTCAGGAGATCGCGTTCGATGAATTTGCAAGGTTCAGATCGATGCAGCAGCAAAGCCTGTACGGCGAAGCTGGTCGTTCTACACTTCACTAGTGTGTCTGGTGCTGTGCGGTTGTGATGCAGCTTTGCAGTGCCAGACATAAAAAAAGTTGCTGGGCCCAGCTTTCATTGACACTTGAACATGTATCTGGTTATGCTTCCTGGATGGTGCTGTCCGATGCTCCAGTGTCTCATACAACACCACGTGGCAGATTCATTGAATGAGGGCAGCCAAATGCATATCAAGAGCGGATGCAAGCAGCTCTGATATGAGACTCAAAACAGGATTACATTCTCCAAGCAATTGGATGGTGGAACGACGGAGTTGAGCTAGGGCAGATTTGAGCATGCCAACCAGTACTCCACTGTTACTGCGCGAAAGCTTACATCACGAGGAGATCCGTGTCACATGCACAAAGCCCTGCATCACAGGCTCCTGTTGTGGGGACAATTGCTTGCTTTGAACTGTGCAACAGTGCAGCACAGTGGGTCACGTTGACAGCATGCAGAATGACGGTGATGCAGCCTGCCCCTCACAGCTGATGCCCTCGCAACCACTTCGACTCACACTTGTTGGCATTTGTTATCCATTCAAGCGATTTGAATTGTGATTACATCATGATCGAAGGCATGAGGCGGTGGTGTGAAACACTGAAACTACTCACAACCAGCACGCGAACAGAGTGCATGACAGATGCGCTCTGCAAAACAAAGCAGGCAATCACCTGTGCTCCTCCTGTGGATCCTGTGGATCCTCCTGTGCTTTCCCCCAGACAGGCAACAGGCACATGGCTTTGCAATAGCGTGCTGGACATGCCATTGACAGTATACACACACTGAATTGCCTAGATTGCAGGCTCAGCTTGCCTGTAGCTAGATCCGGAAGTGCAGGCTTGGAGAGATCTGATGCGTGTGAACTAATGGTCGGCTCATACGCAGTCATGGCGCCGCATCATCATATTCTTGCAACAGAGGCACGGCCAGTGCAGCCGTTGCGGGGATATCACTCAGTTCCGCCGGGACAGGGGTGAGGCTGAGTCCCTTGCTGTGGTGGCGACGATACAGCCACACAGCTCCCCACACAGCGACCAGCCCAGCTACACCCATAAGAACACCCACAGCTCCGGAGAATATTACGATGCTCCCACACTCTGCAGCCTGAGGGCCTTCTCCTCCTTCTGGAGGCACCGCCTCTCCTTCTGTAGGGACGTGTCCATCGCAGTCAATCATGCACCTGCTCAGATCTGCGTTGCAGGCCAGTGCAGCCGGAGGAGCATCAGGGCCTGCAGGTATAGTCCCAGCCACCAGCCCTGCAGCAGTATAGCATGCATCCCATGCTTTTCCACAAGCTGAGTGGCAGGCCGGAACGGCCGACATCTCTCATGCTTGAGGTTTGGCCAGCAACGGGACACGCTCTGCGACTGTTGCTGGCAGCTGCCGTAATCAGGAGCTTCAAGATGGTGCCAGGAGCATCAATCAATTAGGGCCAGCTGGTAGTCTGTTGCTCCAATATACCCGAGGCATCAAGGCAAGGGAGGCGTAGCACGGTCCTCATTGCTGTGTCAATGCCTACGCTGGACCGCTCAATGCATTCACATGGGACTCCATGATGGGAGACAAATTTTTTGGTGCACCATGGCCATGTAGCCATGCATGGTACCAGTGCAGTGGATTGGAAGACAATCTGGCAGCATCATGACAGTGGATCGGGAAACAATCTGGCAGCCCACAGTGAACTAGATAGCTGGTCTCAGCAGAAGAGGCTGCAGCACTGCAGTATAGCACCAACATCACCACACATCTGCCATTGCAATGGGGCAGTGTGTTGCAGGGTGATCCTGATGCCGGGTTGCTGTGCCATGTGTTACACGGATTCAAACAACATGGCGACAACACGGAGACATATCAATGCAAAAAAACAAAAAACCAACCCAATCGGGCATCACGCCAAACCCAAACGGGCATCGGCCATAGCAACCCAACAGCAGCGCTTCTAGGCGCCTGACGCTGGTGATGTTTACCCCTTAGGCCATGATTCCTGAGTCCATCCTTGACCATTGATGCCCGCTTTCTTCAAGTTGCTTTGCCACCTTGTGGTTGGTAGTGGCGTCGCCTGTCTCCGGTCTGATCTCATGCACACTGTGGCGGTTGACATCGCTGCACGTACCGTCATCGACCATGCGTTCCCTACTGTGCCTGGGTGTGACGGTGCTTCGAGTGCGTGCCCTGTGCCTTTCCTCCTTGATCCCGCGGCTGCCCTGCCTTCGTGTGTCGCCCGGCCCGCTCGTGGCCTCTGCTGTCGCCTTGTGGCCGCTTTCCTTGCCGGCACGGCCTCCCGGATTTCTGCCTTGTGCGCGTCTGCGCCCGTTGCTGTGCCGTTTGTGTGGCTGAGGCGTTGGGCCCGGCTGCGTGTGTGGTCGTCTGCATTGTGTGCGTTGCTTGACCCTGCGCGTGCCCCCTCTGCTACTCTGTCTGATGTGTTTGAGCGTGTTGACCGTTCTTCCGCCCCTGTCCGCAGGGGTGCTGTGATCGATGCCTTGTTTGGGTTTGGCATGATGCCCGATTGGTTTTTTTTTTTTGTTGGTTGGTGGAGCATACCTCGGACGTCTGGCGCGAATGCATCAGCGACGCACAGGGACGCAAGCACGCAGCACAGCATGCAGCAAAAGGCAGCACAGGCGCCTGACGCGATGCTCTGAAACGGGGCATGCACAAGCGCAGATACAGCGCGCGCTGGCACGCTACCCAACAACAATCTACACCCGATTTCCGCGTCCGGCACAGCTTGTACAGGACCCACAAATGTATCACACACTCATAATCAGAGCATCAGAACTGGTGCAACGCTGTAGCGAACTGCCTTGAAGTTGTCCGCGGCGGCAGTCCGTTGCCATGGTTCCGGCGGGTTCATGCCACCGTGCAGCTTGCCGGGGCGCCATCCAACTTGAAGGCAACGCACCGGCAGTGCCTGGGACTGGGAAGGTCTGAAGATGGCATCTGCCGCAGGGGACGGGCTGCATGGGCGGCAAACTTGAACGCAGCAGGGAGGGGGTGGAGGAACGCAGCAGGGAGGGGGTGGAGGAAGGGGGCAGGCCGCAGCGTGCAGCGCAGGACGAAATGCAGGGTAGAGCGACATGGAGATTGACGCAAGAGCCCGGCAGCGAGGGCAACAGCAAGCAAGCAACGACCAGAACCCTGAAAGCAGGCAGCAACGAGCAGCAACGAGCAGCAACAAGCACAGGCGCCCAGGCCACATCAGTCTGCCACATCGATCCGATACAAGCGCACATCAGCGCACTTTACCACCGCGCCGACCAAGCCAAAACCACGCACTCCACCCGCCGGCACCGCGCACCAAGGTGATGGAGTGGGGAGAAGTGCTGCGTTAGCGCCGAACGGTCTGCGTCGGGGACACGCAGTCCCCGTAGGAGTGTCCTCCTGGCAACTGCCATTTCCTAGTCACACTGGCAGTCCGAAATGGAAGCTGGTCGATGCTTCCCACACACACCAGAGCCTGTTGTGAACAGGCCTCCTGGATGGCTTGGTTCCGGACTCTGATGGGTTGATCCAGCCTGAGTCTGGTTGAGTGGCTTGTGACTCGACATTGCAACACTGTATACTTTTCACCAAAGCGTAGATCATTTGAATCAGGGCAGCCACATGCACATGCTGAGGGGATGCAAGCAGCTCTGATGTGAGATTGAAAACCACAGTAGGCTCGTGTTGCAACACTCTTCGCATTTCAGACAGAAGACCAATTGGGTGGGAACAAGGCAGATTCGAGCATGCCAATCACACTAAAATGCCCAGCAGTCCTAATGGGCATGATAGCAGAATGCATATTAGATGCAATCTACAAAGAGGATACACATAATCACGTCGGTCCTCGAGGATCCTGTGCTCGCCCCGCGACAAATGCTGATTTCAGCCACGCTGTTACGGGACAAATGTATTTACATCAATCGATTTGGTATGCTTTTGAGAGCATACATATGCATGTATCAAGTTCCTAGATTGCAGGCTCAGCATGCCTGTAGCGGGCGCTGGATCCAGGACGGATGGCTTGGGGGACTCTGGTGTGTGATCTTCGACGAATACTCGGCTCATACACAGTCATGGCGCCGGCACCATCGAATTCTTCGAGCAGAGGCACATCCGGTGCAGTTGCAGCGGGTTCCCCGCTCAGTTCCACCGTCCCAGGGGCATGGCTAAGTGCTTTCCTGCAGTGCCTGCGATACAGCCATACACCCGCCCCCACAGTCGCCAGGCCAAGCACAGCCACAAGAATGCCCACAGGTCCGAATCCCATTGCGATTCCTCCCGCCTCTGCAGCGCCTGCCCCAGAGCACGCAGTCATGCAGGCCCCCTCAGCTGCATTGCAGGCCAGCGCAGCTGGGGGAGCAGCAGGGCCTGCAGCGACAGTCCCAGCCACCAGCCCTGCAGCAGCATAGCACCCTGCCCATGCTGTTCCACAAGCAGAGTAGCAAGCTGGCCAGGTAGCCATCTATCCGCTTCAAGTTGTACTTTACCAAACAAAGGGGAACATGCGCTCAGCACACAGCATAAGCTCTGTGTGTGGAAGTGGTATAAGTAGGTATCCTCAGGAGCTCTCAAGAGACTCTAAGGAAGCTGAGCATTGAAAGCAAGCTATGGCTTCATCATACCCAAGGCATCAAGTATCAGAGGTCCAGCCTGGTACTGAACAGAGCTGAATATGCCAGTGGCCAATGCACATGGGAGACAAATCTTTTGTCACGGGCCATGGCATGTACCAGCCTGTGCATGGCACCAGCACGGTACCACGGCCGCTGGCAGTGGATTAGGAGACAAAGGTGACAAGGAGACAAAGGAGACAATCTGGTAGCCGACAGTGGACAGCTGCAGCGAGTCTCAGCTGCCACTTCTGCAGTATTGCAGGGGAGCACTCACATCACCACAACATCGCAGAGTCCATCCACCAGTTGGACGGGCACGGACGTTGACCCTGATGCTCTTTGCTCACACTCCGATGCCCAGCTGCGTGCTCAAAGCGGGCCTGAGATATACACATCTATCATTCTAAAGTTTTTGGCAACAGAGGTTATTGCATACTGCCTTCGGAGCACAGCAGGCTAATCATGGCCCCCCTAGCTTTTTGTGTTGTGCACGATCTTGACGTCTGTATGTTAGGTTGATATAAATCAGGGCCTCATGATGCAGCGCCGAAGGAAGCAGCCCTGCAGCAGCGCCAAAGGAAGCAAGCACGTGACACATCAAAACGTTTTAGAAGAGTGAAGAGTGAAGAGTAACGCTTGTACATCACAAGCAGCACGGCCTCCCGACAACATGTCCTGATCCGCACTCACTTAGACAAGTGCACAGGAACTACCATGGCCAGCGCAAGCACTAAGTGTCCTCACGGAGCACAACATGACGATATTTACTCGCAAACACCAGGTGCTGGGTGCAACGGTGCCTAGACGAGCAAAGCCGCAGCGAAGCCGGCAGCCAGCAACGGCCGTGGGCTGACACTACCATGTGCCAGCGGCGCGGCTCTAGGCGGTACCCACGGCCATGGTCCCAGGCCGCAGTGTACCTGGGCCACTGCCGGCAATGCGGCGACTAAGATTGGCAGGGCGCGGCGGGAGTCAGGCAGGGGGCGGCCAGCAGGCAATGGAGGCAGCGTGAGAGCGCGGGGGGTTGGAGACCGCAACACGGACAGAGCGGTGAGTGGTGCGGTGTGAATACGGGCGGC
>JALKAD010000168.1:623287-639544 GCA_024500015.1 Ulva compressa
GACCCAGCAGCGCCGAGGCAACAGACCAGTCAACATTCAAACAGACAGACAGACAGATTTTGCCTGTGTGTGATGATCATGATCCGCATACACCAATAAAGATATAGACCAATACATACGACCTTGTCACCAGCACTTGCATATATCTAATGCTATTCAATCACCCAGCGCATTGTTGCATTATTACATTGTTACGTGCACCGATGCATGCTATCTAAGGCTATTTAATGAGCAAGCATTGTTACAATGCATCTGTCTCAGCATAGAGTACACTATAGTTCAGGATACTAGCAGTAGCCAAGGGGATGTCACTTTAAATTTGACCCATGATGATCATTACATGTGTGCTGAGCCTGCAGCTGGTGATGGGCAGGGAAGTTGCACGCAGAAGAACCAAGGTTGTATAACGTGTTGTACTAGTACGCCATGCCATCCATGCCAGCCATGCCACCATGCCCGCCAGAATGGACTCTGTACCAGTGTATGACATTGCAATGCATTGTGTGTTACACAGTGATAGATCTAGGACCCAGCAGCGCCGAGGCAACAGACCAGTCAACATGCAAACAGACAGACGATCCCAAGCACCAAGGCCACTCTCCACGAGCAATGCCAGAACGAACTAGCGCCGGCACGAAAGCAAACACACACACACACACACACACAAAAACAAGGCAGGAACCTAGCGCAGCAGCACCACGCAGTACCACACAGTCCACGCGCACGTCAAACACAGTCAGCACGCTCCGGGCCCACCGGCGGTCGCCGACTCGACACTAGCAGTCTGCACGGGCGCGAAGCCTCGCGCTACGGCCACGTCAGAGGCCGCGAGGCACCGGTCCCAGGGGCCGCAGCCGCAGCCAGCCCGGCAGTACGAGCGGTGCATTGTGTGCACTGCCTCGTGTGCCAGTGGGCAGTAGTAAGCATCTACAGCTACATCTTCAAGATGTAACAGAACTTCTACGTGAACATCACTACTACTCTATAGCTGTATGCAGGCAGTGCAAGTTCATGTCCATGTCTGGCCATGCCCAGTGGGCAAAGCATGTACACATTTGCTGACAACTGTTTTGAAGCAGCAAACAGATGTGGCCCATGGACAGAGGACGTCTGAACCAAATTGGTTGAGACGCATCACTGGCTGCATACTAGTGGCAAGTGCCGTAATCTACAGTCCTTTTCCGGCTGCTCCTGCGTGTGACAGTGCTGCGACTGTACACGCTGTTCCTTTCCTCCTTGCCATGGTCCCTCGGCTGTTCTGCCTACTTGTGGCGCCCAGACTGCTCATGGCCTCTGCACTCCCTTGAACAGTTGTGGCCGGTTTTGTGGTCCCTTTTGTGACCGCTTTTGTGACCGCTTTTGTGGTGGCGATTGTGACGGGCAACGGTTAACGGGCTTCCGCCTCCCGCGCGTCCGCGCTCGTGGCCACGCGGGACTGTGCCTGCTGTGTGGCTGCCTCGTTGTAAATGGACCCGACTGCGCATGTGTGTGGTCGTTTGATTGGTGCGCGTTGCTCGTGCCTGCACTGTGCGCGCCCGCGTTGCTCGTGCCTCCTTGCAATGCTCCCTCTGCCCCCGACAGGTGGGGTTGTGAATATTGAGCATTAACAAAGAACTAAGTCAACATCAATGCGGTGTTACACTCTGAAGGCTTCCCGCGATAATTCAAAAGATGTTGGCTGCTACCAGAATTGAATCGTCGCTCATAGTATAGAATATGCATGGCGGAAGTAGTCACGTGTGTAAGATGCATGCAGAATGATAATTGCCATTGTGCAGAATATTGTGTTCTAGTGCACACTGACATGTGTGACACAAGTGTGTGTGCATGTTGCGCTCGCTGTAGTGGCGCTATTACTTATAAGCTTGCTTATAGTCACACGACGGCGGTCTTGAGTAGATACCGGTGCCCGGAGGCACGTGGAGCTCGAAGGCTCCACCCCTTGAGAAGCTCCACTACTGCCTAGAACCGCTGAGAGAGAGGGCATGGGGCCCGATCCGATGCGGGGTCATATGAAGAACGCTCCAGCAGCCCGCACCCGGAGGAGCCACGTGAAGCACTTGGAATCCTGTGGATCACCTAGGTTGCCACTTCTGCACATCAACATAGGCCCGGGCGGGCGGGAAAATAGCTGAAAGCTATGAAGCAATAGCAACGAACACCCACCCTGCGTGGCGAGCCACAGCTCGCTCCAGCTTAAGAACGTCCAGCCCGCTCGTGGCCTCTGCTGTCGCCTTGTGGCCGCTTTCCTGGCCGGCACGGCTTCCCGGATTTCTGCCTTGTGCGCGTCTGCGCCCGTTGCTGTGCATCCTGTGTGGCTGCGGCGTTGGGCCCGGCTGCGTGTATGGTTGTCTGACTTGTGCGCATTGCTTAAGCCTGCGCATGCCCCCTCTGCTACCCTGTCTGATGTGTTTGAGCGTGTTGACCGTTCTTCCGCCCCTGTCCGCAGGAATGCTGTGGCCGATGCCCATTTGGGTTTGGCGTGATGCCCGATTGGTATTTTTCCCCCAAGCTCCACACAGCCTCCGGCCAGCAACAGTGCTGCAGACCCCTGTAGACACCGAAGGCCAGAGTCCTTCAGTCCACCGTCGCCACTCCCACCATAAGTAAATTTACATTCCACGTAATCTACCTGGCCGTGAAACGATCAGCATCTTTCTGTCCTGAAGAGCATATGTGATGTACACGTGTGCCGCATAAAGGGGCGTGCGGAGATGCGCTTGAGCGCTCGAGCGATCATAGCATGACTAGCATTACTGCAGATATTCCGCGGTTATCTGTTCGGAGTGAATGCATGCCGCTAGACTGCAAAAGCAGTTCGCGCCCGACACACGGGCAGGCTCGGCTGCAGAAATGCAGAACATGTACTCGAACATGCCATGATGGGCCCCGGTTTCAAAGCTTTCACAGCTCGCAAGCATACAGCTGCATCGTGCGCATGCCTCCGGCCATAAAAAAGTCCGCTCGGCCTCGGCATGGCCTACATCATGATGTGTTTAAGTCAACGTTGTTCACAAGGAGATGGAATTGGTAGCACGGCCTCAGGCTAGCAAGCGCCGCGTATTACGGCGTTGGACTCTATAGCAATCAGAAATTCATACAAATACAAAGCTGAAGTGCACTGTACAGTTTGTGCTTGGGTCATACTACACTGTAGTACGTATATATCATAACGCAGTTGCAACAGGACGATCTCTACACGCAAGCACGTGTACCAGGCATAATGGGATACTGGGATAACCGGCGCGCTTTCAGTGCGAAGACCTAGGGAAGACATGACGACAGATCAACGATAACCCCACCAGACAATGGAGCAGAGGGAGCACTTGCAGGCCCGAGCTACACGCGGACGTAACTCCGACTACCACACACACAGTTGGGTTCATCGTAGCAGCCACACAGCATGCACAGTCGCGGGTGCAGACGTGCACAAGGCAGAAGGGAGGCCATGCCCGTAACAAAGCGGCCACAAGGCAAGCGCAGAGACAACGAGCGGGCTGGGGGACACAGGAAGCCGCGGGATCCAAAAGGAAAATTAAAGGAACGGTGCACGCAGCTGCAACACCGGTGATCGTCACAAAACAGGTGTGGCCTGAAAAGGGCGACGGCGGCATGTGCAGCCATGTCGTCTAGGGTGCTGTCGTACGTGCGCAAAAGATCAGATGTTGACCAGAGGCAGACAGTACCACGCCAAACCGTGGGCAGGTGTACGCAAGGGCAAGTCAGCAGGACTAGTAGATGCTCGATTTTGACCCTGTGCTCACCAGGATTAGCAGCAGTGTTGGCCAATTCGTCTTTTCGTCTGCAGAAGGTTTTGTGCGAAGACGGTATTCAAAGGCGGTCACTTGCCTGAAGACGATTGAAAAATAACGGCTACAGGGGTTTGCGACTTGACGAACTTGTGCATTGTGCACAACGGTACTGCTAAATCATCGCAATCACGGAATTCCGTATTAGTTGCGCACATGCTATGTAATTTGTATGGTGTTTGTATGTTGCTGCACACACAGCTCTGCTCCTGCGGGCGCCTGTCAATGCCCGTGGCTAGCGGTGCTGTCCGCAGGTGGCTAGCTTTGTCATTGTCTGCACCGTCTGCAGACGATTTGCTGAAAGTCGCGTCTCCCAGACGGTTCATTTGTGAAGACGCGTCTTCGGCCAACACTGATTGGCAGCACTCAAGACCATTATGCGTGACAATACGCCTTGCCACTCACAAAGGAGAGTATACATGATGGTGACGCGCAGCATATATTGTGCACAGCTTAATTGCCACATTTGCAGAGTTGGGTCAGCCACAACTGCAGAGTTGGGTCAGCCAGTGGCGAGTCACAGTTGCAGTCATGGCTGCCATCTGGAGTGGGGAGGCGTCAAACAGTTGTTAAAACATGCAGTAGAGGGTGAGCAGCAAACAAAGTGCCATCCACATGCTATGCAAGTATCAGAACTGTGCTTTCAGTCGTATTACACATCTCCAAAATGTCAAAATTGCCAAAATACGGGACATTGACCAGGCAGATGCCAGGGTATAGCACGCCCAGCACCTAAAAACTGTACATTAAGAATAGGAGCTAGCTTGCGGCTGTGCAAGCCGGTCCAGGCATCAGCCGCCATGGCATGCCATCCCACCACGCCAAACTGGCAACGCTGTATACCTACAACAGCATGCTACCAACGCTATAGCGCTGTTCAGCTGTTCAGCTACAGCAGCATGGACTGCGCAGTCTTGCCATGCCGTGTACTCCTAGGCCAAAACTCGCTCACAGTCGATTGCTGCGGCCTTCTATGCAAACAGCATCATCGCTGCGAAGAGTCTCCGGCTTACGGCAAATGGTCAGCAGCCTGCTGCAAGCACATCACTCAGGCGTCAGCGTACGTGCACCGTGCGTTCCATTCGACAGCTGACTGATATCATACGCACCGAAGACATTCAGCCTGCGCTGCAAATTCAGGGATGCAGAGTGCATACACCACAGGAAACAGGAAAAACTAGCGCAGCTACATGTCACGCAGCTGTGCCGCGATAGCACGGCCACTGAAGCTGCGCTTTTCTCTCGCTGCTGCGCAATTGTGCACAATGGCAGGTCACGCTGCACATGCATATGGGCGCTGCTGGGTCCTAGATCTATCACCGTGTAACACATGCATATGGGAGCTTGAAGGCAGCAGGAGCGTACGCCCTCGGCGGTGGAGCCGCTTGTGTCGCCAAAGGCGTCGCCAAAGGAGAAGTCCTCGCGCTCGCAGCCCTCGATGACGCCAAACTCGCCGGTGGTTTCGGCCAAGATGCTGGTGGCAACCTCAGAGGAGAAGCAGTCGCCCGACAGGAACGCCTCGGCAATGGCCTTGGTCCAGACGGTGGCGTAGGCGAGCGCAGAGCAGTCGGCGTAGGCGCTGGCGAAGGATGCGGCATTCCCCTCGGAGCATGCAACCACCTCGGCCCGGGCAAATGCGTCAGCTGAAAGCGTGATGAAGGTGGATGCTGAGCCGACGGACAGTGCCAGGGACTTGGCGAGGCAGTCGCACTCCTCCACAGATATAGCTACGGCCGTGGCGTGCGCCTCGGCGGTGGCAGCGGCCCACGCCTCGGCCACGGCGGTTGCGGAGGCGCAACCAAAGGCAGCGCCAGTGGACACGCAGGCGGCCTGGGTGGAAGCGACTGCGCGGGCGAACGCGAGGGCAGAGTCGGCGGCGGCAATGACGACCGAAGCGGCTGCATCCTCAAAGTCATCGCGGCAGAACTCAGTGAAGACGGTGGCGATGACGGCCACATGTGCGTCCTCCATCGCAGCGAAGGACTGGGCGGTTGCCTGGCTCTGGCAGGTCACAGACGAAATTGTGGACCCGGTGGTTGTCTTGGGAGCGCCGGGGGCTCCGCCCTCGTCGCCCTCGTCTCCCTCATTCCCCTCATTCCCCTCGTCGCCCTCGTCGCCCTCGTCGCCCTCGTCGCCCTCGTCGCCCTCGTCGCCCTCGTCGCCCTCGTCGCCCTCGTCGCCCTCGTCGCCCTCGTCGCCCTCATCACCCTCGTCGCCCTCATCACCTTCGTTGTTCTCGTCGCCCTCATTGCCCTCGTCGCCGTTGTCCGTGCTACCGCGAACTCCGGCCACGATGTCATCCACACCCTCATTGCCTTCGTCGCCTTCGTCGCCACCCTTGTCATCGCCGGTGGGAGGATCCTTGGCAAGCAGGCCACGGCTGGAAGGGGCAGAGACGGCTACGGCGGCGCTGGAAGGCTCCGGGGCCATGACGGCGCCCGCCACCAGGAGGCCCACTGCAGTTGCTGCGTAGATCCTGCACTTTTCCACGAAGTCAGGACTGGTGGATAAGCCTGTGTGCATCCTGCCAGACTGCTTTCCTGGCCAGATTAACCGAACTGAAGTGCTCTAGATCTCCGAGTGCTCTAGAGTCTGCCTACTCCCTCAGGGCTGCTCCCTTAAGGCGGCCTACTCATATACGCATGCCCAATGTCACTTCGCAAGGACAAACCATGAAGTGTTTCTGCTGTCTGAGAAATGAGTACAGGCAAGTCTAAATGTATTTGCTTGGGCACATGGTTCCTAGGATGCTGCATGCAGTGGTGTTAATCAGCAAGGGTAGGCTTCTGCTGCAGCTCTGACCAGCATTACAAAACCTGGGAACACAGACACATGCAACTCGCAGGTCAAGAGTATGCAGAATATGGCTGCAGAATATGGCTGCTTTGGGGCTACTGAAGGCAGCTAGCCGAGGGTGGATCGCACATGTTTGCTGTATGGGAATTCTGGATGGGTGAGACGAACAGTGCCACGATTGCAACCGAGAGATGCTGTGATATTTGTTGAGCGAGGCCCTGCTTTTATACTGCCGGATGACGGTGGGCTGCAAATAGACTCAGCTTTCGGCCTCGGTTGCTGCTGACCCGGGGCCCTCTGCGACCCCGTTTGCAAAGGCATGCGCAAGCTTCCCTGATACTCGTCGCACATCTCGTAATGTCGACAAGGATGCGGTGGGAACAGTAAGGATCGCGGGGTGCGAACAGCGGTTGCCCCGGGACGGGACCACAAGGCTTGCTCCAGGCTCGACAAGTATGGCAGCGTTTCCCCGACTCCGGCACCGGCATCGTGGACCCAAGCACTGCATGATCGCACGAGCGTCTCTTTTCAAACGTTATATCCGCTGATCCGTTCGCTTGCAGACATTCGCACGTCCATCTCTGTAGCTGTCGCCCAAAGATAGGCCAGGCTGGTGTGCGCACAGGGACATGGTACCGCAGGCTGACCAGGGCTGCAGCTGACCACAAATTACTGTTGTCTGGAGGAAGCGGTACGCGTCTCGTCCAACCCTGCCATACGTCTCATGCACGAGCGGGATGAAATGGGTGGTACCTGTCATGGCGCCATATTTGTCGCGCTTCTGCCATTCGCCCTTCTCAGCGGTCGCGCCAGCCTCACGCGACGCACCGCGCACATGCGACCTAGCAAGCGGGTGCATCACCTTCACGTCCAGCAGCGCCATGCGCGTGGTGAGGAATGCAAGGAGGTCGCCGCGCTGCGGGGGCCGCTGCGATCGGGGCGGCGGGGGTGCGAGCGGCTGCGCTAGCGCACGGTCAGGGGCGGGGGGCACGTCGCGCGTCGGGGTCTGGGCCGCGGTGGGGGGGGGTGGTGGCCATATGCATGTGCATACATTCTTGAACTCATGCATGATCATGGTAGTGTACCATCAATGAGGTAGAAGATACACTGGATGCTGCTGGTTACAGAACCGACACAGGCTACCGTGACGAGTTTCGGCCAGTGCCAATGGCCTCATCAGACGGGTGGTGTGCAGTCCAGCAGTCAACAGCGCTCACGAGCGTAGGGCTCCTAATATAGTCCTCGAGGGTGTAGCTGTCTCAACCTGCTTTTTTCCATCACATGGTAGTGGTTCGTGCAATCCGCGATTCGTGCAAACCGCAGTGCTGACTATGCACCCAGGCCTGGGCTCCGCACCCAGCACTCGGCACCCACCCTCCCCTCGCCCGTTTCCTCGAGCCGTATTCCCAAAATTCATCTTATTTAATACGCGTATTTTAAGAAATCGTATTTAATACGAAATACAAAATGTCAAACACTGCAGCCCAGCACAGCACAGCGCAGCACAGCACAGCACAGCACAGCACAGACCTCTGATGTGCACGAAGCCGTGTATGCATCACAGAATCTGCATCAAACTGGGCCGCCTGATGCGCAGGGTACCATGGCCACGTGGCCCGGTGCAGTGGGGAAGTTGTTCCGGTTTGGGAAATCTGAGAATTGAATCTGTGTACCCCGCTTGTGTGTGCCAGGGTACCATGGCCCCGCGTGGGGGTCATTTCGTCTCCACTACACAAAAGGGGGGATGCTTTCGTGCCGGCGCTGGTCCGTTCCAGCATTTGTTCGTGCGGAGAGGCCTTGGAGCTTGGGATGGTTCGTCTGGTTTTCTGTTGACCGCTCTGTTGCCTCGGCGCTGCTGAGTCCTAGATCTATGACTGTGTAACACAAAAGGGGGGATATGGTCAGCCATCAGTACGTTTCGGGCCTGGCCAGCATGGCGTTGTGTTCCTGCTTGCAAGAGAGGCATCCGAACGGCCGTAGCAGCAGGCTCCTCGGTCGGCCGGTGACGGACGGGGCAACTGATCGGGAGCCATGCGCACACAGCACTTGCAAGCCGCAGCAACTGCCACATGTGCACTGTCAGCGCCTGGCCCACAGCACAGGAGTACGCACAAGGGCTCTGTTGGCCAATTCGCCTTTTCGTCGGCAGACATGACTGCAGTTTTGCGTGAAGACGGTATTCATGAATTTTCAAAGGCGGTCACTTGCCTGAAGACGATTTCGCATTAATGGCTACAGGGGTTTGCGACTAGACGAACTTGTGCATTGTGCACAACTGTACTGCCAAGTCGTGGCAATCACGGAATTCTATATCAGTCGCAAGCTCAATAATATGTATGGTGTTAATGCTCGCTGAGCTATGTTGCGGCACACACAGTTCAGCGCCTGCCGGCCTGTCAATGCCCGTGGCTAGCGGTGCTGTCCGTAGGTGGCCGTGTCATGATCATCGTCTGCAGACGAGTTTCTGAATGTCGCGTCTTCCAGACGGTTTGTTTGCAAAGACATGTCTTCGGCCAACACTGCGTGGGGGGCTCAGCGCGTGTGCAGTTTCAGCCCCTTTGGATGTGCATGTGCAAAAGCCTGCATCGCCGTGGAACAGCTGCCCATCGTCAAGTGCGGACAGCATGCGCATATGCAACCCCAGGTCGTAATCTGCTCAGTCACACAGGCGGGGAAGCATCAGAGCCAGCACAGCTGCAGGACCCTGCCTGGGCGGCCTGTGCGAGCCCTGCCGCCATGCATGCGTGTCACCGGGTCCGCAGCCACGAGTCCACAGCGTGGTTGTGTGTTACACGGAGATGAACGCAAGAGCCCGGCAGCGAGGGATACAGCAGGAAAGCAGACGGCCAAAACCCCCGAAAGCAGACAATTGCAACAAGCAGCAACTGTACATGTCTCAGGTAAAAAGCCACAACGAACCGACACAGCCGACACAACCACACCCACGCATCCACACACACGCGCACTCCCGCACCCCACCACCACGGCACCCACGCCACAGCCGCACACAGCAACCACCAGCCACACTGCGTACTACCGTCCACCCCAGCAAACCCGGCCACCACCGACCCCCCAATAGCAGCACCCCCACTACAGCCGGCCGCACTCGAGCCCTCCACCACGTGCCCCTCGCCCGTGAGAGCCCGGGGGCTTACGCCCCCATAGCGCAGGGCGCACCAGCCCTCCCCCTCCGGCTGCCCGGCAGGGGCCTGAGGGCGGGGCGCGAAGGGCACTGGCGGCGCCGCATCGCTTCCCCCGCGGCAGCCCACGGGAAGGCAGGGCGGGCCTGCACGACAAGACGCGGGGCCGGCCCGCTGCAACCGCGGCCCCTGGTCCATCAAGGCGGCCAGCGGCCGCCTACAGCACGTCCGACGGGACAGCGTGGTTGTGTCGCACGCTGAGGAGTCGCGCCAGGGGCGCGCAGCCTGCTGATCCCGTCCCATCCTCGCCAGGCTACTAGTACTAGGCTAGCTACTAGTAGCCGCGAGGGCGGTCCTGCCATACCTGGCGGTCCCCGGGCCTACTGACGACATGCTGGCGCTGACAAGCCATCGGGATAGCAGTGCCGCCCGTATTCGCGTAGCCACACCCCGTGCACTGCAGAGTCTGTGAACATGCCATGGCCATGATGGGCCCAAGTTCACAGCTAGCAAGCATACATATGCATGTTGTATACAGGTTCATCGTGCGCATGCCTCCGCGCATAATAAAATCCGCTCGGCCTTGGCATGGCCTACATGTTTTCAAGTCAATGTTATTCACAAGGGATGAAAATAGTGGCACGGCCTGGCAAGCACTGCGTATTGCAACGTTGGACTCTGAACCAATCCGAAATTCATACCAAGACAAAGCGTAAGTGCACTGTACAGTTTGTGCTCGGGTCATACTACAGTAGTAAGTATCAGGCCGCTTTGCAGGCTGCGTCACATAGCGCAGTTACAACAGCAAGATCTCTACACGCAAGCACGTGTACCAGGTATAATGGGATAATGTGGTATTCGGTGCGCTGTCAGTGCGGAGACATAGGGAAGACATAGGGATGACAGGAATACATAGCGAAGACAGGAAGACACAGCGCCTGCAACCGAATTGCGGCACTTACATAGTCGAACACCTACCGGTACCTGTCTGCAACGGTGATAAAAAGCAACCCCACCAGACAATATTAAGGGAGCAGAGGGAGCACGCGCAGGCCCGAGCAACACGTGGACGCAACTCCGACTACCACACACACAGTTGGGTTCAACGGGGGAGCCACACAGCATGCAATGTCGCGGGAGCGGGCGCGCAGAAGGCAGAAGGGAGGCCATGCCCGTAAAAAAAGCGGCCACAGGGCAAGCGCAGAGAGAACGAGCGGGCTGGGGGACAGAGGAAGCCGCGGGATCCAAAACGGAAGGGATGGTGCACGCAGCTGCAACAACGGTGACGGCCACACCCAGGTGTGCTTAACGTGGGCCTGTCTGTCTGTTTGAGTGTTGCCTGGTCTGTTGCCTCGGCGCTGCTGGGTCCTAGATCTATCACTGTGTAACACACCCAGGTGTGGCCTGAAAAGGTCGACGACGGCATATACGTGTGTTGACACACAGCACAAGCCAACATCACACAGCCCATCTTGACAGCGTCGCAACCACTTGGAACTGCAATCAACGCACGTACAGCATACTGCATAGCTCGCAGCCCGGCCTACAGCCCGGTCACAAACTGGGTCCACTGTGACCACAGCAGCACAGGCTCACTCGTGGCCACACCATCGTGGCCGGAAAAGGTCGACGACGGCATGTGCAGCCATGTCGTCTAGGGTGCTGTCGCGCGTGCGTAAAAGATCAGATGTTGACCAGAGGCAGACAGTACCACGCCAAACCGTGGGCATGCAGGTGTACGCAAGGGCAGGTCATGACATGAGCAAGGGGGGTGTGCACTCAGCTCTGTAGCACGTCCAGTGTTCACGCAGACACCCGGGGCCCCCCCAAACAAGTTCGGGACGTCCATAGGGCATATAACCATGCTCCGGGACTGCCTGTGGGGGTTCGGGGAAAGCGAGTCGATTTCCCCGACAATGGGGCAAGTTTTCGGCGAAAAGTGCTCATTTCCCCGATAGTCGTCAACGGACCGGCATTTCGATCCCAAACCACTCCCGATGGTCCCAAAGCACACACAACACCTCAAAAACACTATACTTTCACCTCCTTTGGTGTAATGTGGGTTACACCTTGCTCTGCCTCGTCAGCTCTTGCTGGTGATAGGCGCTAGCAACGCGACGCGTCGCAGCGGCACCATGACGCGATACCCGTGCGTGGCCATGAGATGTATCGTTGACCTGTCCAACTGGGCAACGTGCAGGCTTGCGCAGAAAGCACAACCGCTCCACACTGGAGGCCACAGTGCTGACCTCAACTTCCTTGCCCCATGGTTTCATAATTATACAATTGTTAGTTAATTTAGCTGGGAGTGTTCATTTTCAGCCATTCCATATTGCCCAAGGTGTCTGTGGCAGCAGTCCTTGAAGAACACAGTCAATCTTGCTCACAGTGCATCATCTGCTATGTGATCTGTAGTGGAGGAAGGTTTTAGACTCGCAGCATTGCCATGTGCATGACAATTAATCAATGCAGCATGCAATACAAGCAGTCACATCCAAAGCCATTGTAGGCTCTTCCCCCTTGCTCCACAGACTATGTGACACATGTACATGCTCTGCCTGCATGAGGAAGTATGGCATTGTGCCAAGTAGGAGCATAGGTACTTACAAGTGGCCTGGAGTGGCCACAGGCACCCAGTGGCAGCAAGCATTGGCAACAAGTGGCGACGGTTGGGAGGCACCCCGTAAGACCACTTTGAGACATTCGGGACTCCCCTAGACCGATTGGGGGGCCATTGGGAACGCCTGGATAGGTTTGGGAAGAGTTTGGGGATGTTTGGGAAATGAAGGTCCATTTTCCCGGAGATCAGGGTCCATTTGGCCCGGAGAGGCCCGTTTCCCCGATATCACAAAACAAGGCTACAGGCAGTCCCGGAGCATGGTTATATGCCCTATGGACGTCCCGAACTTGTTTGGGGGGGCTCCGGGTGTCTGCGTGAACACTGGACGTGCTACAGAGCTGAGTGCACTCCCCCCTCATGAGCAGGACTAGTAGATGCTCGATGTTGACCCTGTGCTCACGAGGATCAGCAGCACTCAAGACCAGCATGCGTATCACTACACCTCGCCCCTCACACAGGAGAGAATACGTTATGGTGTCGCGCAGCATACTGTGCACAGCATAATTGCCACAGAGTTGGGTCAGCCATGGCAGTGGCAAGTCACAGCTGCAGTGGCAAGTCACAGCTGCAGTGGCAAGTCACAGCTGCAGACGTTCTCCAGGCTGCCATCTGGAGCGGGGAGGCGTCAAGCAGTTGTTCAAACATGCAGTAGAGGGTGAGCAGCCTACAAACTGCCATCCACATGCTATGCAAGTATCAGAACTGTGCTTTCAGTCGTATTACACATCTCCAAAATGTCAAATTGCTAAAATACGGGACATTGACCAGACAGATGCCAGGGATAGCACGCCCAGCACCTAAAAACTGTACATTTAGAATGGGAGATTTTGTGCAAGCCGGTCCAGGCTTCAGCCGCCATGGCATGCCACCCCACCACGCCAAACCGGCAACGCTGTATGCCAACAGCACGCTACCAACGCTGGTTGGCTACAACGACATGGACTGCGCAGTGTTGGCTGCACTCCTTCACACGTTTGATTCGCTCACAGTCGATTGCTGCGGCCTTCTATGCAACCGGCATCATAGCTGCGAAGAGTCTCCAGTTCACGGCAAATGGTCAGCAGCCTGCTGCATGCACATCACTCAGGCGTCAGCATACGTGCACCGTGCGTTCCATCCGACAGCTAACTGATATCGTACGCACCGAAGACATGCACCGAAGACATGCAGGTTACGCTGCAAATTCGGCAATGCACAGTTCGTACACCAGAGGAAACAGCAAAAGTAGCACAGCGACAGGTTCACAGCTGACAGGTTCACAGCTGTGCCGCGATTGCACGCTGCGCTTCCATCTCACTGGTGCGCAATTGTGCACAATGGCAGGTCACGCTAGCCAGCTGCACATGCATGTGGCAGCTTGAAGGCAGCAGGAGCGTACGCCCTCGGCGGTGGAGCCGCTTGTGTCGCCAAAGGCGTCGCCAAAGGAGAAGTCGTCGCGCTCGCAGCCCTCGATGACGCCAAACTCGCCGGTGGTTTCGGCCAAGATGCTGGTGGCAACCTCAGAGGAGAAGCAGTCGCCCCACAGGAACGCCTCGGCAATGGCCTTGGTCCAGACGGTGGCGTAGGCGAGCGCAGAGCAGTCGGCGTAGGCGCTGGCGAACGATGCGGCATTCCCCTCGGAGCATGCAACCACCTCGGCCCGGGCAAATGCGTCAGCTGAAAGCGTGATGAAGGTGGATGCTGAGCCGACGGACAGTGCCTGGGACTTGGCGAGGCAGTCGCACTCCTCCACAGATATAGCTACGGCCGTGGCGTGCGCCTCGGCGGTGGCAGCGGCCCACGCCTCGGCCGTGGCGGTTGCGGAGGCGCAACCAAAGGCAGCGCCGGTGGACACGCAGGCGGCCTGGGTGGAAGCGACTGCGCGGGCGAACGCGAGGGCAGAGTCGGCGGCGGCAATGACGACCGAAGCGGCTGCATCCTCAAAGTCATCGCGGCAGAACTCAGTGAAGACGGTGGCGATGACTGCAACATGTGCGTCCTCCATCGCAGCGAAGGACTGGGCGGTTGCCTGGCTCTGGCAGGTCACAGACGAAATTGTGGACCCGGTGGTTGTCGTCGGAGCGCCGGGGGCGTCGCCCTCGTTGCCCTCGTTGCCCTCATCCCCCTCATTACCCTCGTCGCCCTCGTCGCCCTCGTCGCCCTCATTGCCCTCATCGTCGCCGTCGCCCCCGTCGCCCTCGTCGCCCTCGTTGCCCTCGTCGCCTTCGATGCCCTCGTCGCCCTCGTCGCCCTCGTTGCCCTCGTCGTCGTTGTTCGTGCGATCGCGAACGAAGTCCAGGCCCCCATCGAATCCCTCATTGCCCTCGTTGCCTTCGTCGCCTTCGTTGCCATCGTCATCGCCGCCGGCGGGAGTTTCCTTGGCGAGCAGACCACGGATGGAAGGGGCAGAGACCGCTACGGTGGCGCTGGAAGGCTCGGGGACCATGACGGCGCCCGCCACCAGGACGCCCACTGCAGTTGCTGCGTAAATCCTGCACTTCGTGTTACACAGTGATAGATCTAGGACCCAGCACCGCCAGGCAACAGAGCAGTCAACATGCAAACAGTGTGCACAGTGCTCAAAACCTCTGCAACAGTGCTCAAAACCTTTGTCTGATTGACTGATCTATGCATGCCCAATATCATGTGCCTAATATCACTTGGTTTCACACAAGATGTCAAGTTTACTTTGTAAGTGAGTGCAGACAAGTCTACTCTCTTTGCTTGGGCTTACCACCGGGATGCTGGGGCCTGACAATGTGCCCATGCTGTGGCCAGCTGGCAGATCTAGAACTACAACATCTGAAACTCCAGCATGTTATATCCATACCCCGCTCAGCATGCTATACCCCGCTGGACAAGTGCAAAGTGTGGCTACTGTTGGTGCTGTTGAAGGCTGCAGCCAGCGGAGGGTGGATCGCACATGTTTGCTGTATGGGACTTCTGGCTGGTTGAGACGAACAGTGCCACGATTGCAACCGAGAGATGCTGTGATGTCTGTTGTGCGAGTCCCCGCTTTTATACTGCCAGACGCCGGTGAGCTGCAGAGAGACGCAGCTTTGGCCAAGGGCATCTAGATCTGTTGCTGCGATCCCGCGGGAAACGGCCGTTTCCGATATGCCATGCGCGGCATGCAGATGCGATATGCTCGCCTCATTCCGACATCTCGTAATCTCTACAAGGATGCGGTGGGAATAGTTACGAAAGCGGGGTGCGAACAGCGGGTGCCTTGTGGAAATGGCCACAAGACGTCTGTCGACTTGAAGCTCGACCTCGACCATGGCGAGTACAGCTGCGCATGCGCATAGGTGACGTCGGCACCGAGGACGTCAGCGCTCCCTGCAGCTGCATGCTCATCTCAGAGATTGTAACAAAACGGTCTGCCCTTTTTTTTCGTTTCTTTGGAGACATTCGCCTGTCCTTACCTGCGCACAGCTGTACATGTCGCCGAAACATGTGCGCAAGCAGCGCGCTGCTGTATATGTGCGTTGCGCCTGACCAGAAGGCGCCTGACCAGAACTGAACGCACAGTATTCGTATTGTTGCATAATGCGGACACGTGCATGTGGAACACGCGTACGAATTTTTTCTTACTGCGTTGAAAACCTGATCAAAGTTCGAAGTACGATGAGCTCTGCCATCTCGCATGCCCTGTAGACGTAGTCGAGCAAACGAAGGGGATTCCAATGCATGCCATGGCGTTGGTCGCTTCGCCATGGCGCGCCATGGCCATGCATGGCGCGCCATTCCACATGGCTTGAACAACATTGCAAGTGGGTGGTCGTTTACGATCTACACGGTCACCGCATGCACCGGGGCGTGGTAACCTTCTCATCGTATCATACGATGATTGCTTACGTGTATACGTCTAGAACTTCAAATTTCTGATCCAAGCCCTACCTGAGGGCCCATG